>CM065397.1:16320000-16362500 GCA_033060915.1 Euryodendron excelsum
GAAAGTTTGGTCTAGAATTCTGATATAGTGGGATCGCTTATGTATTGCTTGCAAAATGTAGAAAGCATTAAGGGGCTCATCGCCTGTTGGGTTATGGAAGAGGAAATGAATGCAGCTTTCAGCATTAGTGATTTACTCTATAGTTCCCAAGGAGTCTGAGAGTTGATTCTCTAATCAACTTGATCCTCTTTTATAGCTTATGGCTTCTTGACATCCTGTCCTGATGTTCTTTTTTTTTGCCCTTTTTTTTCAAGTGTTTTGGCTGATAGCCCACTTTTCTGTCAAGCTGGCTGCTTGCTCAGTCTTAGGGCCTTCCCAAAATTCTGTATCTCCCTATTCATCATGAATGAATTTCTCCTCTTTTTGTTGTTCAAAAAAATAAATAAACAAATAAATCAACCCGAAAGGGCCCAATGATCAATACTCATCGCTATTGCCCTGACATGCGTCTCTTTCAAGCAAATTCCACCATTTAGATCTCAAGAGGACCTTTTTGCTCTTTTTAAAAAGATTTGATTGCCTATAAATACATAAAAGGGTATCTGCCCTAAGCAGCTTTGGATTAATAATTTGTAGAAAAGTTGCCTAATTTTCTGGTATGTTCGTGTTCAATAAATTTGTGGAACATGTGTAATTTATAATTTTCTATCACCACTCACTATATCGGAATTTCAGCCCAATGGGTCCTTCCTCAACTTCAGAAATCGCTTCGAATTACAAAATTCACTTTTTTGGAACGATGATGTACTATATTTCGGAACCAACTAGCTAGGCATTCTGGTAACAAGGCATTCTTTTAAAATGGAACTCTTCTTTTTATGGATGATGCATAGATCAGATAATCCAATATAAATTTCAGCCTATGACTGACAGTATACGTGCAAGGAAAGGCAGTTTGCCTCTATCGAATTCTACCATCACAAAAATTTCCAAAATTCTCTCTCTTTTGTGTTAGTGATTTAAAATCACGAGTACCGGATGACGCTTAAAGTTATGGATAATTAATTGAGTGTGAAATGGGTGTGGAGGCAATTTGTTTTACGGAAACTAGTGGCCTAATATGGGTCCTTAACTTGCATGCTCATCTCTTTTCTGCGACACCTTTCTTGAAGTAAAATGCCAACTCGATTGACTTGGTAAGAATCCCACGACAATGGAAACGCTCATCTAGAAGATAAAACCACTGTTTTTTTCACAGAGAGAGAGAGAGAGAGAGAGATTCAACTATAAATATAACACCAATAAGCACCTTTTAGGCAGAATTCATCCAATAAGTACCTTTTAGGCAGAATTCATTCTCTCTCTCTCTCTCTCTCTCTCTCTCTCTCTCTCTCTCTCTCTCTCTCTCTATTAATCATGGGTCTCCTTGTCATGGCAATAGTACTCCTCAGCTTATTTTGCAAAACAAACCTTGTCCTCGGGGACATTGGCACAGCAACTTCCTATGATCCTCCATACACACGTGAGTACATATGCCTTGCTCCAAACTGTAGATACAAAATGATTTTTTTTCGACGGATATATCAGAAAGATATATAAACAGAAAAGTTCCACAAGAAATTTGTGCAGACAACATTAATTTGTTTCCTCTTTTTGAACCGAGTGATTCCTAGTTTAATTTTTGGTATTTTGTTGTCTTTGTATCTTCATGCAGCTACGAAGTGTAATGGCAATAGACAAGATCAATTCCCTCCCGGAAATCTGTTTGTTGGTGTGAGCGAAGGCTTGTGGGATAATGGGGCTGCATGTGGGAGACGCTATCGATTGAGGTGTCTAAGCGGCAATAACAAGCCGTGTAAAGGTGGTACCGTCGATGTCAAGGTGGTGGATTTTTGCTTGAAGAGGCCATGCCCTTCTACTATCGTCATGTCCAACGATGCTTTCGCGGCTCTGTCGCGCTCTCCAGATGCCAAAATCAACGTTGAATATGTCCAGTACAGATCAATATCCTTCTTCTTTTTCTTCTTCGTCCATCGTCTTATGAACTTGCTTTATAGTACTGTTATTCTTGCAGGATTTGATGCACCAAATATTGTCGTTTTTTTTTTTTCGGCTCACAACGCGATAGCTTACTTAAGCGGTGGATGTCAAGGATAGATGCTTGGAAGATTTGTAAATTTGCGGCACGAGAAGCTTGGGTTTTAAGCTTTGTAGTGACTACTTTTCCGGAAATTGTGATTCCAAGTTCTTCATGTAGTGGTATTCAATAGCAATGGTAAATGTGAAACTGTAAAACCCAGTTATTCCATTGAACTTGTCACCAACGATTATGTAATATGAATATATATATATATATATATATACATATATACGTATATATTAGTAGACATCTATACATGATTTGGAAGATGTTATTCAATTACAATTCATATAGAATTTATGTACCCGTGGTTGAATAAGAGCTTTATCTTTCCAGTTGGAGATAACAAGCGGACAACTGTTTCTCGAACCTGAAGTCTCTCCATTTTATAGATGAAAACCTCAATAATAAAATAATGAACGTACAAGATCCATGTTATTTTATGTAACACACTAAACTACATAATTTTGTTAACTAAATTAATAAGTTATTTAATGTTTTTATTTCCAACTTAACGGAGACTTCCGTTCGTTCTGTAGCTTTGCTTGAATTGATATTGCCTCGCACCATCCTTCCTCTTCGTCATCCTTTGTTTCTCACAGGAAATTAGAGTTCCCAGCATAAACATGGCTGAAAGCAAAGAAGCAATACCGTGTCAGAAATGAAATGTAAACCCGTGATGGCATGAAGATCCTACAATATTGACTCTTCTTGAGGATCCAACAACAAAGAAACATGTACAAATTTTCCTACGCAAAAAATAGACTGAATGATAATAATGTTCTAAACGTACACACCATTAATTACCATTTCCAAGTTTATAAACATCTGAGTTTGTAGAATCACATGTACTTCCTTTAGACGGAACTAACGGAAACCTTAACTTTAGACGGAATTAACGGAAGTCTCCGTTAGGTTGGAAATAAAAATATTAAATGACTTTAATTAATTTAATTAGCAAAACTACGTAGTTTAATGAGTTACATAAATACAAAGATTCTTATCCGTTCATTTTTTTATTAATGAGATGGCATTCCCACAATAAATAGAATGGAGTTCTCCATTCTATAAATGAAATTGAGAGAATCTAAATCCTGCTTTCTCTAGTGAGTTTCCCAATTAGCAACGTAAATTGCTATGGTTTTAAATTGTGTTTGTTTCTTAGGAAAGAAAGTATAAAGTAGCAATTCATTCTAAAGAACCAGCAACATGAAAACACAAGACCAGTTGCTAGTGGACACAATTTCACAGATAAACTTTTTCTTTTTATGTTCCATGTCTCTCCTCACATTTCCTTTTCTATCATTGGAAAGAAAAAGAGCAAAAAAAACATCTTCTCAACTGCAATATTCAGAAATAAATGATACATTCGTTGGAATATTTAATTACTAAACAAAATAGTTGTCAAGCAAAAACCCCCCAAAGTATAATTTCCAAGCAGCACTATTTATTGGTTTGATTAAGAATAACGCTCACTTCTGCATTAACAGAGCGCATGACATAAATATAAAGATGAATTTCTATTACGATAAAACAATTGTTTTATCCTAAAAGACTTCAAATTTCTCATGTCCTCCTCGATAAAAGTTATTTTAATGCTCCTAGAGTACCACATCGTCCCGGCTCCACATCTTGGGTCTCCCTCGCAAGGTGATGGGAAACCCACCCCCATGTGATAGGAGCAAGAACACATAGCGCTACAACAGTACTGAATAATTTTTTCTCATCCTCAAACTTTTATAAGTAATTGAGTTAATGTAGTCTAACTCATTAACAAAAGTGAGAAAACTTAAATGGAATCAAGAAAATCTCACTATGTTGTATAATTTGCAATCACATGAGATTTCTGTAGCTGATAAGAAATGAATTATTATGTTGTGTTTGTACCCGAATTTATCAAGAGAAAAAAAAATAAGAAAAAAGATAACAAAATAAGAGATTAAAATCCTTACTTCTTTCCTTTTTGTGTTCTTTTGCCCTCCACTTTCTAACAACCAAACATACAATACAATTTCGTATCCTCTTTCCTTTGCTTTTTTTCTCACAAAATCCTTGACATAAACACAGCGTCAAGAAATTATTTGAGAGAATTGAATTAATTATCTATCGACTTGTGTTTCCTACAGCTCATTCATTTATCAGTTTTCTCTATCCATTTCCATTTCTCTTATTCGGACTTCTTCTTTGCAAGTTTAGACACTAAAATTAGTTCAAAGCGTGAAGTATAAAGTAACAGGAAGCATGTTAAAAAGTAATAGGTAAAGTGGGTATAAAAACTCTTGCAATCTGCAATCAATGGTAACACCACACCACATTCATGCTTCCAACTACACTAGCTAGTGCTAAATTCAGACTTCCCCACCTTACCTTCTGACCAATTTTAATGTGGAGAATGAGTCCCCCACTGACTTAACAAATAGAAGAAGACGAAGTGACAATGATTAAAAGGCATTATCTCAATATATACCCCAAAAAAAAAACCAACTTTCTAGACCTCAGATTCATCACCTTTTCAAATAATGCTCTACTGATCATCACTTTCTAAAGTTTGGGGTGGGAATTTTAGAACTATATCTCACGGCAGACCCACTATATATATATATATATATAGTTCAGCAGCCATGAATATTCATTAGTGGGAGCATATTAACCATGCTTATCATGAAGTCACAAAGCAATGGAATAAAATCTTAAGTTGTTCGCTTGTCATATAGTTAGTGACAATTACATAGTCCTCTCAAAAAGTGACCAATGAATGATCATTTGGAGAGTACCACATGTCCTTAAATGAGAGAGACAGAGTACATATTGGATTCAATCCTTTGTATTTTTATTATGTAGTTAGTGGCAGAATAGCTATCCCATGAAGTGGAATAGCTATCCCATTCCCCACCATGTGAATCTAATGAAAATAATTTTCTTTCTATGATGAAGAAAGTGGTCCCATTTTTTCATACCCACCGTATGGTGTTTTATCTTAATAATTAAAAGTCAAACAATGATTTCAGCACATGCTATTTTAAGTCAAAACAAGTATTTAGCCACATGGCCCACATCTACGAGACCGTCTTGGCTCCTCTCCGGTGGGGATAAATTTCGGTATGATGGTCGTTATGATTTAGGTCCTACTAGGAGAGAGTAGACTGATAAATTATGCAACCGAACAACTGTTGTACGTACAACCGTGGCACTTGATTCCCACCCTCCCCGCAACAAAAAGCCAAAAAAAAAAAAATAGAAGAAGAAGAAGAAAAAAAGTAGAGCCATTCTGAAGAAGTCAACCCAGCAACCGTACTAGCCACAATTGATAAATTCGATTGAATCCAGGATCTATGTAATGGTATTCTAATTTCTGCCTATAAAATTCTAGATTAAGGATTCTACTAAAATCGCTTCTCATGGTAATAACTGAAGATGGATTTAATTCATATACTTTGCACCAATTTCATGAACTCAAAACAGAGATTGATATTCAGTTATGTTGCTATCTTCCAGTATTTCAGGACAAACTATTATTTCATCCGTCAGAGTTTAGCTAATCCAGTCCATTAATTTGTCGGCAACCTGAGCTTAACTGGACATCGGGCTAGGCTTGAGGTAACGACCTAAGGAAGGTTCGGTAGGGCTTGGCAGAGCCTCGGTAAATTTCGAGCTGGGGCTAGGTACAGCCCAGCCCGACCTAATCACCCAAGTCCGTTTACTGGATCAGGAGGTAATGACCATATTTTGCATAATAAAGGTTTGAGAGGAGTAAGAGAACCCATGTCTTCAACTGGACCTGCCACTATGTGAGGTGGAGGCGCAATGACAGGCGGCCAGACCACATCCAAGCCGGTAATGCACCAAAAAACTCCTAAAAGAGAAGTTTGGAAAGAGACTATAAACCATCCATAACTTAGGAAGAAAGAGCACTCGACGTGATACAAAGAAAACACACCCAAGGACTAGAAACACTGCTCATAATTTCTACCAATTTTCATGCTCTAAATCTTATTTTTCAACAATAATAATAATTGTTATAATAAGTTTGTATAGATTTTGTGTAGCAATATTATATACTTTTTGTTGCTATTATTTTTTACACTTAGTTAATAAATTTTCTTATAATTTAACACCTAATGTTTTCATTTCCGGTATTGACAACTATGCTATAAATAAAGGCCAATGTTATCATATACCCTTACGCATATTTTAAACTTTACTTTGTCTGGTTGTACAATGCGTTGTAAACTAACTGTATTTTCACTATTGAAAATTGTGTTTTTTCAATTTTCAATTTCCAGCGTCATATACCAATTGTCACGGACCAAGACATTTTGTGAGCTCGACAGTAAAAAATGAGACTCGTGCGGCATGTGCCAAGTTCGTCTGACAAGCCAACCAAACATGAATCATCTCATTTGAAAGCTAGAATCGAGCATTATAAACCAACTGTCAAGCAACCTCATTGGATAATGAATGAAAGTAATAAAACATATTTCATTAATAAAAGCATTATTACATAGCTCACTATATGTACAAGAGGTGCCTCAAAGCCATACAAAAACTACTAGAGTGGAGGGTGGTAGGCGTATACCCCCTCCTTTATGACATGGCCAAGGAAATGCACCTCTTCTTTGGCAAATGAACACTTCTCCTTCTTAATGTAGAGTTCATTCTCCCATAACATCTTGAACATAGCAAGCAAAGCAAGATCAAAATGTGCCTTAAAAGCATATGTTAGCAAGACTTAAATAAATTGCAAACACACATCAACTCTAGAACAAGAAAAGGCCACAATTACCAAAAATAACGAGTATAGTCCCATTTTAAGTTATTTCACCAGAATTAAGAGTCATTCTTAATTGCCTTGTTTCAGGTTCCGTTGTGTTTTGATATTCTGGGAGTTTCAGCAGATGTTGGGACAGAGCCACACTTTACAAACTCCACGAGTATGTATAAACATTTACTTAGGATATTGTAGGATATTGTAGTTTCAAAGGCAAGTCAGTAAAGAGTTTGCCCAAGTAGTTATTGAAGGAAGATAAAACTGCATTCTATAAATACAGTACTTATATAATGGTCTATGACTATAACCCACACCAAGGCCAGAGTAACCCTTAAGCTGGGCTATCTTCTATCTCAAGCCAGGGATGCTTTAGACAAGTTGAGTATGAGCTAAGCTCAATTAACTTTATTTTTTAAATAATCCTACTGCACTAATTAGTTTTTCAAGCCAAATTTAAGCCCAATTGCAAGTTTCAAAATATGATCAAATTTGGCCCGTTTGTTGTACAAGCTAATCTTGAATGAACTTCTAACATGCCAAAACAAACCAATCTCAAGTAGTTTAGTTTGTTCTACTACCCTTTCCATGCTTTCAACGATGTTAGTATCAATACACAGACCAAGTGACCTAAATGCTGACATAAATGTGCTATATTGAAGGATTTGATGGGAGGGCATTTTGGATATGTATTCTCTTTCCAATTGCTTTTCAATAAAGTGATGATAGCATGTTTGTCTCTTCTTTACTGTTGAGTATGAGCTAAATAAGTTGGATATCTCAATTTTTCTTGCCGAGTTACAAATGCCATAACTTAAAAGACCTAAATAGAAGCATTAAACCTAAAAAGAATCATAAATCTTATTGATAAACCTTTCAAGTAATTGACAAAAGTAGAAACTAAAAGTCTCAGACAAATAATTGAACAAACAAACAAGATGGAGGATGTATGAGCATCATATATAGGTAAGAGGGATACTATACATACAACAAATATAGTGCTCAAAACAGTTGTTGAGATTGTAAGGTGCTTGCACTATTGTTCTCATATCTTGGATGCTTCGTCTGAAAATAAGGATGAAGGTAACGGATTCCTTCAAGGTACAATGGTGTTTGCATTTCTATCAAGCGGGAGACCTACATAAACAATTTGTTATACACAATATTTGCAGAGATAGAAGGGTTGTTTGTTACTTAAATATCTGTATTCATTACTATTAAAAAGTTAAATGTCATATGAAGAACCAGAGAAAAATCATGAATGGATTATTAACACACACTGTACAATATACACTATACAATATTATAAATCCTACCTCAAGAAATAATTTACAAGCCCTGACAATGCAAGTGCAAAAAGTACACCATAATATGGAGGTCTAATATTTCAGTGCCATAATATGGCTGTTACTTTGGTTACTGAGTGGGAGAAGGGATGGGTTTTGACACTAGCAATCTCTCTCTCTCTCTCTCTCTCTCTCTCTCTCTCTCTCTCTGTGAATTCACAAGAACTTCCCTTTCATTTCTTAACTAGGGAAAGCGTACCTATCTAAGAATGGGCTTAAGCAAGAATAATTGTTTGCTCTTAATCTTAATGCACCATTGGAACAATGTCGCAATCATTTTTGTAAGAAAGTGTCGCCAATTGTTTTTTTTTTTTTAACAATGTTAAAAGAATTTGTATTGCCTATACTACATCATGTATGGTGTACGTAGTGTAACATACAGTCAAGATGGGATTATTTACATTTAAACTTATTGTATCATGTATCATAAGATACTGACAACTATGATGATGACTGAAATGCTGATATAATGAGGCAACAATTGGAGGCGATAGCACTCTCATGCTGAAAGGTGAGGGAGTAAAATGGCAAAATTTTGGTGGTGGTGGTGGTGGTGGTGGTGGTGGTCGGGGAATGGGTGGGCGGTTGGGAAATGGTGTTGGAGGACTGTGTATGTGTCATCGGAGATGTGGTGGTGTGGCAGCAATGAAGGCAATGAGGGAAGTAATGGCAATATTGTTCTCAACTATTTTCTGTATATGGGTGGAATTCTTCATTCGTGAGAATCACTAATAACACTTATCAACTTAAAATGTGTAAATTCAAGGGCACTATATTTCATCCCAAACACCAACTCCATGAAACAAAGAAAACCAAAGAAATTTTTTTTCCCGTCTTAAACTGCCCCCCTCCCCCTCCCCAAAACACCAAAAAAAAAATAGAAGTAGAAGAAAAAGAAAAAGAAAGAAAGGGGTTAGAAGACTTTGTCATGGCACAAGGTCCTGCTAAAAAACAAAAGAGGAAGAAAAAGAAAGAAAGCAGTTAGAAGACTTTGTCATGGCACAAGATCCTACTCTAGCATAGTGGGATTTAAGTAACTTGTAAAGATACATCAAATGAGGTTGCCTATTTGGTTGTACTGAAAATGTGGATTGGGCCATCTTCGAACAACCCATATACAAAGATAATTAAATGTGCTTGGCTGAAAAATAAAAACTCAAAAATCTACAAGTTTCGGATCCGTTTGGTAACGCTGTCAGTTTTTGTGTTTGTGCTGTGTGTTTTTTATGGTTTGGTGATAGGCATTTCTAGGTTACTGTTGTGCCAACAGTACCAGACCAATGTTTTGAAAACAAAGAACACACCCAATTTTAGTGTTTTTCATTTTCTTTTTCCCAATTTTGTAACCAACTAAAAACAAGAAGCATTTACAAAACAGACCCTTCATATTCTTTAAAAGTTAAAATTCACCATTTCTTTTAAGCATACAAATTACCCTAACTTAAAATTAAGAGACTCAAAAACTGTCCCGTTTGACACCTAGACAAATTTGAATTAACTCACTAATGGATTCACAAATTTCAGTTAGTTAATTCACACTGGAGCAACTCACTTACAGTTTGAGTGACCAAACAGGCCCCAAGTGTCTGAAATCACATTCTTATCAGAACTTGCAAACCTTGTCCATTTTGCGCATTGAATCCACTAATTACATTATTAGAAGTCGCTTTGCTTTTGGTACATATGTTAATTTGCCTTCACATTGATTTTCAAACACAAAAAGCAAGCAACCAGAAGGATCTTCAACAGACAGATGCAAGCAATCAATGGGTTAACATATTGTTTAAAAACCCAGATGCCATTTACCATCATGAGCCAAGTTTAAAGTTCTGCAGACCCTTGAGTTTCCTAGATAAATGGATTTAATAAACAGAAACCAAGTAGCAACCTCATTGAATAAGAAAACTGAAACGCACTGAAATTCCTCGGATATACCAAGCCCTAGGGACGGAACCATGGCCCCTGCTAAAATTAGTTTCTTGTAGTCATCCACCAAGAAATTTACTAGTTCTAAGACTATCTATTTTAGTTTCCAATGTTGTTATGGTTTCCTATATCGATTAGAAATTATATTTAGTAATAATCCTAATGATTTTGAACTTTCTAAACACAATATTTCTTTCTCTAGACCTTGTCTATCTCTTTTTGTTCCCCCCTTCTCATCCATCAAAATACTAATATTCTATTCTAGTTAATAAATTTGAGCCTTTTCATCTTTTCTTTCCTCTATTAGAGTTGGAAAGAGTTTATTCAACATTAGTTTATACTATAATTTTTACTAGTCAAAATCACCAATAAGTAATCATCATCTTATTTACTAATTGTCATGAAAATTCAAAAAGCGAATAAATGAAACTGACATTTTAAATAATTTCGCAAGTGAAATATTTTGGTTGTTATATTTTTTTTTATATTTTCGTACTTTTATTTCACTATCAATAAGCTGCTTTCTTCTTTTGTATGAAGAATTTGAGAATAAAAATAAAAATAATAATTCAAACAACCACTTATAAGTTTATCAACATATCTACAACATGCTGAGATGGAAAGATATTTATTCTATGATGACCAATTTTTATTACCATACAATACGAGTTAAATAGTTGTTTTACATTTTGCAGATACCTATTCCAAATTTAGCTTTAATATGTATACAATTCCTAAAGCAAAATTTCTCAAACCCTAAGTGGGATAAAAAATTTAATTCCATTACATTGTACTCCTTAACTATTATCCTCATATATTAGTTCTGCCCCCCCCCCCCCCCCCCCCCACCCCCCCCCCAAACAAAAAAAAAATTTCCTAGTTCTTTCTCTGCCAAGCCCTGACTATCATTCAAAATACGAACAGCTTTAGTCCATGTTGCAAAGCTAGAATTCTTCTTGCTCTTCCTCTCTTCTTTTCACCTTTTAGATTATAATGACTGTTATAGTTTCCATCTCTTTTCGCTGTTTGATCTCTTTTTCATTTCTTCTAAATTTCCATTTTTTTCTTGTAGAGAGAGAGATGGAGAGAGATAACAGAGCACCACAAACGGAAACTAATAATTAGTGAAACAGGACACTACTTACAGCTCGACGGAAGGCAAACATCTCCTCCTCAGCAGATAAGATAGAAATAATACCAGCAGGTGCACCTCCTGAACTCACATTGCCTTCTGCTAAAACATCTCGACGGAGTTTTCCACCTTCCGTCTCTGTTTCAAATTGGAAACTGGAGAAGGAGAGCAGAAACACGCTTACATGGATGCCAATCCATTCAACTCATACCACTGGCTACCGATATTAAATTGCAGATAGTACCTCTATGGGCAAACATTTATAAGGCTTGTGAAGTTTGTCTATGTCATGGTGATTGTTCATGGAGATTTAGTAAGAAATATATTAATCTGGACAGACATCTATCAATTGAAAAGAAACAAAAAATTGCCAAGCCCATGAATAACAAACTTTATGAATTTAACAGAAGCATAAAGAAGTTCACCACCCTGAGTTCTCTAAGACATAACGTTATAGTGTGGAGCTTAAGACACTCGTTTCATTTCCTATGGTTTGGTAACCATTAGAAGTTGTTTAATAGTGGAAGCCAAGGAGCACTATAGTTGGAATAAGCACATTTTACCACTGCATTTCCCAAAGTCTTGAAGCATGAATCACTTTATTTCAGTCAAAATAACAGCCATGCTGTTTAAGCTACTTAACAAAGTTTGAAGTTTCTTGACATGATGACTATGGGGTTTGCTTTTCAAGTTTCTGGTAATTCTTGGAGATTTTCTGGGCAAAGCTACTAGGCACCATCACAATTTGGGTGGTAAATCGGTAATCATAAAGCTACATACTTCAACAAGGCATTGAAATAAAAGTCAAACCAGGAGGTATTATGACCTAATGGGTCATGCCACCAAGGAAAGAGAATGATAAGGGTTGGGGGCAGAGTGGGATTGATGTACTGTTGGGACTTCTCCATATAAGCCCATTAACAAACGTCTCATAAAAACCTATTGAGAAGGAAAATCATCTAAAGCAATGGTTTTATATTCAACTAGAAGATAATTGCACAGTGAAGGCACACCAAAAATAAACTAAGAAAGTAACACCTACTAGCAAGAGAACCCAAAAAAAAAAAAAAAAAACAAACTTGCCTCTCCAAATCAAAAAGTGTTCCCTCTTCAGTTCCCTGAAATAGATCATCAATGGAAGCAGCCGCCGAACAAAAGAGTGAACAATGATGATTATACAATTCATCAATGAGGGTGATAAATCTCCGTGCCTGAAAACCAGGAAAACATCACTGTCAAAAGTGGTAATGAGAATGCACAGGAAAAACATAATACTGAACCCACCCACACTATTATTTCCTTGTATCACTAATCTGAGTATTGCATAGCACTAATAAAGTGTTATAAGTATTGGAACTTAAAATAATGCCTACAAACATGCATGTATATGATTGTTCTACTTCTCCAAGTGCACACATGACCTAACTGCACTGAATAGGTGTTACTTACACAGAGGTACAGGACCCCTTTCCCATCCTCTTCCCCCTCCTCTCTTCAAGATCTCATGCAGCTTGTATGGAAATTTCACATATTGGTTCAAAGTATTTTTGATGTAGAATGGGTTACTGAAATGTTCCCAGAAGTTGGGGAGCAAAAGAAGTCCAACCGGCACCGAAAACGTGATCAGGGGTAAAATCGTAATTTGCCAAGCCATCTTGGAATCACCTGAAATTGGGTGGGTTGATCCGAAATGGCCTGAGGAACAATACTCACTGCTATTGCTAGGACGTGGGGGTTATTTTAGCTGAATTCCATCGTTTACGCCCTCAAATCGACGTTTTTACTATTTTAGGAAAGTTTTTGTTTCAGCTATAACTTTGTCTAGGAGTTTCCAAATTGGACTAGGTTTGTTTTGGAGAGTTTATTTAGGATTCTAGTATTTGAATTTGGGTTTAAGTCAAGTTTTCTATTTTTTATAATTTTTTCTATTTTTTTTAGTATTTCCTTTTCTTAAAAGGATTAGGGTTAGTTTTCTTATAAATAGGGATGTAGGTCTTCATTGACATTAGTTTTTTCCAAATTCAATAATATTCGTTTTTAGTTATTGTGACTTGTTCTTGTGTGATCAAGAGCTTCGTCTTCTAGGACGAAATCTAGACTGTTCGTCTATTAGAAAGTTGAAAGGGAAATTAGGATTAGATGGAAGGCGAAGAGAAGAGGTAAAGAGAGATTAGAGGGAAAGAAATAGGCTTAGGGTTACATAATGTAATCCCTACACCTTAGCATTCATACATGTACTATTCAAATAAGTAGCAAAAGTATAAGACTACCCTTATCAGAAATAAGACTTGCTAAAACTCCCCTTCAAGCTAGAGCATACAAATCAAACATACCCAGCTTGGAACACAAAGACAGAAAAAAAGAACAAGCTAACAGCTTCGTGAGAATATCGCCCAACTGAGAGTCGAAATGGAGATAAGGAGTAGTAATCTGTTTGACCAGCATAAGATCCTGAATAAAGTAACAATCGACTTCAATATTTTTAGTATGCTCATGGAAAACAAGATTACTTGCTATAAAGATGGCAGCTTGATTGTCACAACACATCGGCATAGGATTAGGGACAACAATACCAAAATTCTGAAATAAAGAGCGAACCCATATCATCTTGAAAGCAGTATAATTCATAGCACGATACTCAGTTTCAGCACTATAGCGAACAACAATAGCCTACTTTTTACTCTCTCAAGTAACAAGATTGTCATCAACAAATGTACAATAATCAAAGGAGGAACGTCTATCGGAACGACTACTAGCCCAGTCAGCATTACTAAAACCGGTAACAGACAAAGAAGGAGAAGACCGATATAACAAGCCACAACCAGTTGCACCATTTAGATATCGCAGAATGCAACAAACAACTACAAAATGTGGATCACGAGGAGCATCCATCTACTAAATGACAACCTCAACAGCATAAATAATGTCGGGGCAAGTAGCAGTGAGGTAAATCAATTTGCCATCAAGGCACCAATAGCGGCTGACATCAGGAAAGAGTTCCCTAAGCTTAGTATCAAGCTTAAAAGTTGGATCCATAGAAGTCTCAATTGGTCAAGAACCCAAGAGACCAGCCTTAGATAAGAGATCAAGTACATATTTTCTTTGGGAGAGAGAAATGCCCCAAGAAAAATGTGCAACCTCAATCTCAAAAAAATAACGAAGAACCCCCAAATCTTTAGTGTGAAATTGCATACCCAAATAATACTTCAAATCAGCAATACCAACAGAGTCACTCCCAGAAATGATAATATCATCAACACAAACAATCAAGGCAATGTTACTAATAGAGGAATGACAAACAAACACAAAATGATTAGAAGTGGAGCGTTTAAAATCATAGTCAAGCACAACGACACTGAATCTCTCAAACCAGCACGAGGAGATTGCTTCAAACCATATAGAGCCTTTCGAAGGCAACAAACAAGGTTCTCACTACCAAACACAATATAACCAGGCAACTGATAAATGTAAACTTCCTCTTGAAGATCGCCATAAAGAAAGGCAATCTTTATATCAAGCTGATATAAAAGCTACGAACGTGCAACAGCCACAGCCAATAGAATCCGAATGGAATTAAGGCGAGCAATAGGAAAAAAAGTTTCAAAATAATCAATACCATATGTCTAAGTGTATCTTTTAGCAACCAAGCGGACCTTAAGGCGCTTGATAGAACCATCGCAAAGGTATTTAACAGTATAAACTCATCGATAACCCACTATTTGTTTTCCAGATGGAAGAGAAGTAAGTTCTCAACTCCTATTAGTAGAAAGGGCACTCATTTCCTTATCCATAGCATGCTTCCAGCCAGTCATAAAGCCTATTGATAAGAAGAAGGTACAGAAACAAAAGACAAGACACAAATAAAGGAATGGAGAGAAGATGAAGTATGATCATAAGACACAAACTGAGCAATAGGGTATTAAGTACAAGTACGTTTACCTCGGTGTAAAACAAAAGATAAATCATCAGACTCTGCAAATGAGCAAGGAATATGAGGAACCTCAGACGAAGAGAATGCTAGAGTGGGGCCACAAAGGATAACCGAGCAAATTCGAGAGCGCTGATAAACATGTAAAGGAGGATTAGTTACAAGAGAAAGAACAAGAAACGAACATGGGGAGGAAGAAGGCATGGGTATAGGAAGGGTAAGAGAAGAAGAAGAAAAGGGAGGCTCCCCCTCACAAGAAAATATGAGATCAGATGACAATTGTTAACTAGGAGTAGAAAAAAAGGAAGTTGACTCAAAAAAGGTAACATCAACACTGACAAAATATCACCGCAAGAGAGGAAAATAACACCGATAACCCTTTTGAGTACGAGAATACCCAAGGAAAACACACTTACAAGCTCAAGGAGATAATTTGTCCAAACTAAAATCAAGGTTATAAACCAAGGCAACACAACCAAAGATACGTGAAGTAACTGTGAAGGGAGAAGTGCTAGGATATAAGATGAAGAAAGGAGACTATTGTTGAGACAAGACCACGGAAGGCATACGATTGATAAGGTGATAAGCAGTAAGAACCACATCCCCCAAAAAAGTTTAGGAACATGTATATTAAACATCATAGTGCGAGCCACATCCAAGAGGTGACGGTGTTTGCGTTCAATAACACCATTTTGCTGAGAGATATGAACACAACTAATTTGATGAATAATGCCATGATTAGCACAAAACTTTCAAAGAACATACTATGTATATTCTAAGGCATTATCAGAGCACAAAACTTTTATACATTTACCAAATTGAGTAAATAGTTCATTGTAGAATTTGAAAACAATAAAAGGCAATTCAGAGTGTTGTTTCATCAAAAACAACCAAGTCATACGAGAATAGTCATCAACAAATATCACAAAATAAAGAAATTCATTAATAGTAGAAATTCGAGAAGCACCCCAAATATCCACATAGATTACATCAAATGTCCTGAACTGATGACTAAGACTACGACTTGGAAAAGAACTATGGCAATGCTTTCCAAGCTGACAAGCTTCACACTCTAAACGAAACACATGACTCAATTTAGAGATAGCTAACCTAAGTTTAGCCAAAGAGGGATGGCCCAAACGAAAATGCTACTGAATAGGAGAGATGGTAGCACTCAATGTAGATGAAGTGACAAAAGGAGCACAATTCGGATCCAAAAAATACAAGCCGTCCTTCTCATGCCCCGAACCAATCCTCTTCTTGGTCTCGAGGTCCTAAATGCACATAAAATAAGAGTAAAGGTTACAGAGCAATGTAAAACTTTAGTTAATTGACTAAGTGAAAGCAAGTCGAAGAAAAACTGAGGAACATAAAGACTGGAAGGTAAAGAGAGGGATTCATTAGGATGCAAAGCCCCCTTACCACTAACTGGCCGAGAAGATCCATCAGCTAGAACAATATAGTGGTTAAGAGAACGCAAATTAGAAAACAAAGAAGAATTACTAGTCATATGTGAGTTAGCTCCAGAATCAATGACCCAAGATAACAAAAAAATGGTCACACAAGTAATATTACTTGAATTAACTAAGGTAGCAGTTGAAGGGGAAGGAAGAGCAGTATGCAAAGTCTGAACAACATCATTAAGCTGAATAACAGATAAGAAGGGAAGTGCAGTACTCAAGCTCTGGACAATATCAGTAAACTAAGTAAGAAGAGCATCAGTAGAATCATCGGCAACATGATTGGCACTGTCCGGCTTCCTATACTTCGTCCAACACCATGGCTCAATATGATTAGTATCACCACAATAAGTACACTTAAGATCATTGCGGCCCTGAGTACCATTACTGCGACCAGAAGAATCTTCACCACCACGACAGTTGCTACAACGAGAATTGCAGCCCCCACGAACACTACGAGACTCACCACAAAAAGGACCACGAGAACCACTCTGAGTGATCAAGGCAGAAGGCTCAAAAGTAAAGGTTAAAGGTAAAAGGATCACCAATAAAGGAGGACTGGCCCAAAAAAGAGCACAAAAGATAAGAATATGCATTGGCAGCAGTAGGGAGAGTATCACTGGCAAGAATCTGATCTTTGAAGCCACAAAGTGAGGGATCTAAACCAAAAAGCAAGGAAGCAATAATAAAATCCTCCCAATGTCATTTTTGTTACTCTAAATCAGCAGTAAAGGGACAAAACTGCAACAGTTGCTCCCACAAATTCTTGAGCGTGCTATAATAATCAGCTAAGGGCTTGCCAAACTGTTTAGTAGTGAAGATCTGCACTTACAACTCAAAGATTCGGAAGACATTACTCTGTTGTGAAAAAGATTCGGCAAGAGAATCTCAAGTTTTCTTGGAGGAATCACGAAACTCAACGGTAGTTGCAATATGAGGTTCCAAACTATGTCACAACCAACCCATAACAATGAAATCATCACTCAATCAATCATCAAGTAGTGGGTTCTCAGAGGAAGGAGGTAAACTGGTGATGAATTTCAATTTCCGTTTCCCACGAAGAAAAATTTTCTCCACATAGGCTCAGGCAAGGTAGTTTAACTCATCCAATCGTTTAGAATTAATCGAGTGATCAAGGCAGAGGACTCCAAAGTAAGAGTAGAAGGACCACCAATAAAGGAAGACTGGCCCAAAGAAGAACACAAAAGACAAGAATATGAATTGGCAGCAGTAAAAAGAGTCTCACTAGTAACAATCTGATCTTTAAAACCACAAAGTGAGTGGTCTAAGCCAGAAAGCAAGGAAGCAATCATAAAATCCTTCCAATATCATTTTTGTTGCTCCAAATCAATAATAAAAGGACGAAACTACAACAGTTGCTCCCACAAATTCTTGAGCGTGCCATTATAATCAGATAAAGGCTTGCCAGACTATTTAGTGGTGAAGATCTGCACATATAACTCAAAGATTCAGGAGACATTACTCTGTTATGAAAAAGATTCGGCAAGAGTATCTCAAGTTTTCTTGGAGGAATCACAAAACTCAACGGTAGTTGCAATATAAGGTTCCAAACTATGTCACAACCAGTCCATAACAATGGAATCATCACTCAACCAATCATCAGATAGTGGATCCTCAGAGGAAGGAGGTAAACTGGTGATGAATTTCAGTTTCCGTTTCTCACGAAGAAAATTTTCACCGCATAGGTCCAAGCAAGGTGGTTTAACCCATCCAATCGCTTAGAAGTAATTGAATCCAATCGCTTAGAAGTAATCAAGTGATCAAGGCAAAGGACTCCAAAGTAAGGGTAGAAGGACCACCAATAAAGGAGGACCGGCCCAAAAAAGAGCACAAAAAACAAGAACATGCATTGGCAGCAGTAGGGAGAGTTTCACTGGTAAGAATCTGATCTTTAAAGCCACAAAGTGAGTGGTCTAAGCCAGAAAGCAAGGAAGCAATCATAAAATCCTTCCAATGTTATTTTTGTTGCTCCAAATCAGCAGTAAAAGGACAAAGCTGCAATAGTTGCTCCCACAAATTCTTGAGCATGCTATAATAATCAGCTAAGGGTTTGCCAAACTGTTTAGTGGTGCAGATCTACACATACAACTCAAAGATTCAGGAGACATTACTCTTTTGTGAAAAAGATTCGGCAAGAGAATCTCAAGTTTTCTTAGAGGAATTACAAAACTCAATGGTAATTGCAATATAAGGTTCCAAACTATATAACAACCAACCCATAATAATGGAATCATCACTTAACCAATCAACAAATGGTGGGTCCTCAGAGGAAGGAGGTAAACTAGTGATGAATTTCAGTTTTCGTTTCCCACAAAGAAAAATTTTTACCGCATAGGCTCAAGGAAGGTAGTTTAACCCATCCAATCGCTTAGAACTAATCGAGCAAGGCAGATTATCCTCCCTAATCAGAGAACCTTTGTATTCAAGAGCTTTTTGGGCCGCCATAAAAAAGAAGAAAATGAACAAATCAAATAACAAAGAGCAAAGATACTAGCAGTGAGCCACACATGAGCCAGCAGATTAACCAAGAAGAGCAGAAAATGGGCTAAGGCAGCAAATATACTCCAAAAACAATTTAGCCAAGGCTGTTTTTGGCTCAAACAAAAGAAATATTCCACCAAATCAAGAAAAAACTATCGAGGCAGTCCTCAAAGACTGATTTCAGCACCCACACAACAGATTCGAAGCAGCAAGGTTAGGTAAGAGCCAAAACAGGGAGCCGACCTTTGTTTTGCTAAAAAACAAGCAAAAAATCCACCAAATTAAGAAGAAACCAGCAAAGCAACTCTCATATACAATTTTCGGAACCCACACAGTAGATTCAAAGCAGCAAAAAGATTGGGTAATGACCAAATTCGCAGATCGAAGAAAATAGGGCCAAAATCCAAAAATACAAAAAAATTCTGAAGCTTGCATCAAACAACTTCAAAAAAATCAGAAAAAATACCATAAATACCAGGAGGGCAAGTCGATCAAAAAGAGGTGTTCGCCAAAGTGAGGCGACCGTATAGTGTTGACATCATCGTACGAATGATGACATCAACACATCACTGTTACAGTGCGATGACTCCCAGAGTGTTCTAAGGTGTTTGAGGTACGGATCGTGTTGCTCTGATACCAAGTTGAAGGGGAAATTAGGGTTAGATGGAAGGAGAAGAGAAGAGATAGAGAGAGATTAGAGGAAGGAAAATAGGCTTAGGGTTACATAATGTAATTCTTACACCTTAGCATTCATATATATACTAGTCAAACAAGTAGCGAAAGTACAAGACTACCCTTATCGGAAATAAGACTAGCTAACATAGAATAAAATCTAGTCTTTGCATGATACACTGTGTCAATTTTCTAACTAATAAACACCAAATTGGATGAGAGATCACTAGCTCTTGTGGTAGATGTGGATGATATTATTAGGACTGGAAATGATCAAGAGAAAATACAAGAATGTGAGGTAATCTTGCAAAACAAGATTGAGATTAATTAGAGAGAAAAACACAACTAAGCCTTTCTTGGAACTGAAATTGCTAGGTTAAAAGGAGGCTAGAATTCTCAAATTATTCATCTCTGGGTAAAAGCCACACTCAAGAAATTATAACTAAGTCATAACATATTCTGACAATGCAATCTGTACAAGCCTAGTTGTCATATAACATTTAGAATATGCGGCATACTGCACAAAGATATTGGCAGTTGCAAGCATTAGATGCACCAATTGCTAAAACTCAACAATGTCTAAAGAATGTGAGGGTTCACGAAATGATAAAAGGCTTGTCAGCAAGGTACAAATTATTACATGCTTGCTCTTCTTGGTCACTACTGCCATCATTATTTTGAATTATGCACAAAAGATGCCCATCTCATTGCCAAAAATAAAATTCCCCGACATTTAGTTATCACTTTTTTCAAGGAAGGTTCTATACGTGACATATTAGCTACAGAGAAGGTCTGTTACTGACTGGCTGTTAAAACATAACAAGTATACTTTCATGAATATAAACCTCCTGACAAAGGAAAGTAGGAAGTCAATTGTTCCCAAGGTAAGTGCAGAGGCTAAGTTCTGATCTATGACTCGAGTAATGGTTACGGTTTTTCTTTTAAAAGAAGTTGGGTGTTCTGATTAGTCCACCTAAGGATTAATGCCATGACCATAAGGTGCAATTACAGTCAGTATTGCCAGAAACCTGCTGGAAAATGATGGGGCCAAAAATACAAAAGTGGCAAGAAAATTCTTGAACATGAAAATTAAAAGAAAAGATTTTTCATGTAACACCGCCAACAAATTGGCATGTATTTCAAATATGCATCAACAACAGGGAATGTAGGAAAGGATATTCAGATCGTCTCCTGTAGTTATGGGAGAGTTTTCATTGTACAAGGTTAATTATGTCACTATTTATACTTCCTTTCCGTATGTTATGTTATCTGGACTCCGCTAAATATGTGAAATACCCATGTCGGACACTCGACGTTCGATGCTCGACTTAGACATGCATCTAACAAAGATGTATACCTAATTGAGTTTACTATTAAACTAAGCATAGGACTTTCATTTTATGTATGAAATGCTATATTTTGACTTATAAATGCCATTTTATCATAAAAAAACAGAAGAAGCATTTAAAAAATATGAAATCTAGCCGTGTCTCAATGTCCTTAGACATGAGAATTAGATGAATCCGACACTTGAACACGAATCCGCACCTGACACCCATACCGGAGTCTAGGTAACATAGTCCGTATGTAAGAGGAGAGTAAAACCAATAAGCAGTCAATCATCTTCTCACATCTTTCTTCTTTTCCTTCTTTTTTCCACAGACCCTAGTACTAGAACAACTTTCAGCAAATCATCTCAGGCTTAGTCATGCTTGGAAATCAAATACAGGCGGTCAAAAGGGCAACTATAGGATATTTCTTGAAATGGCAAATAGTAGCATGTGTAATAGGATTGTTTTCACTTAATTCAGTCTGATGAATTCCATTTTATCTTCGTTAGTTCACCTTAAAACACATTTGGGGCGAATGCCAAGATTTCTAGCCCGCATTTGGCACTACAATGAATTACGCAGCATGAAAAGGAAGTCATTTCATTTATTTAAGAAATCCATCCAATTTGCAAATTATATAACATTTCATACATGGGTAAATTCCACGATAACCCCAGCAGATTACAATTTGAAAGGCAGAAAAGAACCTTATCACGAATGCGCATACTCATCACAGGAACGCCGGAGATGAAGACTGTATGGTAATTTTTAGCTATGGCAATATAATCTGCTGCCCCAACCTGAAGACATTTAACATTAAGGTAATTTATTAAAATAATAATGTGGACAAGTAACAATGAGTTAAACTTGACCAAGCATCAGTGAGATTAAGAAGATGCTGGGGAAAGAAGCAAACAACAATCAAACTAAACAAGAAAATGAACTCATAAAATCTCGTGTACAGCCTTAAACAAAGGGTTAACAAGCCTTTATGATTTTGATTTCCATTTCACAGCAGTTGTAGGCATGCAATTTGTCAACTTTATTGCTGCCAAGCGTTTGTCTCTTACCTCCTGGGAGATCTTCTAAAGCTATTTCTTTCTTTGTTACTTTGAGAGTGCATGGACCTTACCCCTTTCACTCACATTGAAATCTTTTAACTTAGAACTTATATGCACCTGTTTATTGTAGCTCTTTTTCTTTTTTCCCTGCCTTTCCAGGACCCACTCGTGGTTACTACGATAATGACTAAAGCAAGCCATAAACTAAAGGAAGATTATTGTTATTTACAGTTAAGCAGTTGATAGGGGGTTGCACATCTAGTACTTCAGTGCAGGGGGAAACGGCAAGTAAAATCAATAACCAAATTAATAAACTTGGAGAAAAAGCAAGCCTAGTACCGGTCGACCACATAGATAATCGAATGTGAATCGTGCCACCCCATTACAGCATTGCGGAACTTCCAATGTTCTGATGAGGAAAAATGTACATCATTAATCTGAATTAAGTGCATTTGAGAATAGTAAAATTACATTTGGAAGTACCTCCCAAACATGACTGGAATAGTATCAGAGGTGATCCTTACTCCAGATTGCTCTGTAACCTCATTCCACATGTTCTCAAACTCCTTAATTATTATGCTATCCAGAGGCCAGTAATAGTGAACCTGCAGATTTAATGAAATTTAACCACCTAATAGAGATTTGAGCACACAGATAAGTTGCATGGTACATTGCAATTTAAAAGAATTGACACCTTAGCCACTGGAAGTACAGGCCTCTTTCTAGAGGTGATAAAGGTTACATCAAGAAATAATTATAAATCTCCCATCTACTTTTCTTTACCCAAGTTTTCTATATGCGTCACCAAGATTAGAAAGGCCACTAAGAAATATCAGTGGCGCTGGGAAGTAGTGCTAGAGATCTTGTCCAGATTATGATGGCTTTTAGCAGAGGCCGAGAAAGGCCACTAGTAAGTGGTGCTTGAGACCTTGTCCAGATCATGACGGCTTTTAGCAGAGGCGCAAGTATGGCTCCTCCAGTTGGTAGATCAATAAAGAGATGTCTGCATCTCTCATGTTAAATCTTTTCAAATAGGATTACTACAGTACATCATAATGAGACCTTCGAGTGTCAAACCTTGTTTCAAAAGGAGGCTATAGTGAGAATATCATATTTTGGTCAAGTGTGAGTGGTAGTGTTGAAACTTGAAAGGGGCTTATATTTCCATCTCTTTTTTTTTTCCTTACTTTTCTTTTACCATCACTGAGAACAAGAACTGGAGACTGACTGATCATGGTAATAAAGAGATAGCTTCCATTCTCAGTTTTGGAGAGAGAGAGAGATGTGGGGACAGGGAAACTCATCTACTCTTGAAATTGAGGATATACAATCATTTGAGTTTGCTTGACAAGATTACTTTGAGGGTATGAGAGCAGAAGGAAGTCAGTGTCCAGTGATTTTCATTTTCATCACCATACTTACAGGTCACTTTTCTATTACAACTATTTGCAGCTTTAGTGTTCCTTCAAGATGTGTCTTCCTTAGTTAACCACTTATTTGGATGAACCACTACTTTAACCAAATTCATTGTGTGCGAATGGTGTGAGTTAACAGCGGTGCTTTCCATACCAACTCAAAGGAAATGATAGATCATCTTTTCATCCATTGAATTTGCATCAGCTATATGGTCCGATTTTACAATCCTGGTTAACGGTATACAGGTATTTCGTTAATCTTTGAAAGACCACTTGGAGTTTATTCATCCACAAAAAGAAAAAAGAAAAAAAGATTGATGTTTTCAATCCAGAGTGGAAGGCCCTATTCTTATTTGTTCTTTTTCTTGTTCTTCTTTTGTTTTCTTCGTTCTTTCTTTCCTTTTTTCTCTAAGCATTTGGGAAGACAAATTAATGGATAAAAGAATGAATAACCTATATGCATAAATAAATTCATGAACAGGTCAAGTAATGCATGCATGCCGATAAGTTTGTCTACAACAAAGAGATCAGAAACACTAATAAATTGCTCAAGTTCTCACTTTATCTACAGATCTTTGTGCTATAATGCGGCGATAATCAATTTCACTCCCAATCAAAACATTCTCAGTGTGGTCCTCCAACTTGGCGAGAAATTTGAGGAAGATCTCCCGCTGCATACCATCCTGAATGAGAAAAGAGTTGCATTAACAACATTAGCTTGGTCGAAAACATTTCAACCTGTTAAGTGCTATTTTTATTCTGTTAGGAGGATATATCATATATCTGTACATTGAGCTACATTAATATAAATACATTATACTAAAGGAGAGAACGCTATTATTGATTTTCTTCTCTCATTAGCCGTTCTCAGTTTTTCTCATCTTGCTCTCTTCTTCATTCTTTTTTTCTTTTCTTTCCTTCTTACTGAAAATTTAATTCAGGGCTAGAACCCTCACAGCTAACGATGTATTATCAAATCATAAATCTAGAAACCAATTTAAATAACATTTATGCATATGCCCAATTAAGAAATTCAACACCCCCACAAAAAAAGAAAAAAGAAAAGAAGTGAGCATTATGAAATTTGCAACTTTCATCCAGCTCAATATTATAGTAAATATGCTAGCAGCCAAGATGTGATAATATATCCAAGATTCCAAAACTGACAAGAAGAAATAGAGAAATTGCTTGGGAAAGGAGGTCAAGGTTCTTAAGGGAATCCCGTTTATAACACACACCTGATTTAAGTCCCTTGGTGCTCGGTTACTGGTGGCCACAAGAACAGTTCCAGTGCTCAGCAATCTGCTCACAATTCCAGATAAGGCCACAACAGCAAACACATCAACAGTCTGTAATAGAAAGCAATAATTTTTAAGTCATAAAATTAGTTGTAGAATCAAAATGCCACACAACATATGCATGCATGAATGAGAACAGAAGTGCATTTTCATGCAGAATGAATTTTGAACTAATGCTGAAACTTTAAAGAACAAGACAGGGAGCAAATAGATGTGATTCAACACATAAATATGAACCTTAGCAAGCTTAATATTCCAACTTTCAACAGATAAACAAATGTAAAAAATGTCAATTAAGAAGCTGATTAACAGCATGAGTGACATTGTTATCCAACAAGGATAAATATTAAGAACAAGTGCAATGTTAGGTCAAATTATATTGCTCAACCACATCTGAACTAAGTTGCATAGACATGGATACAAGACATGATATGACATGGATACAAGGATAGGGCAAACACTAAAAAAGTAAGACAGTAAAACAAATGGAGGAAGTGGACTTTGTTGTGTATCTCTAAAATTAGGCTATATGTGATGATCAATAGCTCGCCAGCTGGTTTCTTTCATACCTCTGAAGGATTGTGTCAGGGAGATCCTTATTACCCTTGCTCTTCATTTTGGGAGTGAAGCTTTTGAGCAAGATGATGGAGGCGGCTGTGCAGGGGTGCTATTTGGAAGGTTTTGACATTGGAAGAGTCAATGGTTCTATGGATTGGAAAATTGGAAGAGTCAATGGTTCAATGGTTCTAAGGTCTTGAGATTGGAAGAGTCAGGGCGGCTGTGCAGGGGGGGCTATATGGATTTTTCGAGAAGAACACAATCACAGCACTTTTGATGGGATGGAAAAACCGATATTTTAAATTAAAGAATGTCATTTCAAATAGTTGGTTCTTGGGTAGTGTTGATCTGTCCTTGGACCAATACATATACATCTATCAATTACATAAATGTGATCAATATTCTGATTTCTATATCAATAATTTCATCAAATGAAAGATAAACCTCAATGAGTTCATTTCATAACATATATGTTAATACTGTTCTTTTACTAGTAAACTCATAATTGTATTTCTATCATACATTTGAAAATGCCATTGCATGCTTGAGGGGTCGTTACTACGTGTATATTACAAATTTTCTTAGAGATAAAAAGAAAATGTTGGACACATTAGCTGTATTGGGAAGCGTTTGATTTGTGTCAGCAGATTGTCCAAATAATCTAATTTATCTTTGAATTGTGGACACATTAATGAGGTTTCATGCAGGTGTCTACGAGCTTCCTCAAGGAGTTGCTGTTAGACACGTATGACACACCACCGTTGTTGAACTTTTAGTGCCTCTAACTTAACACCAAAGAGGTGGCTGTCTGTGATTGCAATGTATGCTTAAATTGAAAAGACATATTGCCCGCATATGCTCCCCAAGAAATGCGACCCATAATGAAGTACCAATATAGAGAATATTACACTTGTTATTTCAAATTATCAACAAAAGCAAACACATTTAAGACATTAAACATCTTACCTGTATCTCATCAAAGCATAGGATGCTAGCACCTCTTTGATTTGCTTGCCAATCAACAAGAAACTTGTCTGCTACAGCAGGAAGTATATTTTTCATCTGCACTTCTTGCTTATATCTTTCTTCTGCATCTATCCATTCTTTAGCTTTTATGTCAAAAGGAAGATTCATGATCCAATTAGAAATCCCTGACTGCAAAGACTTCTCCTCTACTTGATTCTTCCATATCTTATGCATATGTTCATGGATTTGAAGCATAGCCTGCCAGTAGAAACTTAAAGCAATTATAAATTGCTTTCTTAAAAAAATTTCTCAAGCAGAATAGACAACAGTTTAATAATAGGACATGGTTTTAAATCCCAATATCAGCCAGCGTAATGGTCAGTTAAGGTGTAATGATATCAGGAGTACGCGTAACGAGGATCATAAACCAAACTCGTGAACTTTTTTCAAGTGCTAGCAAACACCCAAAAACTCATTGACAAGCATGGTCTAACACTGTTTATTCTAATTTGAACGTTTGTAATGATTGATAATCAACACTGTAGCAACTAAAAATATATTTCATTTGGTAAGAGAATTTCACTATATAGAATCATTAGAAATGCTACTAGAATAGATAATTTATAAGAATAAAGCAAAAATAAGTCAATATTTGTTGGTATTTGGTAGTTGGTACAATGGCATTACAAATAATATGGCAATACTAGTGGCTCATACATTGCATACTCTTGCTAACATCTATTTCTCTTTGCTTCATGAATTTGTCAGTCACACTCAAAAAGAATAGCATGGAGGATATCTTGTGCTGGAATTGTTTTATATTTTTTTTTCTGCAATTTGAACACAAGAGGATGCCTTTAGAGTTCAGATATGTGCATGAGTGTCTCATTACTTGATTTGCTCAATCTGTATTTTTTTTTTCTCACCAAACTTTATAGGCCTTTATTCATGTTTGATTTTCCCTAACATCTTGGGGAATAAGAGATTTATTTTTTAGGCTAAACTTGTGTATTTGTTTGTCTCTTGCTTCAGAGATGTATACTGGATTGTGTTTCAATCAACATTGGATAACCTTTGTTTTGTTAGTAATAAAACTAATAACTTACCAAAATAAAGAAAAATAAACATTGAATAATTTACCAAATCATATATTTTTATTTTGACCAAAATTAAAAAAGTCTCTTGATTACAATGATATTATATAACTATACAAGTAAATGTTTATGGAATAAAACATATTCACAATGAAATAAAAGAAAAACAACAAGATGAAAATTTATCCAAAAAAAAAAATTTTGTAGTGCTGAAGACCATATCAGTGCAGTAATCGTCATGTAGGCCAATACAGGCTCATATGTGTTGTATCAATCTGTATCAGTGGATAAGCTGTGATTCTACTGCTAGATTCTACTGAAGATGGTGCAGGTTTATTAAGTAATGAGACAAGTAGCTTACAATTGAAAGGATGATGTAAGTCCTGAAATATCCTGAAATTTCCAAGTCCTTCAATACATTGTCGAGAGCATGATGTAAAAAGACAGCTATTGACTTTTGCCAGGCTGTTGGGAGATTTGGTAAGTAAATTAGTTTACAGAAAAATTAACCAGGTTTACTAAGATAGGCTGTTAAGGCTGGGACCATAATTAACTCCTGATACTTTATTTGAAACTATCAAACATTTTGTGTCAAGATTGAAGAGACCACTTCCCTTGGATACCCAATTTGGATTCGAGTCTTTTGAACTAACTTCACATACTACTACAACTGAAGGATGCTCTTTTTCCATCAAGTAAGGTTAGTGCTATAATATGTTGTACCTAAAGAACAGAAGCTTGATGACTAAAAAGGGATGGGATGCACCTCTTGAACGTCAGAATTAGTGTATTTAGAGTCTCTCATGATGCCATCTATATTCATGACCTCAAGCTCTCTCTCTCTCTCTCTCTCTATGTATATATATACATATGTAAATATATGCATTCATATATATATATATCAGTGTGCATGTGCTCAAATGCTTGTCATATTGGGTTTATCCAAAACCATTACAGCAGAATTTGCTGGATCTTTTATTACTGCTCTCGGACCTGGTACTCGCTGTTTCCCAGTTTCAGCCTATGAAAAAACTAGAAGCTATATAATGTTTTTTTTTTTCTTTTTTATAAGTCCTAGAAGCCATAAATTTCAAAGTTGACAGCGACCAACTAATGAATCCACTGAGAAGCTCTTTCTCAATGAAGGTCATTGAGAGGATCCTCTTTTAAGGACATTACAATCAGTGAAAGAGACACAAAAAGAAGATGAGCCCATCATCAAGAATAGCAGGCTATATCTGAAAAGAAGATAGTACAGCCCTCGTTTTTCATTTTTTTTCTTTTTCTTTCAACATAAAAATGCAATACAAAAGATGTTAAAAAATTGCTATTCTAGAGGACTAAACCATTAGAGGGTCGAACCGTAACGTTCATTTTAAATTAGCAAAGCCTTTAACCCAACTACCAGGGTCGAAGTGCAATGTAGAGGAAGTGAAAAAGGTAAAGAACTTTTCACTGTAGAGTAACCACACATTTGAAAGTCAAAACAAAAATGGAATACGTAAGTCGACCAATCATTTTACCAAACTACTTCACTTTTCTGCCATTCAGTTCTATCTGAAGCCATATTCTCCATTAATTCCACTGAAACCATAAATTATCTAACAGCTTCATCCAATCTATGTTTGGAGTTCATCTAATCCTTATCAATGTGTGCAGCTCAAGTAAAATCACTCCTAGACATTGATGCATTTATCAATCTAGCTTGCAAATGTAACTAAACCACCTTAAACTACTTCTACACATCCTGTTTTCAATTGGCACCAACTCCAACAATTTCCTATCTTTTACTTCCACCACAATTTAATATATGTCAAATCTGATTCTTAGCACCAGTAACAGGCTAACAGCAATGCTTCTGATGAAGCACAGCAGCAGCCTTTGAAGGTGTATAAAAGGCATGGCAAAGATGCTTCTAGTACTCAAGCTTTAATCTGGTATGTGCTAGATGAAGCTAGCTTTAATTTGCTTATCTAACAACCATGAGTACATTGGTTGAAATGTGGATGCATAAGAAAAATAAGAGTAACAACAAGTTTTCTATTAAAAGAAACCAATGAATATATATTCAAAAGGAAAATAGTGGTCATACGTATGAATCATTTATCAGGACACTCCACAAAACACAATCAATCACTCACCTCATGAAAGTGAATCCTTCTTCGATGTTTAACAATTCCTTCAGTGGCACTATAAAACATATCCATGAGCATTGTCTTCCCTACATGGTGCAAAAAATTGTCTCCACTTGAACGTAGGCAATGAGATAACATCATAAATAAGAGAAAATTAAGAGTAAAAATAATCAAAATTGAAGAAAAGGATGGAAGAAGCGGGCTTCATTGCAATCTATCTTCTGTCAAGGGAGGAACTAATCAAACAAATGAAACATTAAAGTGCAATTAACAAAGTAAATCTTGGTGAATCAAAAGACCATTTGTATATATTTCCTTAACAGCTTATCATAAATATGCTTAGCCACATACCACTTCCCACACTTCCATACAGATATAGTCCTTTTGGGGCTGGAGGAGCAGTTGGACGGCGACCAACTAGGGAATCCAATTTCTTCTCCCGATTAAGATATGAAACCCACTTCCCTACTCCTGGTTCTACATTTACAGGTTTTTCCCTGGGTGAAAATGAAATAAATCATCAGAGACAGTAACTAACAAGAATACGCAGTGAAATAAAGCAAAATATGGTTGCCAATAACAACATGAACATGCAAAAATTTTGACCACAGAGTAGAAAAACCTATACCAGATGAAAGAGAGTACAAGCATCTTATACTTGGCTCCTAACCACGAAATGCTGAACGTAAGAGTTTAGGTTGCATTATCAGTAGGGGATATCATTCAGAGAGAGGGAGAGAACCAACTGGGGCTAGCCCAGTTGGCCAGAGTTCCTGGCCTCCAACCAACAAGGGTTTGGTTCAGCGGTTAGAATTCGTTCCTAGTGGGTCCAGGCCTAGGTCGAGTCACCGTAGCCCCTTGTTGGGATTAAACGTACGCCTAATGCCACCTTCCGCGTTGTGACCCTTAGCTTCGGCCCTGACATAGGTGTGGTGGGGGAGGTAGTAGATGTGGGGATGGTGTGAAGCGCAATCCTCCTTGACGGGAGTGATGGGGTACCATACCTGCACCTCCATTTCTTGTACCGAGAGAGAGAGAGAGAGAGAGAGTTTTGACCAAGATGCAGGACTTCAAAGAACTAACGTCTTTTATGAAAGCAATCTGCATATACTCAGTCTAGTTAAACATATCATGCCCCATATAAATCTTGTGCTAGTTAATGCAGATGTGTTTAAATCCCTATCTGCTTGAGTAAGTATTGTAGACAATAAACTGAATAAGGCATACATGTACATGTGTGCAGTATATCTACAAATAGGGGGATAATATATACAGCACTGACTGGAGTGACAGAGTCAACACGTTTGCACAGAACAGGAGTGGTTTTCATAGTAAAAGAGGTAATGGTGGGAAACCATAGCCCAGACTCTCAAGTGGCAAAACAATGATATGAAGATGGCAGGCTGGTAGTAGTGTTGGCGATGAAATTTGAGGAGTGAGGCAGTAGTTAGTGGCAGTGAAACGGGGTGGTGAAACCACCGGGGAGTTGGTGTTTTGTGGCGGTGGACTACCAGGGTATAGCAAGGCAGTGGAAGTACAGTGGTGGTGGCATCCTATTGTCATCTTAATAGATATGATGACAAAGGGTAATGGAAGCTGTGGGGTGATGGAGGTGTATGGATTGGGTATTATTAAAACCATCATTAACAATTCAACAACTAGGTGTCATTACATTTTAGAAATTACGATTCATCATAACAATAATGTTATCCATATAACCATTAATTGCTTAAAGGTTAGAACCTCTAATGGAGACAACAACAGCCATGATCTCATAAACACAACAATTCCCTACCATACTATGTTTTTGTTCTAACTATTATCATTTGCTAACTCTATGGTTAAATGAAAACTCTATGTTCAACAAAAAAATAGTCTCCTCAAGTAGGAGCATTTAATCAACAAAAGTTGGATTCTCATTCATGCAGAGAAACTGGGCATGCACATTTGAAATCAATTTGTATTGCAAGGTTTCTATAGCATTGTAATGAAGCGTTTAGAGGAGTTATTGGTTTTTAGATGACTTATTTATTAAAATAGAGAAGTATAATACTTGTGCTTACGTATCTCTTTGTTTTTATTGACACTCGCCTAAAATGTTCATTAAGATCTCAGAAATAGTATCATTTACGTTCTATTATACCCATTCCTAGCAATTGTACATGATCAACACAGTTAATTTAAAATTCCAACGTCTTAAACAGTGGAGTATAGATATTATACAGTTAATCTTAAAGCTCATTATTTTGCAATGTGATCCCATAAAGCTGGTTTTTTTTTTCCTTTTTGTTTGTTTGTTGGGGGGAGGGGCTTGGTGGGTATGGGGGTGGGGGTGGTTGGTGTTAATGCTTTAGAACAACCAAAAAAAATGATAATAATAATAATAAGCTCTTGATCAGCCCCAGAAAAAAATCTTATATCAAGCAGCAATTTAGTCCAAAAGTTATTTTAACAAGAAAATGTTGAAACATGTGCCTCACCGGGACATCCATCTCTCAATAAGTCTATTTCGATGCTTGTTTACTGAAGTCCATATACCCTCCTTCTGTTTGGCCTCAGCTTCCTCCATCAAAAGCCTGCGCCGTTCATGCTCCCTCTTTTCCTCCCATTTGACTAGGTTTACCTGTAAAGTTTCCAGAAGATGCACGTCATAAGGAGACAATAATTTGGGTTTCAATCTCAGTTTCACAAAGAGCACAAAGGAGTTATTATTCACACATGATATTCTTCCATATCTTTCTCATATTGCTCTAACCTCCCGAGTAGATTTTCCAGCTCCAGAGCCACCTTTTCCTGGTAAGGATCATTTTGTAGCCTCCCTTGCTCAACAAGACCCCTATACTGCGTAAGTGGTCCTAAAGGAGAAAGACCTACATAAGCATTTAAATCCAGAAGCAAGGCAGGATCACCAACAACTTTACTGATTGAAAGCCCGCGCATCACGACAATTGTCTAAAGCTCATTAGCTGAAACAGTGCTATGCTAATGGCGTTATGGCTAAAAAAAATTGACAAAGTCAGCCCAAATAAGGAAGTAGTTGGATCAGGTTGATTTTTAATTATTCCGGACAACCAGTTACCAAATGTACCATCATAATAACTTCATAATATCTTTTCCTTTCCTAAATATCTCATTACTGACATTCTCATCTTCACGAAACAAAGCCCTAAGCTTACTCAATTGCGGAGACAATCCGAACCAATAATGTAATCAATAATGAAAATCATACCAAAAGAACCAATTAATCAAGAACTGAACCAAATTACTCCAACCTCAGAAAAAAAAAAAAAAAAAAAAAAGGAAACAAAAGAAAACAAAATCAAGCGAACATAAAATGGATGAATATGAAGTGGCCACAAGAACTGAATCAATTTCACCAACCTCAGGAAAAGAAAGGAAAGAACAAGATCAAATCAACAAACAGCTGATGAGTATGAAGTGCACACACGCATACAAATACATATGAGAGAGAGAGAGAGAGAGAGAGAGAGAGAGAGAGGAGTGGGAGAAGAAAAGACTGACCTGGACGGCTGGAGAGAGAACAGTGAGATAGATGAGACTGAAAGCGAAGCACATTGATTTGAAATTCAGAGATTCGACGAGCGAACCCTAGGGACAGGGAGAGAATCGAAGAAATTGAAGAAATTCTCCTCATCTCTTTCTGTATTACTCAACTTTCAGTTTCAGAGCATTCCAATCGGAAACGGAAACTTGGAGAAAGATCATCAAACGGTATTTATTGCAGTACCGCCAATTCTGACAAACTGTTACCAGAAAGTACACCAAGTCATGAGTAACGACGTGGCAACCATATGGACCAGAAACTTGTTTGAAAATAAAACCTACACCGAATCTCACTTTATTTGGTGCAAGTTGCAGCATCAACCTGGTGGTTCAGTGGTGGGGGCTCCAACCTGGAGGGTCTAGGCCTGGTTCGAGTCTCCACCATAGCATTTTGTTGGAGCATATTCATAGACTATAACGTCGCTTTTAGTTTCGGACGGAGAATCTTTGATGTATCACACCCAATGGATTCAGGTGGCTGGAGGGTCGTGGCCAGTTGTTGTCCTAACGATTGAGAGGAAGTCCCTTACCTACCAACTTTTTTACGTATCGAAAAAAAAATAAATAAATAATACCGCACATGATCAAAATTAATGGGCAAAAATATAAAATTTATTTTATTTCTTTACATTTCATTTGAAATTTGAATTTTTTATGAAAAAAATAAAAGAAAAAAAATGTGAATAAAAAATGAATAAAAATAACTTTTTATTCACATTTTTTTCACCGAAAATTCAAATTCCAAGCAAAGCCTTAATAATCTACCACAAATCCTCCTAAAATCACTTCAAAATTATTAATATAAAAAATTCACATGTTACAAGAACATGACCAAAATCAAAGAGCAAATATATAAAATCTAACTCATTGTCCTAATAACTTATTACAAATCTTTTTAAAATCACTTTAAAATTATTAGTATAATCAACTTTGTAATGTATATATAATATAATTAGGCCTCATGTGAAAATAACAACTCGAATCATGTTTGATATTCGTAAACCTTTGGCTGAGAAAAGACTAAATTTTAAATATTTGTCCTTTAAAAAGCACATGTGCTTCTTACATGAGAATTTTTTTATCTATTTCTCAAATGAAAGTTAGCAAAAAATTAATATTACAACAAATTAAAAAATGAAAGATCTTAACAATTACAAATAAAAATAAAGGTCATGAAGTGCGATTTAAGCTTCGTTTGATTGTAAATCGCAAAAATGCAAAGTGTAATTAACTCAAACTAAAATAAAAAAGGATTGGGTTGCCTAGCCATGCAAAATTGGCCCGCTGGGTCCATTTTGACTTGGGCCGATCAAGGCAAGAGAGATGTTTTCTTGGTTCAGGGCCAGCCCACGCCTATAAGGTGTACAAAGCTAGGGTGGGCCTCAAGCTTAGACCGGAGCAAGCGAGGACGAGTCTGGGGCTTGAGCAAATTTTTTATCATAGTTTTCTCTAAAATAATCCGTTTAATTTGTTCGGCTATCTGGTCGGATCGTCGATTCAAGCTTTCAAGTCGGCAGCTTACAAAACTAGGCAGGCCCAAGCCCCCGTTTATAAAGTTTACATTTTTTTTCTAACTTTTTTATTTTACTTTTGTGGTCCCTAGAGCGAACAACAACTGGGCCCTTAAGCTGAGTGGTTCATGAACATCTCATTAATTTTCCTTTCCAATAGTTGAGAGAGAAATTGAATGTACGGAAGATTTTAAGATGGCTTCAACTCGAATGAGCTCAATGTATGCATATTCGAGTTCAGCTAGCCTTATTCCAAGCGATTCTCAAGCTCAAATAGTTTGTTTAAACCATAATTCCTAGAAAACTTTCTTCCAAAGAGGAAAATCGTATACTTCAATAATAGTTTTCTGAACAAAAATAATATTCTCACAAAATTTTAAGAAAAACTTTAGAAAATATTTTAAAATTTTAACATAATTTAATGAAAACGTGTTAAAAAGAACTTTGTAAGAATGGGGTGGAAAATTTGTAGAAACAGAACTCTAATAGAATTTTCTTTTTTGTGCACTCAAATATTACTTTTTTTCCCACTAATATCTTATTGTTTAATAAGTCTCTAAAAATATTGTGTGGCATTAATATATTAGTTGATTATGAAAGTATTAAAATATTTTATATTGCTAATTTTAAGCATTTCCTGTATCATTTCTTATATTGGCAACTACATTTTGAACTTATGTTGAGTAATGATCTAAAATGCCCTAATGTCAAACCCCTCTCCCAAAAGGGAAGACTAAATGACTAAAAACCTGTCTCAAAAAAAGGAGCTAAATTCAAATAGTCCCTTTCAAAAAAACTATTTCCCCATAAATAGCTAGCAACAGCAAATACCCCGTATTTGCCCACGCATACATATTAGGTGGTTGTCAAATTTGTAAATAATTGGTTAGCAATGCTAAAATCCGCCCTATCATTTGGAGAGAATTTGTTACCAAGGGATTGTTGTAGGGCTCTTTGCCTTGTTTTAGGACTTGTTGGGAGTCAAATCGGACACAAAACAATTTTTCCAAAACAAAATCTATAATTACTCAATAAAGTATCAGTTGACCATAAATGAGATTTGGAGTTTGAAACAACAAAGTGAAGCCACACCAACCTCCCTAGCAAACTATAAGCCTATAACGGAAAATGAATCGAGATTTTCATGTGTAGGTTCACTTATTTTGTAAATGAACGAAGCTTGAATTTAAATTTTAACCTCGTGAGTCGAGCTTGAGCATGACTTAGCTCGGCTCACCATGTTTGTGCACACGTATATACACACATATATAATATCTATGATATAAAAACACAATATATATACACATCAGGTTGAGTAGTATAAGATATATGCATTGGGTTTTTCACTGTGCTTGGATACTACTATTTTGATATTTTGCCCCCTCTGTCTGATTTGGGCTTTTCCTGGTTTTACTTCTATTTTTGGGTTGCTGTTTAGAGTTCAAACAGGCCTTGAGCTTTCCAGATAATATCCTCTCAGAAAATTTAAAAACTTCGGCCTAATTGCTTCAAAGACCTACAAGTTATTTGCAATGATTCTTCTTGGTCTTCCATTGTCAGTAGATACATGCAATATATATATATATATATATATTTGTGGGTGTGGAATATTGGAATAGTAGGACAACAATACCTAGCCTGGTGGCCCAAACAACTAAACTGGCCGCTAGCAGGCATTGACAGCGGGGTCTCCCCATTGTTGCCAACTACAGCCCAAAGGACTCACTTCCCAAGCGGGCCTACTAGGACTAATCAGCTGGCCACTTCAAGCTCTAGGTCACCTTTTTTTATTTGATTTCATTTTGAAAAACTGTTTTATGTTCTCAAAAACGGAAAAACCGAAAATTGATATGGAAAACTTATTTGACAAACTATTTTAGAAATTATTTTCGAGAAAGTTTTATGAGAATGCCCCTTTTTAAGAAACTGTTTTAAATTGTTTTACGAATTTTCAAAAACTATTTTCCACATAAAAGTATAACAAGATTTGAAAAAGATAGTGCTTTCAAACTTTTTTTTTCCTGTTTTTATTTCCGAAAACATGAAATTTTTTTTTTTTTATATAAGCAGAGTAGAATGATGGTCCATTTATTCTACTTTGCTTGTATAAATTCATAGTTAGTAAATACTCATATTATACCCGTACGTATGTATAAATAAAAAAAACTTCCGTTTTTCGTCCAGATCTGAAACCTAATTAAAAATACTTATTTTTTTAGTTAAATCGTATTATACACGTATTAAACTTTTTACGTGTTATACTTTTGAAAAAAACTCGATTAAAAATTATATATGATTTAATATAATTGTTGCATATTATTAATTATATACTTAATATATAATTATAATAGTACTTGGAATATGTAATATTTTTCTAATACTTGGAATATTTAAATTATTAAACTTACTTTTCTATAGCTTCTTATTAATACTCCAAATAACATAAGAAGAAATTGCTTATAAATGTTACCGTATTTTTTGTTCTGACTTTTTAACTAATGTTCATAGAATACCTGGATAATAATAAATTCGTATCTTTAATGTTTTCGTATTTTTATGCCGAATTTTATTACAGTATTTTCTAAAAAAATCGCATTAAGCCCAAATGTATTACATACCATTCTTTTGTCGTGCCCATATTTACTAACTATGTATAAATTTACAACCATCAACAAACTGAGACATCTAACTTAGGTCATACAATCCGTCCAAGGAGGGGGACGAATCGCTCATTGGTGCGCAGATCTGCAAATTGGTGATCAGATCGGGTCAAATTCGCGAATTGCTTATGAATTGCATTCTTAGTTACTAGCAAGCCACCACGTCGTGAGTTTATGGTGAGAAAACAGCACGATAATAGCCTCTGGTGGAGCTAATGTATTGAGGGAAGTCAACAAACTGAGACATCTAACCTAGGTCACACAATTTGTCTAAAGAGGGGGACGAATCGCTCACTGGTGCGCGGATCGACAAATTGGTGACCATATTGGGTCAAATTTGCGAATTGCGCATGAATTGCATTCTCAGCTACTAACAAGCATATGAATTGCATTCTTATTTACTAACTATGTATAAATCTATAACCATAAACAAATTGAGCCATCTAACTTAGGTTACACAATTCGTCCAAAGAGGGGGACAAATTGCTCACTGGCGCACAAATCTGCAAATTGGTGACCATATCGGGTCAAATTCACGAATTGCATATGAATTGCATTCTTAGTTACTAACAAGCCACCACGTCGTAAGTTTATGGTGAAAAAACAACACGATAACAGCCCCTGGAGGAGCTAACATATTGAGGGAAGTCAACAAACTGAGACATCTAACCTAAGTCACATAATCTATCCAAAGAAGGGGATGACACTGGTGCGCGGATCGACAAATTGGTGACCATATCGGGTCAAATTCGCGAATTGCATATGAATTGCATTCGTAGCTACTAACAAGACGCCACGTCATAATTTTATGGTGAGAAAAACAACACGATAACAGTCCCTAACAAAGCTGACGCATTGAGAGAAGTCAAAACTTATGTGCGATGATTCGAAACCTATGCTCCCACCTAAGCAATAGAGGTATTCCAACCACTGAACCGTAGTAATCTCAACCTGAACACTCTATCCCTTTTATTTTATTTTATAGTATTTTCTTTGTAGTTATTATATACTATTATACATACATGGAACTAAGCATAAAAATAAAATAACTTAAATACATTATAAAAATATAAAAATATATATATTTATTCAAATATGTATACACACTTTATAGACGCTCTCATTCTTAATCATTTTGACAAAAAATGCTCTCGCTCACCCCTTTTCCCTCTCGTACCTGCAACTTGTGATTTAGCTTCTGACTATCCGTTTAGTTGCATTATACAAATATTATCCGAAAGTTCTTTAGTGTAGCCAAAAGGCCACTTAATAAGTAACCTACATCTTTTGATAAGCACTTGCATCTCTAATATACGTGAGCACTTGCATATACCAAATCATGCAGTAAAAGTTCAATTGTGATACTGTTTTTCAAGAGTCTTCAAAGACAAGAGCCTGTGGTCTCAAGAAATGCTCGAGGGGAAGTTCTAGATCTTAAATTTAGTCGAATTTGAGTCTCATCGGCTTTGGCTGCCGAAGCTTCAGCCGTCATCATGGCCAAGAGATCCAATTGTCAATTTGTAATTTTTGAGTCAAATTCAATCAACCTCATCAATCTTTTGGGCTTAGCTCATTCGTCGAATGATGAGAAATCAAACCAATAGTGGTGGACATTCATGACATTGTCAACGATGAGTCATGGTTTTTCTTTCGGTGTCGCGGAGAAAAACATCTAGTGATTAGATAATATCAATACTCATTCCTATTAAATTAAGATATAATAATATGGATTAGTGATTACTCTTAGAAATAGTAATCTTTAGGCTTAAATTGTTAGTTGATTAGTTGAATTTCAGTGTTAATTTAGTATTTTTACTCCTAAAATGCATTGAAACTCCTTTTGTGCACTTCTTACAGGAATTGGAGCTTAAACCAAGGCAAATGGGCAAATGTGGGGATGACCGATCGATCGCCTGATCGAATAATCCACGAAACGTTTGATCGGCCGATCGATCGGTGATCTTGCGATCGATCAGTGATTCTCTGTTCGACATTCTACAGCAAACTTCAGAGAGGGCGTTTTTCCGATCGATCGGTCGTTCGATCGGTGACGTCGAAATTTTCTCAACAGACTACATAGAAGCAAACCTCAGAGGGGTCGGTTTTGCGATCGATCGGGCGTTTGATCGCCTGGACCGTTCGATCGGCCGTTCGATCGGTTGCCTACCAATCGATCGGTGTGTACAGACTTTGTTTTTCTGCAGAGTATAAAAGCTGTATATACGGGACAAAAGGCATTCTAGGTTATTTTTTGCAGAAACTAGATAGAGAAGAAGCTTCAAAAAGGGGACTTTTGTTATCTTGTAAGGTTTTTAGTTAGATTTACTTTTAATGCTTTGTATTTGTTGTCATTTATTGTTTTTGGATCACTGTAAACAAATGCTTGATATATATATGAAGTGAATGTTTTCTACTCTTTCAAGCCATTTTCTCTCATTTTCTTGCCACTTTCCCTCACTTTCTTAGAAACCAAACACTAGTTCTATATAGTTTAATGGTAGATTTGTCTTCTTTTATACTTTTTGACATGGATTCTAGTAGCTAAATACCCCTTGGATGTGGTTGAATGAGTTGTATGAACTTCAATGGTATATCTTTAAAATTTCATGGTTTCATTTGATTTAGTATGAGATTCATTAGAAAAACTTAGATTTATAACCCCTTGGCAATATTTATACACAAATCAATGTTTGGTATATGTATTACACATGTCTAAGGTTTGATTCTAGGGTGCCAATCATGGATTCTCTCTTTACGCTCAATCAAACAAAAACCCACACTTTTATAGTCGACATTTTCCGAATCAAGAATCCAAGGTGCAATTCTTAATTTGAGTTATAAACCTCTCATAGGAAACCCTTGTTGTGAATTGGTGGATCAAAACAACCATGTCTAAGTCTTTCTTCTCAATTGCATAAAACTAGATTTTATCGTCTTCATTTGTCATTAAATTATTGCATGAAGCATTGAACCACCATCATCTCAGAACCAACATATTTTTGGTCCCTTTTATGTTAGGAAAAGAGAAGAATTTTCATTTGCAATCCATCAAGATAAGTGCCCATGCTAGTTGGGCTTTGTTGCTATATGTACAGAATTCCCTTGGGAGAGAATGATACCGGATCCTCCAGTTTTTACTATAAGCGCGACCTCCGTACTCTTGCAGAGTGACTCCAGTTTGAAGAACATCTGCAAGCGTGTCAATTAGTAATTAATTAAAATATTTTTAATACAGTAAATAATACATAACAAAATCTGATATGCATGAGTACCGAAATAACTCGTACTTCTTGACTATTAGACTTTTTTTATTTGTGTCGCAGATATGTAAATAGTTGTGCTAACTGGTTGGCTACTCATACTCTTGCAAGAGCTGTTTATTTTCCTTTGTCGTCCCTTCCGATTCTGGACAGGTTTTGTAAGCTAATCCATATGGATCATGTATAGTTTTAGCTTCGATGCTTTATTTCATATATCACAAAAAAAACTATTCATCTAGCGGCCCTGCATTTCAGCAAGCCATGTCCACTAATATGAGAAGATCAAAGTTTTAAAAGCCATTTTCAAGTGCAGTAGCGACCCAAATGTTTCTCAAGAGATTATGAAGAAACTTTTTGAGGGCCACCATTAAGGGGTAAATTTTGTGAACCTTTCAACTCTTTCCTTGACTAGTTTTGTATGGTCTGTGTGTAAATGGTAGCGGTTGTGGTGAATGAATTGAAGGCAGCAGGAAGGCATTCTGAATGGTGGCTTTGGAGTTGGGACAAGTTGTCCCAGACAACAATGGTGGTACCGTGTTGGTGAATGGTGAGCTAAGATGGATACGATAATAAATAAATAAATATTATAAAAAAATATTTTAAGAATATGACAATAAATAAATATTTTAATATTTTTAAACGTCAATGTGATTTTCTTATCTCACAATCCGTATATTATAAAAAAGACATATAGAGACAAAATGTTTTAGCATCTACTTTAAAAAGCGTAAAGAAGCAGATTAATAAATATAAATTTACATTATTTTAAATTAATCAGTACCTCTCAAGTTATATTATTCAAACTCATAATGTGTTTTATGTGTATAGAAATAATAAATATATTTTTTCCAAGTATCTAGTTGCAAAAAATTTGTAAAAAAATTCATATGGCATGTTTAGAGCTGTATCTAACACGAATGCAGCTTGTTTTCGGTGCTTCTTATGTGTAGAAAGTGTTGGCCGAAATAAGGCGCACGAAATGGAATCGATAAAACTTTTTATTCAACAAAAATTTTCAAATTAAAATTACAGATCAAAACAAAAATATAAATTACAAAATATAAAAAAGAACTAAGAATTAAGAATAGAAGAACTCGTCACCGAGTTACGTGTGCACATGGTCCCCTTAAAAAAGATTCGTTATCTCACCAAAATCTGATCGGAGGTGTCGAGGTTGCGCCGGCGTTGTCTTCCCAAGGAAAAATGGCATAGGCCAAACGGTGGAGCACAACTTGCTCGGATTGTTCGACCGACGAACGGAACATGCGTTCAAACTCTCTCTGTGAAAATTCTTGTGCTCAAAGCTGTGTGTGTTGTGTTATTGTTTCAAACAAGAGAGGAACACCAATTTATACTGTTAGGGGAGCCTCTAGGATTAAATCCAATTTAATCTTGTTTAATGACTGAATAAAAACTGTCTCAACATTTAAACCAGTTTTTATTACAGAATAAAAACTGTTTTTGATTTAATAGGATTGTAATGATCAGCATTATAACTCATTTAATACATATTATTCAAATTCACTCTTTGGAACATCTTTCAATCAATGTGGGATTGGAATGAATAGGCTCACCCATTCATTTCCAGCCACCCCACTTTGAGAGACAATTTCTCATTCATTACTAATGGAATTTTGTGATTCTTTTCCATTCAAAATGTGGGTCAAAATCTCACAAAAATCACCTTCTAAAATTTCATTTTTCAACAATCCCCCACATGAATGAAATTGGCAGAAACTGACTCGAAATAAGACAACTCGAGAGAGAGCTCGACGAATCGGTCCCGCATAGAGATAGGTAGCTTTTGGCTTTGAACCTTCTCCTTGTGAGAGCCTA
>CM065397.1:16967500-17285000 GCA_033060915.1 Euryodendron excelsum
TTGTAATTATTTACCTAATATTTAATTAAAATTAAATTATTTAATATTTTTAAATTAAATGATCTACCCATGAAATTACAAATTAAATTACATTAAAAAATTAAAAAAAAAAACAGAAACACTATTACAAACTAATGAAATACATTTAACAAAAATTAAAGTATAATAAAGAACTAATGAAAACACATAAAATGAGACTTAACAAATTAAAATTACAAACACTAAGAATGTGGTAAGTCTGCTCCTCCATACCTACTTTTATGGTGACTAAAGCTACTAAAATTACCACGACTAAAACTCATAGATAATCCACCTCTTTGGGTATTATAAGTTATTTTTTCAATAATTTTTATTTTTTTCTTGAAAATATTCACACTCGAGTGGGTCAATTATTGAATCACAATCGTTATTTTTCTCATACATTTTGGCAACAGTTGACTCTTGATTAACTCTTAAATTTGCAAAAAAAGAAATTCAAAGTGAAAAAGTGGAGTAGTAAGACAAAAAAAATAATATATTGATTTCATAGATTAAAATAATTTTATTTTAAATAAATAATTAGTAACGTAAATTTTTTTTTTAATTTCACATATAAATAATAATTTCAAGATAAATAAAAGCAAGTGAAATATAAATAATTTATTTATTCCACATATGAAAAAATCTCAAATTAAATAAATATTTAACAAAATAAAAATAATTAATTAATTAATTTAAAATTAAAATTAAAATTTTATTAAATAATATTTAAATAGTAAATAATGCATTATTTAGACTTAAAGCAATAATTAGTACAAGGATCTCACATAATTAGTATTTTGTCCCCACATAAATAGTAAAATGAAAGGGCCTTCAAAAGTTTTGAAGAACTTTTAAATTTGAGGATAGCAATTGAAGACCACATTCATTTCTTCAAATTTAAAAAAAAATGAAAGTAGGTTGGAGGACCAAATTTAGAATTCACCTTCAAATTTAAAGATTTAAAAGAGGGTTAGAGATGCTTTTATATATAGGATAAAGAATAAAACCCAAAATGGATTTGGGGCAGATGAAGATTTAAGTGATCTTCACTAGACCCCGACTCGATTATGTACCAAAATAACTAAAAAGGCCTTGCTATATTGTAGTAATATGTAAAGATCTCTTAGTATATAAAGAGTAAAGTAATTTCATATATAAGAAAACATTGTCTATCTCTAATTATGTACACTAATTGCTATTTTTCAAAAAAATATGTGAGATTAAGAACACATTATCTATGTTTTAAATAAAAATAAAAAAATATGCAGGTTAATCCAAACCGACCGATTTAAACGTAAACCAGAGTGAGGTTGAAGGGTTGAACCATAACAGGTATGAAAAAATTGCCTCATAGCTGATCCGTTGTCATACCTACACTCTATTACGCGAAGGGTCTTTTTGCAGTGAAAGAATCAGGTTTGACAGGCCCGGGGACGGACCTTGTTAAATTCCAGTTTACTCTCATGCAACTACTTCCATTTCTTGTTCTTTTCTATTTTATTTTACAATTTACAATTTTTAAATTTGACACAGTTAATAAATTCAAAATCATTCTCTGCGTAAGCTATGCTCCATAACCCGCATTATCTAGGAAATCATTTATTTTGACATAATATAAAACCAGCCTATATTTACACTTTTACTTTCATTGCAACATTGGCCATTTGAGTACATCAAGATTGCAAGGCCTGCCACAAACAACACTCATCTACTGCACCAATTCAAAGCCTGAAAGAGAACTAACGAAGTAAAAGTTAGTCTAAAAACCTGCATTCAGGGGTGCAACGATGCTTGGACAATGGGGGCTATGCCCTCATACTTTGATCAATTTTTCACTTAGGCCCTACTAATTTTGAGTATTTATAAAAAGAGAGAGTATATTGGCCCCCTCAAAATTTTAGAATTTGTCCTTTTGACTTTTCAAAATTCAAGAATTTTTACCTTAGCACCAACAAATTCAAAAAATTTCAACTTGCCCTTCAAAAAATTCAACAATTTTAACATTTGCTTCAAAAAAATTCAGAAACTTTTACTTCGACCTTTAAAAATTCAAGATTTTTTTTATCCTAGCCACTCAACAAAATTAAAATTTTTTCACCTTAGTCTTCTATAGCCCCCTCTCAATAACATACCTGATCCGTCCCTGCCTGCATTGCTCGCCAGCGAGGCGGTTACATGAAAAGCTTTGGCTGCCAACAAAATTGCCTATCGTCAGATGGGTGGCTCGTTGCCTTTTGCTTTCTCATTTATATTTTCAGCCTCAGAACTCCATTTACTTCAACAGGATTCTAAGGGATCATCAAAATTGGCCTTGGGGAAGAAATTGAACTCTTCATCCATGTGTGGAGGTAAAATCACTCAACTTGGTCCCCTCTCGGGAAGTACTTGAACCAACATATTTTCAACCTCCGGGGGGGCCAACTATTCTCAATACTTAGGCATGGAACTGAAAGGGGACCTAACCGTAATGACAAATCACATCCAATGCCAGATAGATTCTCAGCAGTGTCCCTCAAATCTGCTTGAGCATCACATCGGAAAAAGTTTGGCATGCTACCAATCTCGGGAAGCTTTGCATTGTCAGAGTTCTAGTTGGGAGGTATGCAAAAAGTAAACTGGGATACTTCAGATTGAAGCTGATCATTTCCATAGTACAAGAGAAACTAAACACGAGTTTGATGATGTGTGATTATTCTCTTGGGGTATACAGCTGTGAGATTCTGAGCCTGAAAGGGTGAGATTCATGGTAGTGGGTTTTACAAAGTTTAAATTATGAAACATGAACGGCGGCGAATTCGTAGCATGATTTTCCTGAATTATGTTGTACAAATTGCTGAGAAGAACACAGGTAGGCTCTAGAGTGCTGGCACTAAGGTGGCTTCTCGGATTGTTACTCTGTTGGAATGCAGCCCAAATTGAGAGCAGCTAAGCCAAATTAGAACAGAGAAAATTATACATTTAACATTTTTACACTTCCAAAACAATCCAGTTTGTAATTGAAATCAACCACTTGGATTATGCTATTAGATTTTAAAAAGTCCTAGAAAATGCATTATGTCCCGGTATGTTTCTATGAATACGTATACTACCAAAATGACTAAATCACGAACCGGCCTTAGAACCCCATCAAACTTCGCACAAAACACAGTCTAGGTGTGAGTCACATGCGAGAAGGAATCGCACTCCAGTTTCGACGAAATATTGTATTAATGGCATTCGTTGCTCGGTCCCAAAGAGTTTTAAGATCCATGTACTCGGCCTAAGTATTCAAAGACAACACAACATGATAAAGAACAAAGCCCAATTGGAATAAACAGTAGTATTGAGTGAATTTTGGGAGTACCAAAGTCAAGAACGCACCTCTTAATTGGCTTTGGAGTACATAATTTCTTCAGCTTTCAAGACCACAATAGGGAGCTTCTCTTGCCATTCTTTGTTCTTCTTAGTTGCTGAGCTATGATTCTCCTTCACAACCCTAATCAAACACCTAATAGATATATAATACAAATATGTGTGCAGACTGCAGAGATATATAGACATATGGAGAGGGAGAGTACCTGAAAATTTCTTGGATGAGAGAGCCTCTCATGGGTTGGTGTCTATCACTGTGCCAAGCTCTTCTAACGCACTCATGGGGCCTTGGGCCTCGCCTAGGCATCTTCAAGAACTGCCAAAAGAGAAGAACCAGGTAGAGAGAGAGAGAGAGAGAAAGAACAGAGCACTCAGCTTCTACAGAGAGAATGCAGCAGTAGACATGCGTTTGCTTTGTCTGCTTGTGACTCTCTAGTCTTCACATTGAGAGCAATGCGCTACTTAAATTAGTGACAGTGAAGATAGAGAGATAGAAAGAGAGGCCTGCTTTCTTTACTTCCCTGTCATTCACTCAATTATTCAGAGTTTATTGATGGGTTTGGTGTCCCCCACTCATTCACAAGCCTGCTTTCTCATGTGTCACGGGTTAGCAGGTCGGGCACGATACGGTGACAGTAATGCGACCCGCCATGATCATACGTAGCGGAATACACCCGTGAGGCGACTATGCTCCAAGCAATAGTCCCGCCAAACTCAAACACCAAGGCATAAGATTATGCGCTTGTCCAGGATCCATTCGTAATGCCCTGCATATCTCTTTAAGCACGGACCTCTGATGCTTAAGCTATAAGGCAACCCAAGCTATAGGCGATAGCAACGCCATTCTCAAATGCGCGCACACACGGCAAGCAATGTGCTTAGCGCCAGTCCCTCTCAAGGCATAAGCCAGATGACCATGTGCAACTAGACATGCGCGCGTCAGCCAAGCATCACCTGTTAGGCACGTCGCCTCCATCCTTGAAGCTCTTAGCGCCCCGCGTCAAGGTTGCCCGCAAGGAAAGGCACCACCGAATAGCAACTGTTAAGCCCACAGCATAGTGCCCCGCGACACCAATGCTAGCCAAACCAAACGGCCGTGTGCACAAGCGTGAACCCAATGCGCAAGTGCACACGAGATACACGGCATGCAAGCGTGCACACCGAGGTCCAATCCGTCATGGACATAAGCCCCACCACTTTATAATTATGGCGTAGCGGGTGCGAATGTCACAACCCCATCCTCGACGCTAATGCCCAACATTTGCCCCACAGGGCACAATGCCGCCCATGTAGCCCCTTGACTAGCATGAGGACTGCAGCCACGTGCCACAGCCGGCCCCCAAGTCTCGCCCACTCCCTTGGGGGACTCACTTGAATCCTGTCCCTTTCGGTAGCACCAGGGGGTGGTAGAGTCAACACCATGCCCCCCTTATAATAGCATTCTGAGCCATCTCCAAACTGATAGGAAAAAACATCCTACCCCCTCGAGGAGTCATAATCCATAAATTCAATAAATATGGAAAATACAAATTACGAGATTGCCATGCCATCGGCCAATCATGTTCAGACATGCCCCACGCCAAGATCCCTCGCGGCCCCAGACGTACCACGGGTGGCAACCCGTGACACCATGACATGAGTGTTTTTCTCTCTCCTGTGTCTCCCTCTGCCCGGGTGGGTGATGCAGAATAAAAATTACATGCGTTAATTTTAGAATCACACGAAATTTGATAAATTGATATAAAAAAAACGTAATTTTAGTACTAACACATAATAATTTTTTACTTATTTATTTCTATTTTTAAGCCACTTATTTTGACAAATTTTTTGGAGTCTTTGTTGTGGTAATTTTATATTTTGTGGTTTTCTAATTAGCTAATTGTTTTAAGGGATTTGAATTATCTCCATTCCATAATCAATGGCCTAGATGCAATCTTATCATATGTCTTACTAAAATTACGTCGTTTTGTATTAAAATTTATTTCCTTATATGTAAATATAAATTTATTTATTTTTAAATAAATTTTAAGTTAACTCATCTGAACCCTTCATTTTTATGTTAGCTAACATGTTAATACCTCAATCAATGGAATGGAGATCTACATTCCAAATCATGGAATGGAGAGAATCCAAATCCTGTCTTAAGTATTTAGTTTCATATTTTATGATTTCTAATTAGCTAGTTTTTTTAAGTGTTTAGTTTCCTATTTATTATTATTTGTTCAACACTCCTTTTTGATCAATATATAGAGGCTTACTATCAATGTAATAGATAGTTTTTGATGATCAAAAGATTATAAAGAGAGTTCTCTTTCTTTCTCCAACTTCGGGTATTCTGTGTGAATCAACCATCGTTTATGTCTTTTTTCTAGTATTCTGTGTGAATTAACAGATTGAAGAAGAGTTGGTTTTCGGGTATTCATGCGCGAATCAACGGATTCAAACTAGTCATCCCTTGTTCTTTATTTTCCTACGCGCTTCCCTACATCAGTTGGTATCAGAGCTTATTATAGCATGCAGTGGACCTGCAACCAGAGGTCGTAGAGGTGGTGTTCAAGCTGCTAACATTAAGGATGTATGTGATTGTGACGATGTTACAAAAGATGCATGGTTGGAGGATCGATTCCAACAAATGGAACAACGATTTGATAGACTTTCTAAACAGATTGCGAAACAGATTGTTACCCAGTTTGTTGCTTTAACTATTGTAAATCAATCTCACAGCCGCCCACTGATCAAAGAGTTGACTCAACGTGGAGATCGTTTTTTAAATCCGCGTTTTGCGGACGAGAAGGAGATTGTTCAAGAAAAAATAATTGAGAATAACAATATTCTTGATTTTTCAGAAGATAGTTTCAAGGTTTGGAATCTACCACTAATATTTGATGACTATCCTGATAATGATAATGTATATGAGGAGAATTGCTTATTTAAATCAACAACTACTCCAGATCTAATTTTAGATTGGAGTGACCTGCTAATTTTTGACGAAGACTCATCAATTCCCGAAAAAGCTACAATGATCATCACTTACATAGATATTGTTTCAATGGAATTTCTTGAAGACCTTCAAGAAAATAATCAATATGAAGATTCGTTCTATATTATGGGGTTCAACTTATCTGTGTCACTGTTCATCAAGAAATTGATTATGGAGTATTTTATTTTAACTTGATAGATCGATTAGATGAAAGTTATGACAAAGGTTGAAAAGTTTAAAGTGTTTCTTCAAAATATAAACTTGAAGTTCAAGTTCTACGGTAGAGTTACTTATCTCATTTTTAGAATTCGAAGACGAATTCTTTTCAACCTGAGGAGAATGATGCAGAATGAAAATCACACGCGCCAATTTTAGAATCACACGAAATTTGACAAGTTAATGGAGAACGCGATTTTAGGAATAACACATAATATTTTTCTACTTATTTGTTTATATTTTTAAGCCACTTGTTTTGGTTGATTTTTTGGAGTCTTTACTTTGGTAATTTTCTATTTTGTGGTTTCCTAATTAGCTAATTGTCTTAAATGTTTAGTTTTTTATTTTATGGTTTTCTAATTAGCTAGTTTCCTTGTGTTTAATTTTCTATTTACTATTACTCGTTCAACACTCCTTTTTGGCCTATATATAGAGGCTTACTGTCAATGTAATAAATAGTTTTTTATTATTAAAAATTATATAGAGAGTTCTCTTGTTTTCTCTAATTTCAGATATTCTGGGTGAATCAACTGTTATTGATGCTTTTTTGTTTTTTAGTATTCTGTGCAAATCAACAGATTAAAGAAGAGTTGGTTTCCGAGTATTCGTGCGCAAATCAACGGATTCAAACTAGTTATCCCTTATTCTTTATTTTTCTACGCGCTTTCCGGCATCATTGGTCTCTGACAATTCATGTAATGGGTAGAAGATTTCATGATATTGTCATTGTCGATGGCAGCCAAACAAACCCCAACTCCCTAGCCTCTACTGTGACTATTCATGTAACACCATAGTTATCAATTTCGTACTGGCCAAAATACTTTTGTGTTATTGGTACGGTACATACCTGTACCGATGCAATACCAGGTATCACTTCGAATTTATCGTTATAAATATTATATATATATTTATTTATTTAAAATGTCAATAGTTTTAATATAATGTAAACGTGTTATCCAACCCAAATATATATTTAAAAAGACATTATTGTTTAGTATATGCCTAAAATAGATTTTAATTGACAATTATCATCAAAAGACAATAAAATTAAATTATTTTAAAATAAGTTACACAAAATCGGTAAATTCGGCATCACCGGTATTGTTCAGTATTGAATGGTATTGGCTGATACCTTAGTCGATACGGTATTCATATATATTTGTATCATATGAAGAGTATTCCTAGTTCCAATACGATATTAATAACTATGCGTAACACAATCACTTTTTAAAATCCTCCTTCCAAACTCGACTTTAAGATGAAAGTTGTATTTTCCACAACTTTATTATGTTTGTGAGACCCTAATCTTATAATCTTATCAGTAATTAATTATATTTATGGCCCAAACATGCAACCTAAGAAAGGGCGTGAATTGGGTTTTTCAAAATTAATCACACACAAATGCAATCAAAAGCTAATCAATCAATAGAACAATAAATCAAATATGTATCAACTAAGCAAGCATACACTGTAGTGCAATTGAAGAAAAACAGAGTAAGAGATTAACACTAGATTTACCAAGGTTCAACCACAACTTATGACTTATGTTCTCACCTTCAAAATCCCCTTGAAAGCCTTTCACTATGCAAAAATTCATTTACACAATAGGAGCTAGTTACCTAAGTGCCCAACTTACTTTGTACAAGAGTTCTTCCTAACCTCTCAAAATTTCAAGTGATTTTGTCCAAACTTTACTCAAACTTACAAGTGTTTTTCTCTAGAATACTCAAATTCTTAGGCATACAAGCCCTTCTAATCAAATAAATGAAGATTATACAAGGGTCAACTCTCTCAAAGAGTGAATGAATGAATTCAGCTCAGTAAATGCCCCAAACTTCAGCAAAGAGAATGTTTCTTCAAGTAGATCAAAAATTTTAGCTCACAATGAATGGTGTAGCATTTAAATCCTTGGATTCTTGTATATAAATGTTGTAGGGATCTTGTATATATGACATTAAATTGATTATAGTCGTTGATGATGGTTGGAGGTGCATTTACTGCAAGATCACGCTGATAGATCATTTGAAAAACGAGCCGTTACAGCCAAGGAGTGTACTCTTTTTCTAAAGAGGTCGATTCTTTTTGTTCTGGTGCCAGCGTCCTCAACTTTCTGTCTAAATGTGTCGACTCTTCTGCTTGAAGGGGTTGACTCTTCTTGAGTTTTGGCAAACTTTACTAAGACACTGTCCGAATGAGTCAGCTCCTAAAGAACAAGGAGTCGACTCTTTTTGCTTTTGACCAAACTTTATCAAGGCTCTGTTCAAAGGTGTTAACCCTTGAAAAACAAGGAGCCAACTCTTTTTGGACCTTCTTCAAGACTTTTGTATTCTGAACCATAGTTGCACGAAAACCCTCTTTGGGGGCAGAAACGCATTTCCGGGATGGGAACGAAACTCGTTTAAAAAATTTGGAGAAATATTTCAGAAAAGCCAGGGAAAGGTTTTAGAAACGCCGAGGAAATGTTTCAGAAACTTGTAGAAAACTCTTTGGATACCTAACGAAAACTCTTGGGAAACGTTTGAGAAACTCTTAGGAAACGTTTTGAAAACTTAAAGTGTTAATTTTTATACATTTTTGCCCTTAAGTTCTAAGTAAGTATCTATGAAATTATTGCATAAGTTTCCACTAACTTTTCCAAATGACTCTACTAAGTTTCTCCAAGGTTTCTACTAAGTTTCCCAAAGGTTTCCACTAAGTTTCTTAAAAGTCTCCTTTGAATTTTGGAAAAATTTCCCATTAAGTTTTCTAATCGTTTCCCGCTTTCTGTTTTTCCTTATATTTTTTGACCGTGCTTCCCGCTTCCGCTTCCCCTAACGTCTCCCGCTTCCACTTCTCATTTCAGCAACTATGTCCTGGACTAATATATCGACTCCTGAACTAAAGGGGTCGACTCATTTTTTGGGCAGACTCTAATTCATGGCCTCTGTCTCAATGTGTCGACTTGTGAGATCTATGAGTTGACTCTTTTTAACTCATACCTTCAACTTTTGCAAAACTTCTTCAAACTTCTCCAAAGCCTTCAAGCTTTTCAAGGATCATCCAAATGAAGCTCCCAAAACTTGAAATGACTTCTTTAAAGCTTTGTTGATCTTTAAGAACACCTTCAATTTTTTTGAGATGAAATTAATCCACTTTGATTACTTGTAAGGTTCTTCAATCATCATTTCTTCCATTTCTTCAAGACTTCATCAAATTTATCAAGAAAACTCTTCAACTGGTCTTCTATTCTTCTTTGAGCATATTCAATCTCATTGTGATGAGATTGTAAGCATGAACTTGTTGAATGCGTTAACTTATCATGCTCATCAACTTTTAATTCTTCTTGACAAACTTCTCAACATACAACTTCTTTAATATCCTCCAATGTGACAAGCTTCAAGTCATAGCATACAACTTCTTCAATATCCTCAAATGTAACAAACTTCAAGTTATAATCCTATTGAGATTAAGGTACTACATAATCTGCACACTAAATAGGACCATTACATAACAAATAATATTTTGCAATTATCAAAATTAAAGCATGAAGTCAACATATTATGTATTTTTTCTTTATATTCTAACATAACGGGATCAAAACTCAATTTCATTTTAAAATCATGTTTTGGACCCATGACTTGAAAAGCTAAATTGTATTTTAATTCACAGCTTAAAAATTACTATAAAAAAATTCACAACTTAAAAAAGTGGCTGAATTTGATTAAATCAACTCAAAACAAGTTGAGTTTGATAATATATATATATATATATAAACATAAATAAAACTCTATTTTGGCTTATGGTTGTATCTCTTCATAGGGGCTAGAGAGACGAGTTTATGCTCAAATGAGAGTAGTTTTATGACTTAATTACCAAATTCAAGTTAGCCTAGAAATTGTGTCTTGAAGACACACTTTTAGACGTGAAGTTATGTTTTAAAAATATAATTTTTGATATTTAAAGCATCACTTAGAAGTATTTTAAAATACAACCTCAAGCCCTTTTGGACCAACTTGGGTTTGGTAAATCAATTTCAAACAACTTAATTTAAAAAAAAAAAGTTTTAAAACAACCATATTCCTGTAATAAAGGAATGCACCCTACACCTTCAGGCAAAAGAAATTTAAAGGAGATTTCAAATGCGCAGTTAGTTTCTACCCATTACCTTTTAATTGTTTCATGCAGCAAGTTTGTGGACTAGTTAGAAAATTTTGATATTGGTGGAAAGAAAATAAGGAATGCAATGTGAGTACTCAACTGTAGAAGAGCTCATAACAAATATTTCAGAGCACCTTACTAGTAGCCTTGCTCAAAGAAGTATGCATTTGCCTACAAAAACAAGTTAGTTTAACTTTACTTGTTTGGATCAGTTTATTTTTGAGTTTATTTAAGTAATATTTTTTTTCTTTATTAGTTTTTTAAAAAGATTTTTTTTAATTTTTTTTATGAACTTTTAAATTATGCTATTTATTATTTTTTTTATAATATCTACTAAAGCACGCAAGCTTCAAATGCATTATGATTAAAAAAAAATTGTCCTCTAGTGAATGATGCAGTGTCTAATTGAAATTATTGAATGTAGAAATCAAGCGGATGGCCATGTATTCCCATCAATTCATTCAAAAGTTTGAACCTTCTATAAGCTTTGTGAGTTATACTTGTAGGCCTGGGTGCGCGTGGGCTAGTTTCTTTTAAATGGAATGTTTGGTTACAATTTCATTTTCGATTTTTTCAAAGTTTTTGAGATACTATTTGGTAAGACAGTTTTAAAATCTGAATTTTAAAAAAAAAATACAAAAACATCCTATTTTTAAGAACCGCAAAAAGTATTTTTTAAAATTCCAAAACCTTTTTTTATACAAAAATGAAATCAATGGTTCTTTTGAAGTTTGCATGTGGTTCCATATCTTTCATTTTGTGGAATATAAAAAAAAAAAAAAAAAAGAGAAGTTTACGCCACAACCCCTTAGCGCGCTAGGCTCACAACACCAAGAGCCCCTAGGTGAGACCAGTGCATTTTGTGGAATTATTCATTTAATCTTAATAACATATTTGGGTACATTAAGCACATCCAAACGCTGGGCTGTGGGGAGGAGATTGAATTTGTGGCTATTTACCGGCCTTGTTGGTGGTTTAGCTTAATGTGTGGGTGAGTTATTACTTAGGAATAGGAAAATAACCCGATATCTCGAGTTTTCGCCCGTCTCGCCCCATCCCTATTAGTATGGGTGTGGAGTGACACTAATTAGGGCATGGCAAGTTTGAGAACAAAGTCCAAAAACCGCCCCAACCCATACCCGTCCCTTTATAAATATACATCTATTTTTATATGTATATAGTTTATTGAAATATGATTATTGTAATTTTTTTTCTTTTTTTTATAATTTCATCCATTGTTTTATTCATAGTGTGTTTAAAAAAATACTAAAATAAAAGAAGCCAGACGAGACGAGACTAGAATGGGATAAGAGTCTTCGACTCAAACCCACTATGTTGCCATCCTTATTATTAATTATGATCAAAAAAATGATGGGCTGTTGGCCTCCGAGTAAGTTCTCTGATCTTGCCCATTTGGTATCAGCAACCAATTCTATCCATGGTACATCTCTAAACAAAACCGTTCGGTACAGATTTTTTAAAATTTTTTTAGTTTGGCTTTTTTGACTTATAAACAAAAAAATCAATTTTTTTTGCTTTTTTCCTCCTCTTTTTTTTTTTTCTGCTAATATTAGTTTATAAAAACAAAAAAAATAAAAAAATAAATTTGGTCTCAAAATAAAAAGCTAGAAAAAACTAAACGAAACGATTAATTTTAGTGACCTGCATAAGTTGTGAATGAGATTATGTATCCTAGAATTAAATTGACGGTTGGAAAGGCTTGGTCAATATCTAATAGTTAAAAACAGTGGAGCTCACCATATGCCATTCTTTATTCTACCACTAACCAAATAGTTGGGGTGTTGACTAATTTAAAAAGAGAACAAAAATAAATAAGGAGGAAAATCTTTTAACCTTAATGGGCCCAATCAACACATGGTCCAACTTGATCCCCGTTAAACTAAACAAGCCTAAAAGTTAATCTCCATTGTGAAAGTTTTGTAGCTTGCAAAAAAAACTTAAATATGAAAAATATAAGTTTATGTCTGAACGGCTCCATGTACACAATCTCATCTAAGGTGTAGAGATGCTATGGGCCCATTTGGAAAAAAACTTTTTTGCTTGAATAAGTTGCTTAAAAAAATATAAAAAAATAAATTAGCTTAGAAAAAGTTTGGTTAGAGTGTTTGGTAACTTGCTAAAAAAAATTATCTTTTGTTAGTTTTTAATTAGACTGTTTGACACATTTATTTGATTTTTTTGACTTTTTTATGTAAGAATAACAATATTACCCTCACGGTAATTATAGTATTGGGTAACAGTGACGATGATGGTTGGTAGGGGTGGTGAGTGGTGGGCGGTGGGTGGAGGCGACTATAGTGGTTTGGTGGTGGCGACGGTGGCGGTTGGGGGGGGGGGGGGGGGGGGGGGGGGGGGTTGTCGTTAGAGTTGTTCAAAAAATTGCCCAATCTAACCAACCCGACCCAACCTAACCTGATTTTGCAGTTCCACGCGTTAGTTCTGGGTGAATGACGGGTGGATTTCGACAAACCCGATTATATTTGGTTCGGGTGGCAGGCCTTTATTACTCTAATCCAACCCAACTCAACCCAACTCGATATTTTTATACTAAAACTTTGATTTTTTCACCAAACCCGGCTGAACCTGAACCAACTCGATCACCCTGTGGCTTGCATACGGTTCCAAAATTCTTCAACTCAATCTGGTAGGGTAATGTGACGGATGACTCGCCAACTTAACCCGTGAATACCTCTACTGGTAGTAGTGGTTGTGGTTGGTGGGGGTGTGGGTGGTAGTGGTGGTCGGCGGTTAGCGTTGGTAGAGAATATTTTAAAATTTTGATAAATTTTATTAATTTTCATTATAGTGATTAAGAACAAAAAAAATTAAATTTTTAGCTTTTACTTATAAGCTTATTAGGCTAAAAAAAAGTATTAAAAAATGGCTAGCGTTTTTTAAACAAAAAAGCACTCAACTAAAAACTTCATGCTTTTTTTTTTTTTGAAGCAAAAATTTGAATAAACTCAAAAAATAAGTTGTTCCCAAACAGGCCCTATTAATGTATCTTGAATTTGTAATGCCCAAGTTGCATATAATTAATATTATATATACCGAGCTTATTACATTTTTTTTAATGTACCAACAAAACAACTAAGCATACCAACTATACAACAACCTACACGAGCAATGGGTCTAGCTCAGTGATTGAACTCTATGCACCTGCTCATTTGGGCAGATGTTCAAACCTTGTTGGCCCGTTCCCTTTCCGATTGCTTTGTATTAAAAAAAAAAAAAAAAAAAGCTTATTACACCAAAAAAAAAGTGTAATAAGCTCACTATACGACAACATACTTTGTGCATATATTAATGTGTAAGGTCAATAAATGTATGTCACATAAGGCCGATCTCTTGAGGCCTCACTTCATAAGAGTTGTCAAATTTCAAATTTGATGTTTAGATTTACAGTTTATTCATATTTTCACTGGGCCACTCCTTGGGCATACTCATTCTAGATGTTAAATTATGGACCAAAATAGTGAGTGTTCTGATTTAAAATAAAATAATTACAAACAATTATATTTGTTTTGTTGCTTGTTAGCACTTTACTAATCAGATAAAATGGGTTTTTTTTTAGCTATATCCAGAATGAATAGGATATCTATTAGTAAAATTAGAACGGCGTGACAAAGTTTTTGAAATTACAAACTAAAATAGTGAGTATTTTGATTTGAAATAAAAAGAATTACAAATAACTACATTATTCTATACAAAAATTTTGTTTGTATAATACTATTCTTATTTTAATTACTTATAATTTTTTTTTTCAAAGCTCAGATGGCTTCATGCATGCTTTTCTTTGCCTCGAAAATAACTAGTCATTTGTCAGCAATGCCCCTATCTGTAGAAGTAAAGAATTATAACAGAAAATAAAAATAATTTTAGGCTCTGAATTAGTAGAAGTGATCCAATGTTTTGAAAACTGGACCGTTGAGTGAACCGAAAAAGAGACCTGGTCACGGGTCACTAGTTCAACCGTCGGGTCAATTATTATTGACTTGCGATGTCATAATTATGTCATTAGTTTATTTATTAATAGTAATAAAATGTATTTTATTTTTGTACACTAATTTTAATATTTAAAATTTAAAATTTTGAAATTAAAACATAAAATTTTACCTTAAAAGTTGAACTGAACAGTTCAATTATCGATTTTAATGATCAGGTCACGGTTCAACCGCGAATTTGACTGAGTTTGATCGAGTTTTGACCAAAACGGTTTAAAGAGCTGACCAGACCGTTGCTTGACCCGGTTTTTATTTTTCGGTTCAATCGGCAGTCCGGTCCAATTTTCAAAACAATGGAGTGATCATTCTCTATGAGGTCATGTGTTTGGTTTGGATAATTGAAATTGATTCTTATTGTTGTAAAAACAAACTCCGGATAATTAAATCAAGATTTAAATGATTTGGTACAAAAAAATAGGTCTTGTACTCTTGTTAGCATTATAAAATTCCAATTTCTTTACATTTTTTTAATGAAATAATCCAATCTTTGTTTAAAATTAATATTGTCAAGATCTAACAATAGGATAGTTCATCCTATGAAGTATGAATAGTTGGTAACCTACAGATAAGTCTGCATGAAAAGAGGAACCATGAAAGAGAAAAGAAAAACTTGCAAAATATGGAAAAGTAATCTCAGCCGAATGGTCTTCCGTTGCACAATGCAACAAAAAGATAAATCACAGAAGGGGAGGAAGTTACACAGCGAGATAGAGAGAAAAACTCAAAACCGAAGAGCAAGAAGTGGCGTAGCCCGCAGCCGCTAGAAAGATCTGAGTCTCAAAAAAAATGAGAAAATGGTCTTCAGCCGTTCAGCGTAACCCTGAAATATGTAGCATGATTCAGTGTAGCCAATAACCATGTGTAACATAACACTTTGTCATATATGAATGATTTGAAGCATAATTATCAATCTCGTATTGGTTAATGTACTCTTTTTGTTATTGGTACGATACATACCGGTATCAGTGTAATACTAGATATCGTTTTGGAATTATTGCTATAAATATTATATGTTATACAAATATATATTTAAAATGTCAAGGGTTTTAATATAATGTAAACATGTTATTCAAAATAAATATATATTTAAAAATACTTAATAGACATATTATTGTCTAGTATATGCCTAAAATAAATTTTAAATGATAATTATCATTTAAAGACAATAAAATTAAATTATTTTAAAATAAATTATACAAAACCGGTACCATTCGGTAAATCTAGTACCACCGGTATTGTCCGGTATTGGCTGATACCTTAGCCAATACAATAGGTACCGGCCGATATTCTCGGTACCTGTAAGAGATAAATAACTATGATTTGAAGAGATGTCCAGTATTATATTTATATATAGTTTGGATCTCGGTTTCGATTTTGGTTCAGGTTTGATTCTAAAATATGCTAATTCGAGAACCGAACCGTTCTGATCAGGTCTTTCATTTTTAAACCTATGACAAAACTAGACAGAATCTTTCATAGATTCGAATCAACCTGACTAATAAAAACCGGGTTAATTCAATTTTTGAATTTTTCAACTCTTTTTTACACTTCCAGTCAAACCCACGACCTAAGGGCCTCTCACCAACTGGTTTTCCTACTCCTCGATTTGCTTTCGGTGATTATATCAACTAAATAATGCAAACCAAACATAACCGTTGAAGCATTAGTTTAAGGTCATTGCCTAGATGGGCCCACTAGAATTGATGGTCAAGATTCACCCAAGGAAATTCCTTTCCATATCTTTTTATCCTACATTAACAAAAACTATAACCAGCTCGATTACCCTCTATCATAAGTCACATTTTCTAACGTTACACTTTTTTGAGTCCCCATTTCTATTACCATACCCACGAATGTAGCCATTGATTTGGGGTGCGGCCTATGCGCATACATGTGACTCAAGACACATTATAAACACGCACCTACAAAGTAGGCCCAGATGACCTTCATGTAAGCCACGTGTACCTTCTTCCAGGAGGAGAAATAATTAAGCCTGATTTGGCACCTGCACTTTTTTACGCATTTTACAGGATTTTTTTTTTCTTATGTGATTTTGTTTAACTAAAATCTAATTTTGTTATTATGTTTATGGGTTTTTAGTTTATACATACTCATCAAAACAGAAAAATGAGTTTTGGTTGAAAAAAGTCACTCAAGATGAAAAAAAAACTTGTTTATGTCTTACGTGCCTTTTTAAAATAATTTTAACCTTTTTTTTATAATTAGTATGCATGACCTAGAAGCTTATAAAATAAATAAGAAAATTAAATTTCAATTAAAGAATGCTACTAAAAATAAACAAAAATCTAGTCAAAAGCTGGTGCCAGACCAGGCCTTAGTATAATGGTAATACAAATTTTTTTTTCTAACATGATATTATAATTCAATAGAATTATGGTAACTAAATTTACACTTATTATATTCATTTAAAATCGGGGTGTTGGTTGAAATATTTTTGTAGGTTACTTCAAAAGACATTCTTAGTTATTAAACTTTTATTAGTTTATGTGAACCAATACAACATTAACTAATATAGATTATTATCTATCTTAATATATAAAGCGAGAAGACACTTTGGTGTATGACACCTTTTGAAGCTGCCTCAATATACTTTCCTTCCCAAAAAACCACCTTAATCCCACCTTAACCACCTTAATAACATTTGAATCCACCAACTGTCAAGGGTAAATATAGAAAACAAATTTTCCTACAATCCCTCCATGTTCAATATATTGGCCACTATTTCAATTACAACTTCTTGGACTCTATTTATTTCTTCTCAACTCTATCACAAAGACAAATTAACTCATCTTCCCGATGACAATTTTACTGGAATTCAATCACATCTTCAGGTTTCCTCCTCTGTCCTCTTAACTACAACGTTCTGGGTGCTAGGCAAATATATATATATACCCCCAATGAGCGAGAAAATAAAAGAAAATGGGTCAGCGCAGAGACAGATTGACATTGGATATGGGTGGCATCATGACCGGTTCAGAGGGCTATAGATTTGTAATTCAAGTACAAAGAAGAAGGCACTCAATCTAATAGGGCTTCATAAAGAGTGCGTGAAGACGGCGAAGCAGATGAACTATAGAAACCATTTCCCCTTGAATATTTTTTCTCCTCCTTCAAAGTCTGACCATGAAGTAAACAAAAGGGAATTCGCCCTAAAGGTCTCTATTGCTTCCTTTACTTTTGGTTGGTTTATCTTATTTCCTTTTACTTTTGGTTTGAAGCTTATTTACTTGGAAGGCCACTCTTTTAACATTTTTACTGTCTGCTCATAGAAGGCTGAAAACTGATTCATTTTCTTTTGATTTCTGTTGCAGAACTATATAGGATATTCAACCTTCCGGCCGTACCAAAACAGATCATTGAAAAAGTTTAGAATGAAAAGATTGCTTGGTCGTCAGGGCCACTGGATGTGGCAAGTCATTTTGGTAATAAATAAATAAATAAATAAATAAGCTTCCTTTCCTTTCTCATTCTCTGTGTTGTTTTGCTTTAATTTACTTTTAATTTCTCTGTTATGTTTTTATTTAGTTTTACAGATTCAGTTTTCAAATTCTTTTTGACCTTATGTTTTTCCTGAATTTACTTTTAAATGACCCTTTTCCTATACTAGGCTGAAAGTTTGTGCGGGTGAGGTTAGTTTTTTTTTTTTTTTTGAAAAGAAATCATTTTTATTTGCATTTTTTAGTTACAAAATCAATGACAACAGAAGCACACTATCATAGGAGGATTTTTCTATGAAAATGAAGGTTTGTGTGGCAACCGTGAGTGAACAAGATAAAAGAGTAGTTGACGATGGTTGTTGAGAAAAGGGACTCTAAAATGATTTGTGATTTTGGTTGTAAGGTTGTGTCCAGTTTCAATTTATTTTCTTATAAAAATAATATGCTATAGAGTATCATAGTAGTAAGGGACTCCAAATGGATTTGTGATTCTGGTTGTAAGTTTATGCCCAGTTTTAATTTATTTCCTATAAAAGTAATTCACTATAGAGTATTGTAGAAGTAAGGGTCTGTTTAGGAAAAATAAAAAAATAAAAAAATGAAAAGAAAACAAAGTGATTTCTTTGTGTCAGTATATTTTTCTACCATACCATTCGGTTTGGGATTACATTTGAAATATTTTTATATTAAATAACATGAGTTTTTGGATTTCTAATAAATATATATATGTATATATATATTCATAAAATATTGAATAACCCGCTAATCATTCATTATGGAGGAATATGTTGTAGCCATAGTGTTAGCTATGTAAGTATATTTTCCAAAACAGAAAATTTGCCATCAGGCGATCAAAGTGACATTTATTTATCATTACCAAATGAGCCCCATTTGGGCAAAATGTTAATTGAGTCTCCAATCCAACGACCGTGATCCTAGGTGCACATTAAGAGTCTACACTTGGGTGTGTCGGAATATGTATCTATCAAATGTCAGTGTTGACATACAAGCACTAAACAAAAGCACAGAAACCAATCACAGCTTAAAAAAAAAAAAAAAAATCTCTCTAATTCAATGCTTTTAGGCGGTATGTATACCACTCTGCGGTCAAATTTAACGAACTTTAGAACCCCGGCGGTCGGCGGCCACCCCATCGAATTTCACTTTATACTCTCTCTCTCTCTCTCTCTCTCTCTCTCTACAGTTGAATAGAAGAAACCATGCTGTCCCCAACTCCGGTGTCTCTCTTTTGTGCTCTTCTCCTTTGCTTACCCCTTGCGATCGTCTTCACCATCATCACACCAACCACCACCACCACCACAAACGTCGGCGCCACCGCGATCCCCCCCATCCCGACTACTAACAGAACTAGTGTAAACCCAGTAAACACCACCAATATTTCTACCCCCCTCACCACCACTACTAACAGACGTAGTGCCAGCCCAGAAAACACAATCAAACCCAAAATCAAAAACCAGAAAAAGATTAAGAACATAGCCTCCACTTCACCACCACGACGGCGACAATCTCCGGTGGCAGATGCTGATAAAGCACTGTTCCGACGGGCGGCCCGAGTCAACCCGAACCCATCACCACGAAGGAAACTAGCCTTCATGTTCCTAACCACCACACCACTCCCTTTCGCACCACTCTGGGAACTCTACTTCAGCCAAGCCCCAAAAAAGCTATACAACATATACATACACGCCGATCCGAGTTTCCCATACGACCCGCCGTTCTCCGGCGTGTTCAAAAACCGAGTGATAACCTCCTCCATGCGCACTCGCCGCCACTCCCCCACTCTCATCTCGGCGGCGCGTCGGTTGCTCTCCCACGCACTTCTCCACGACCCTTCAAATTCCATGTTTGCCCTTCTATCCCCCTCTTGTATCCCACTCCACTCCTTCAAATTCACCTACAGAACGCTTGTGGGCTCCAAGAAGAGCTTCATCGAGATCCTCAGAAACGAGAGTGGCGCGTACGATCGTTGGGAGGCGCGTGGAGCAGATGCGATGCTCCCGGAGGTACCTTTCGAGGATTTCCGAATTGGGTCCCAGTTCTTCGTCTTGACACGTAAGCACGCGAGGATAGTAGTGAGTGACAGGAGGTTATGGTCAAAGTTCAAGCTACCGTGTGTGGTGAAAGACACGTGTTACCCGGAGGAGCACTACTTTACTACGCTCATGAACATGAAGGACCCACGTGGATGCGTGCCTGCTACTCTCACCCATGTGGACTGGAGGGGCCGAGATGACGGACATCCTCGAACGTACAATGCGTCGGAAGTGGGGCCCGAATTGATAATGGCCTTCAGAAGGGACAGGCCTAGGTACGGTGATGATGAGACCGACGGCTCTGATTCGTCTGTGACCAAACGGCGAGACCCTTTCTTGTTTGCAAGAAAACTCTCCGCGGACTCGATCAGGCCGTTGTTGAGTATGGCAAGTGACGTCATCTTCAAAGATTAGGATGGCAGAGCTTTGTAAAATTTTCATTTTTCTTGGTTATTTATAGGTAACAATTTGTTAAGAAAGACAGGGACAAACACCGTCTTACGGTTTAATGAAATTTGTATATATTCTGAGTCATGGCTCTGAGTAACCCGACTGAATTATCCCGAGTTGAGAGACAGTCCTTGAAGTGAGATTTACGGCCAGTTTGGAACTTGGGAAGAAGAGAGGAAACGAGAGTGGAGAGAAAGAGAGAGAACAGAAAATAAAAAAAAGAAAGTGAAAGAAAAAAAGAGTAAGTGATTTAAAAAAAAATTATTTTTTTTATTGTTTTGTTATTTTTTTTCCCCTTCCCTCGTAAATAGAAAGAAAAGAAATTCTCCAGCTCCAAACAGGCTGTGAAGTTTGGCTCGTAAAACGATATCTTGGTTTTTCAGCCACCGCGTTGGTCCGCCGATTCCTCAGCCGGGACGGTGAGTTTATCTTTCGGGTGGTTTGCACTGTACTACTCGCCTCCGTGGCTCATTCGCTTTCTTAACTGGACAAGTGCTGGCTCTGCTTGGGAAATCCAAACGTGATTATGAAGCAGAGCGAGTATAGCTTCTCAATTGGCATAGGCGGTGGTGGTGGTCTGAGTAATGCGTACGGCTTTTAAAATTGACATGATAAAACTCTTTATTAGAAAGATTAGAAAGATAAGGCATATAGCATAGAATTCTTAAAGTGCTTCCACGTGTCACATTAATTTAGGGCTATGGGTGGGCCACGCCTACAGGATATGCTTTTCAAACTTGAAAATATATTTTAAGTCTGTACAAAATATAAAGTGGATATTCAAGACTGCTTTTGACAAATTAAACATAAAATGAGGTGCTAACTTTAGTGATTTGTGTGTTTTTTATTAATTAAAATCAATTGTTTTTTTTAATAAATATGTTTTCTTCTCTAAATATAAATTAAATAATATAAAATCTTAATACATATAATATATTAACATATATAAATACATTGTTCTATATAGGTCTTGGGTTGAGCAGGCCATTAAACCAAATTTTCAAGCTTTCAAAGACATATTGGAGCTTAAAGAGGTGTTTGGATTACTTTTTAAAAATTCATAAACAATAACTTTAAATTACTTTTAAAAAATTACTTATTTAGAAAGTTTTTTCAAACTTAAATTATGTCTAAAACGTCACTTTTTTCAACAGAGTCAAACACTGGTTAACAAAATCATAAATTTAAACCATAAACTACTAAAAGTCATTATCCAAACACCTCTAAAAGATCTCAAACTGTATAAGCGATAAACAGACTTGGGTGGAATTAGCAATCCAACTGGCCCATGGCCACTTTTATAAGTTATTTACAACTTATTTATTAAATCCATGCATTTTTTAAAGTCGTGGAATCAAAACCCAATTTTAATTACAGCAAACACTGCACCCTAGAGCTTCACGAATTGACGTGTGTGTGACGCTTAGCCTCATCAAAGAGCAGGGCCTGTCGACTTAGCCCGAATATGTGGGACCCAGGCTCGTCAGGCTTCAACAAGTCAGCGGGCCAGGCCAAGCCAACTCATGGACAATTTTTAAGTCCAATACCAGCCCACAGGCCTAGAAATATGAACTCATGAGTGGGCTTGACTTATATAGGCCTAAATTCGGACATAATTATGGTACAAAGTTCAGAACTTCCTCCTATCAACTAATCATAGTTATTATTGAGTTATGAACATGTATGTATATATCGACGAAGTCCATTTAGGCTTTTCTAAGACACATCCTAATAAAGGTTTTAGAAGAAGAGATAATAAAAAAATACAAATTCAAAAAATAAACATAGTTGTCACGCGAGATACGCTAAGAAAAATAAAAGTGAAAAAATGTGATAAAAAAATATAAAGAAAACGAAAAGGGGGAAAATAATTAAGAATTTTTTGAGAAACTTTATAAAAATCTTAGCAATAAACTTTTATAAAACTTAAATGAAAGCTCTAGGAAACGTAATGAAATTTTTTAAAAAACTTAGACTATGTTTAGTACAACAGAATAAAATGAAATGGAATGGTTATTTTTAATTTCATTCTCATTTCTTTGTTTAGTACCACTACTTAAAGCTGGAATGGTCATTCCCATAAAATGATCATTCCCACATTTTATTGGAATGACCATTTCCTATTTCAAGAATGCAAATGATCATCTCATTCCTTCATGAAAGAGATAAAACAAAATTTAGTAAATTTTTGTTATCAAATTTCTTTTAAAAAAAATAAAACATGTTTGGTAATTAATTTTTTGATTTTAAAAATTAAAAAAATTAATTTTAAAATTTGAAAAAATTTAAAAAGTTAAAAATTCTCATCATCACCACTACCATCACCGCTAACCACCACCACCATCAACCGTCGGCTACAATTATCTGTTATCCACCGATACCACTACATCCAATGCAATTACCGTCCCACCAACACCATCACCACCCAGCATTGGCTATCGCCACACAACTGCCCCCGCCACTGCCACCAACTACCACCACTGCCACAATCACTACCACCACTACCATCATCATTACAAATGCTTAATAATATATAATAAGTAATATATAATACTAATATTTATATATGACATAATATTGAATTTTCATATTATACACAAATTTCATTCCATTTCATTATAATATTGTTCATTGGTCTTACTAAACAAGGGAATAGAAATGACCATTCCATTCTCATTCACATTCCATTCTCATTTTCATTCCATTCATTTCCATTCACTTGTACCAAACATAATCATAACCTCTTTTTGATCTTGTTCAGTGCTATCGTGTTGAAAATCTTTGCTTGCCCATTGCACTGAAGGTAGGCTGGTGTTAACTAGTAGTTTTTTATTTCGAGCTCGAAGCTGAACTCTTTGAATATGCATCCATTGAATTGGCCTTCTCCTAGTTTGGCGGCAATAGATCTTCGTTCAGCCTAGAGTACTGGTTAATTATTTCCATTAGCTTGGGCATGCCGAGTGCAGGTCCCTTGTGAGGGATTGTCTCAAGCGGTGCTCCCTGGGCATGCCAATCTTAAACTGCGCAACTGCAAGCTATTTGTTGCACTCTTTAATCTCATTGTAAGCTTCCCAGTAACATCTCACATATTGGTAGTGTACTTCCTTTGGTTACTTGCTGTTGGTAATAAATCTTGTAATAAATAGCTTGGCCAATTGCTTCTTTTGGTTACTTGCTGTTGGTAATAAATCTTGTAATAAATAGCTTGGCCAATTGCTTCTAGCTCCTTATCGTCCCCGACTGTTGCCTGTCAAACTAGTGTAAGGCTAATTCGTCTAAGCTGAATGAAAAAACTCGGCACATTAGAGACTCGTTTCCACTCCACGGGGCCATCATCTGCTTATAGTGCCTGGCGTGATTAATGGGATACGACTCCCATCATAAGGTGTGAATCTCAGGCTGTAAATTTCTGAAAAGATCGATGCCTATCTATCTCATCTGTGAACAGAGAAGCAGTTATCTGCGCATTTCGCACTACATCTCGGGTAGTTCTGTCTTTCGATTGTGTAATTCTTCCCTCCAATTGGTTGCTCATCCATTAAATAAGGTCTTCCCGATCTCTTCGCTCAAATGACTGACATCTCTCATAGTCCCAACCTCCGGTGTAGGAACCAATCCTATGTCTAGTGTTAGAGGTGTGACTTTTAGGACGCTCGGCAGAAGGGACACAAGGGCTCCTAGAATCTATCCTCCTCTTCTTGCGACTTGAGCGATACCTGTGCCGATCTTCGTTTTTGTGCTAATACCGGCTCCGCCTTTATTTGCAATCTCTTTGATTAGCGATCTAGTCTCGAATCGTCCTGATCTATATTCTTAGGTCGGAGATCTCCTTGTCACGCCTTTTAAGTTCGCTTTCAAAAACTCTAGGGTTTGAGTTCTTACGAGGGCGATTTTCTGATTGCAGAGGGTTCCCCATTGTATGAGGTCTCCTTCGGTCTTCTTCGTTTACTTGATTGGCTACCATGGGCCATACTTCATAATGGAGTTGATGGTTCCCCCAAGTCCAGCGATGAGCCAAATCCTGTGAGAATTCCTAAGGTAACCCATGATCTGAAGCACTATAATTCTACGAGTGCAAAGCTTCTTGAACTGCTCCCGAGCCCTCACTATCCATCTTTCTTTCAAGGATTTCTCACAGATAGAGCCAACTGTAGAATAAATTTTTCGTAAGTCTTAATTTGTATAGTGAACCTCCAAGGTGAACACTCGAGAGCCTGCAAGAGTAGGAGAATGTATCGACCCTCTTTGGGTCGATGGCACTCTAAAAATTAAGTCACACAAGCTTAACCTTAATAAATCGAAAGAAAGAAATTTACTCTAACTCTCAATTGTGCGTCCCTTAATTCTTAGTTGCAAGGTATATTTATAGACTTAGGAAGCCCCACTCCTTCTAGGAGTGGTATTTTTTCTTCTTCTAGGAGTTTACCACTCTTGGGTCGATTTATGAATAGATTGGACTAATCTTCTTAAATCCTTTCCTCTATCAAATTAGAGTTCTTTATCTACTGAGGTTGCTTTCATGTAGGTCGATTTGTGACTTATTCTGAACCTCTTTTTTGAAAGTCGACCCTACCACTCTGAGTAGGCCGACCTTAATCTGAAAAATGTAAAATCTTTATCCCACAAGAACACTAGTTTTAAAATATTACGGGCATTAAATAAAAAGAAAAAGAATGAAAGAAAGGAAAGGAGGAAGGGGAAGGCAAAAAAAAGAAAGGAAGAAAAATACAAGTGAATCTTACAAATTATTTTATTTTATTGTTTTCAGTGCAAGTGAACAACGTTGGGTTGATTTCCAAAATCTTCTCATATTTATTTATTTTTAATTTTGGAAGTAACTCATTACCTTTGTTAATGAGACACAAGTTGACGGAAAAAAGTATAATCTACTTCACTTTCTTCAGTAATTTTTTTTTTTTTTTTTGGTTCTTAAAGTGCAATCATCTTGTAACATTTTAAAATGTGAGTTCATATGTCCACATTATCCATGCAAGTTATTTGATATAAATTTATCCGTTTCTATACAGCATATGAGCTAAAGTTAGCATAACTGTAGCGGGACGCATTCATAGATGCTAGTGTTGGACGGGAAAATAAAAAATTATGGTGGATGCATGTCCTACCAAAGAAAGTAAAAAATTCGGGCTCAAGGGCCAGCCACCCACGGGTAGACTTGGCGGGCTAAAAAGGGGCAGGGCTTTGGGCCGTTCATGGGCCAAAATTTTAAGTATGTCCGATTGGTAAGCAAAAGTTCGTCGGCCTATCAAGTTGCATAAATCTAACATCATATTTCACCTTATTCTATCCCTCTAAACAAACAAACGTCCAATATGACATAGTTAAGGGGTCAAAATGCAATTAACTTCTAACTTTCCTTATATATTTAAAACTTCAGACTACGTTGGCTTACTTTTACTTTTAAAATTTAGATTATTTATTTAAAAAAAATCAAAATTAAAACATGATATAGAAATCCTAAAATAAAGTTGAAGGGATAATAATTATTTACCGAAATATTAATAAATCACACCTCTCACAATGCAGCAGCAGGTCCAGTTAGGTGAGTCCCAAACATGTTAACTGGGCCCACCTAGGAGGACTCATAATGGATTATGGGGGGAGGCGAGGAGAGGAAAATCCCAGCTTCATGCACCGTGCAAAAATGAAATTATAGTGAGAGACTACAAATACTACAAAGTCCGCCCAACAAAGAGTACTTACAGAGCCCTTGTAAAAGTTTAAAAGAAAACACTTTGCTGAATGGTCATCTCGCACAAACACAAAAGCGAAAGTAGCAAGGGCAATAGAGAGAGAGAGCTAACATGGGTAATGCTATGAATACAAAAAAATATATACAAAAATTCTATACAAAATAATGTCTTAATAAAAATCTTTCACTTCAGAACAAACACACACGAAAATGTCTTTCAATTATAAAACTGTCACTGCCACATCTTTTTATATGTAAATTTTGTATAAATCTTTTATAAAATAGTAATTTCCCATGAATATATATATATATATATATAGGTAATACTATACAAACAAAAAATTCATACAAAATTTTAATACAAAATAATGTGTCTTAATAAGAACCTTTTACCTTTAAAACAAACATCCATCATAATAATTTTTAATTATAAAATTACCACTGTCACATAGTTTTGTATGCAAAATTTATATAATTTTTTTTATAAGAATAATATTTTATATATATATATATATATATGTGTGCGCACGCACTATATAAATCTCTACTTCTGCGGCTTTCAATACAAAATAGATGAAGGTGAGGGCAGCTCATGGATCGGGTGTATTTATTTATTTAATTTTTTTTTGTGACTAACCGAGTGTCTGAACCAACTTACACGCACCTCGACTAATTTCAGAATATGTGTGATCCTCTCATTTTGTACAAACTAAATAATTATCAAGTTAAAGTTCCTTAAGAGGTTTCAAATATAAAACTTTAAAATGAATAAACCCTCAATCCTTAACCACCAGACAACTCCTTGGTTGGCAATGTTTTTGTAGAATCCGTGTCGCAGTGTGGCAGAGTTTTCCAAGGGCGGTCGATTACATGACGAGGGGGGCAATTACCTACTCTTTTGAGAAAGACTTGCACCCCACCGAATAAATTTTTTACTCCCCAAAATAAAAGTTGCCAACCATCTTTCACGTTTGGCTGTCATGAAAGTCCAGTTCCATATCGCTTTCAAAATTTTAGATTTTGTTTTTTTGTTTTTTTTTTGTTTGCAAAAACCAACAAAAATGGAAGTTCAAAAACACCATTGCTTTATAACTATTTTAAAAATTCAGGAAAAATTTATAACTGTTTCCCAAAATGAAGTGTCTTCAGAAAAATTAAAACAGTTCTCTAAAACTGTTAACCAAATGAGTTTTTCAAGAACAGAGAACACTTTCGGAAAATATCAAACCAAACAAGCTAAATTTCACTTTTATTTTCTTTTCCTATCTTTTCTTTTTCCCTCCACAAATCCAACCAAGATCCAAACACCACACAAACAAATTTTCCACTAAACGGATGAGCAATCTGCCGCAGTTAAATGCAGATCTCCATCTCTAACATGAGTTGTAAATAATTTTGTCCTCCCACCAAATTTGTGTTTATCATAAAAACTAAGCTCAATGACAAGTGACACAGTTGGAGAGAATCAAATTCAAAGGCTCAGTAAAAACTTGTGATCAAACCAATGGCCGCACTTGGAATAAAATGTCCAGCAAGTCGCTTCAGATTCAAGAATTTGTGATACCCTAATGCATCTTGGTAAGATGAGATTCTAAACTTGTTCCAGGGAGATTCTGTTTTCGATAGTCATCTAAGACACTTCATTTTGGATAACTACCATTTCGTTCGAATACCACAAGGGAGAAATTTTTTTAGTATTCATCGTATCATTGTCAGCATAAAGGGTCATTTTCATGGTTCTCTTGTTCTGTTTAGAATCTAGATCCCTCAGTGGGTATTGGAATCTTTGTATTGTTTTTGTCAATTTGTAGTTATAGATGATCAAGCTGAAATTTTTTGTTCTTTTTTCAATTAACCAAGTCGATAGCTAATTGTTTTACAATGCAATTGTCTCAAATCGGTTTGTTCTATGTCATCTCTAGTCTTAACCTCTAAAATAAGAAATATACAGATCAATTTCAATGATTTTACATTAAATATTTTCACTTTCTGAATTTGAAGCAGTCAGTTTTCCAAGAACAAAGTGAAGGCCAAAAGATCGTCAATGATTCAGCAATCAAGACCTAATAAACTCAAGAACAAATGCAAAACAATGGATATGAGGTAAACAGAAGTCACTGAGCATTGTTTCTACAAACATCCACAGTCAAAGAAAACTACAACAATACTAAAGTAAATTTGTTAGCCTCATGTTCTTGAAACAAGCTTCACATAAAAATCATAAAGATGCCAAGAAAATTCCCAATATTACAAAATAGAGAGAGAGAGAGAGAGAGAGAGAGAGAGAGAGATCATGATTCATAATTGGATTATAAAGCACTAAACATTCAAATCCCCATGAGTAAGATCTCTTTAGCTGGTTTCCCCTATCCCTCTACCTCTCTCTTCCCCCGTTGTAGTGCACAAATAGCAAAAATAAGGTCACATTAGAATACAATGGACAATGAACAAAAACAAGAAAGAGAACATAAAAAAGATACAAACAAGTCATGTATAAAACATAAGTGGAAAAATCAGTAAGGGGTACTGTAGTAATACCCGGCCGGTGGTATTCCCACCCCGTTTACTGGCGGCATTCCATAAGGCATCATCGGTTGAACGCCTGGTGCGTAATATCCACCGCCACTGATCTTGGCCAAACTAGATTGGCCTTGCATTCCATTACTAGCATACTGTTGCCATACTACTTGCTCCTGTACAAGCAATTGCTGTTTCTTCTCCATATCTGCCATTTGGACATACGAAGGTGGTGGAACGCTCAATGATGCGGCAAATGGGTCCTGGCCAACAGCCTGAATAGTTCCATCCGGGGCGGGAAGAGCCAAAACAGGTGTTGCACTTTTCCCTGGCCCGGGCAACGCTACGCTGCTGGCACTGCCACCGCTTAATTGGGCAGTGCTAACATGTTGCCTAACCATTCCCTGATCATACATGCCATTCAATAACAGTGGATCAAGCCCACCGCCCATTGCTGCCTTTTGCTTGGAGAGATGGCTTGCTGTTTCCACTAGAGCCAATTCCCAATCAGCCTTTCCACTCTCTGCTGCCGGAGTCTGCCAAGCAGAGGTTACTTCCGGCTCCCCATTTGATGGAAAAGCTTCCCAAGACCCATTTCCATTGTTTGCTGCTGGACCTGCAAACAATGCCAAGGCCAACCTATTCCCCTGATCATCCGCAGTCACAGCCTCATCCCTCAAATCCACCAAGTCCCCAGCCACTTCCTGCTTCTGAGGCTTAGGAGGCTCTGGCTCAGCCGGGGGTGGAGGCGTGTAATTTTCTGGCGGTGGCAATGCCTTAATTTCATTCATATTTGGCGCCGGCTCCTCCTCTTGAACCACCGGCTGCTCTACTTTCCTCTCTGGGCTCTTTGACGCCTTCGCCCTATCCCTCACAAACTCCTCCAACGTCTCCAACAGCTTGCTTGTAATCCTCTGCACTTCAGGGTACTCTGATGACCTCGCCACACCAGTATCCTTACACCAATTATAAAACGCCACAAGCTCATCAATTTGCTTTGCTGCACTTGCATATGCATCGAAAGCCTTGACACAATCCGAGTAATCCATGTCAAAAAACCGATCAAGTAACACAGCTAAAACTTCGCATATATCAGCATAAAGCTTGAAACTCTCTTTAACAATAGGGTACAGCGCAATCAACATCATCCTGCTATTCTTTGCCATACCCGTCGGCCGACACGCCAACAGCCTATCCAAAAGCCTCTGCAAATGACCCATTTTTCCGAAAATCCTCTCGGGCTTCATGTCCCTCAATGGGGTCACATCCCTCCTCTCATCCCTCGAGGTCTCCCTCACATCCCCAGACGACCTTGACCGCCGCATCCCGTTGTTTCCATACCCCGGTTCATCCCTGAACTCGTTGTAGTCATAGTCGTAAGTCCGGTTAGGCGGCGACCTCCACCGCTCCTCTCTGGATCCATACCTCTCAATCTCACCACCACCGCCGCTGCCGCCGCCGCCGCCGCCGCTTTGCTTCCTTTCATATAACATCAATTCCAACCTCTGGTCCAAATACATCGCATAAGTCCTCACGAAGGCCGAATGATCCCATGAATTCGAGTGGGCTTCATCCCGAAAATCCGACATGTTCAGCAACCGAGTCCCCCTACGGGTCGCGTACATAATCTCTTGCTGGAACACCGGCTCGCCGTCGGATAGAAGGCGGTGAACCAGTATCAGACTCTTCAAAGCAACGATCCAGTCTCTAGTCTTCCCCAGACGCTTCGACACCGCGGCCATGCACGCGCTCACGTAGCCGGGTGAATAAGCGGTCAGGCGCAAGATCTCCCGAACGTACTTCTCGTCGGCTGGGTCGTCGTCGTGGCTCGTGGCCTTCACGATCGCAACCTCGAGCTCGGGGGCCATATTGCTCGACACTTTTGCAATTCCGATGCTCGTCTGATCCTTCACAGCTCCGATCGCCTTGCGTATAGTGCTCGTAGCCATTGTTGCCGAACACTCTAAAATCCAAAACACAAAGAATAAAAAATCAATCAATAGTGCTAATTGCTAATAAGTGCCCTTTGAAGAGCATTATCAGGAGTTTGTTCTAAGTTTCATAGATTAGGGTTAATGACATGATTCAAATCCAAAAATGGAAACAGAAGAAACTGGAATTTTCCATTTTCTATACCGTTAAATTCGAAGATAGTTCTAGATCTGCGTCGAAGAAAGCTCCGATCTGTCGGAGAAACGATGCCGGACCTGTTGACTTTAGGAGAACAAATGAAGAAAACAAATCGGATCTGAGCTGATCTGTGGAGGTCAGGGTTGGTGGCCGCCGGGTATCTCTCTCTACTTTCTCTCTCTAGATTTTTGTAGTGTTGCAATGAGTACAGAAGGGAGGGATTGGGACAGGAAAGGGGTGGAAAAGAAAATAAAAGGTGGATTGAAGGCGCGGGTTGGGGTCCGGACGTTTCTGGGCCGTTGATCTCAGATGTACCAGTAGCGGAAGTGTCGGGGGCGCCTTTGTGTGTCTGAGAGTAGCGGCGTACAGCGTAGTAACAGTAACACAGTTTTGAGCTTTAGGACATGTGGGTTTCTACTGGGTGCGTGAGAGTGTTATTTTATTACCATACGAACGCGTACGGGATTCGACGATGGAGACAACATTTTTAGAAAGTTCTCTCGTCTGCTTTAGTCCATTTTTAAAAACTTTGGTTGAAAGTCAGTGACACGTGTCCATCGATCCGGTTCAGACCTGACGGTGGATCTCGTTTGAGGAAGTGACATCTTTATTTATTTATTTTTTTTGTCTGTTATTGTTGGCAGCATATGCTTTTTGAAAATATTAGGGTGATTGACTTATAAAATATGTTAATTTTAAAAAGTTATTTTTTTGAAAAATTGTGTTAAATATAAATTATATTTTATTATCATGCAAATATATTTTAAAAATTAATAAATTTAAGTAAGCTACTAAATAAATCGGTGTACAAACACATTCTTAATTTTGTTTTAGTGACATTTCTCTAAACGCATGGGCCCCCGAATCATAGCGTTGAAACCTAATTAATTGATTCGTAAAGTGCGTGCATGAGTGGGTGTACCTGTGCTGTGTGTGTGAGAGCGCGAACTCCCGAAATTTATAAAATATCTCGAGGTTAGGTGCGTTTTTATAGCGTGCATACATATTTGTATATTTATTTAAATAATCTTCTTTTTCTATGCCTTAATTTCTTTAAAAAAAAAAACCTAAATCTATAGCATTACTAAATCTTATTTTTGTAGTACAAAATTTTAATGAAAGATGAATTATTTTTTAATTTAATACCATGACGATACACATGACAACTAATTATTGATTCAAACTAAAATTCGATCATTTAACTAATTGAGTTCTAAAATGGCAATTTTAGTTTGCAAATTCAAGCCTAATCCATCAATACATTCATTGAGAAAATTATCTAATGCGATCATTACACGACGTTATCATGTTTATACAATATAATAATTTATTTATATAATATTATGTGTGGAGAGATAATATTTCTTAAAATATTATAGACATTTATATGTATAATAACATTTTATTTAACATTCACATCAAGTAAAAAATTATACAAATATTATAATTTAAATAAAATATCACACTATATTATGCTGATGTAAATAATTACTCTAACGATGAAGAGATAAGTTACTTATACGCTGCAACCTTTCTATCTCCGATTTAAGAAGGAAAAAAAAAACCTTTCCAATGGGGATAAGAAATAGCCACAGAGCAAACTACCACAGGGCTATGATGGGAAAGGTTAATGAGTGCTCCGGCCCATCAAAGGAGGACCCACAGGATTTTTGTGATTATGAAGAATGCTGCAACAGTTGAGCCCACCATACCCAATTAATGTGACGGGCAATTGCAGGATGTTTCAAGAACACTCGATAATTTATTATTATTATTATTTCTTGTAATTGTGGCATAACAGGTGATAATGCGATGAACTGGTACGTCTTTTTTAATTTTTGGTGTAACTTGCTGGTGTGATAAGTCCCCTTATCTGGAACATCGGTGTGGTGCCTGTCAAAGATACTCCGATACCAAAGTTAGGCTCAGGAAAAGATGGACAGAATTACCGTATCTAGGATGGTGTAAAAATCGTACCTTCTTGGAGGTGAGGACTGTTCCCTTTATAGGAGCGTTGGCTTGGATCGTGGGTACCTTTGTGGGTCAGTTAATCGTGCCCCCGGTCATGCCTCCCACTTTGTGGGGATATATCGTGCCTTGATTTTAGGCTCCATGGATCATGCCCCCGTTCATGGGGGAACCATTTTAATCATGGGATCGTGGGGGCTATTTACCAGGCGAGAATCTCGGAGTGCCTTCAAGCCGCCATCCAGTGTATCGCTCGAGCTCTGCCGCTCTTTCTGTTAATGGACCTGATCTAGGAGGGAGGGGGCCTGAACTGGATATGTGAACCGAGCTGGTCTGGTCTGTCCGCAAAGAGGCCAACCAACCGTACTTGTCATTTGTGTTATCAGATGCCCCCAATTCCCTAGGCAGCCCAGGTCGGCCTATGGGAATTCCAAAGGTCTGCCCATGGGAATTTCGAAGAGTCACCGAGCGCCGTCGAACAGGCGCATTTATGGCGCTGCATAACCGTCATGATTACTATGCCAGATGGATCGACGCGACTATTGGCTTTTCTACCACGTGGCCTCATGTGGTTGGCCCCGTATGTCGATTAGACATCAATTGCACTGCCCGTTCGATCTGAGAGCTTTGGGCCAATCTACACTGTTGATTTCGAATAGAGGGGGCTTATAAAACCTTGGCGGTTCGCCAAAAAGAGCCCCTTACTCTACACATTTCTTCCCAATCATACGACTGTGCTTGTTGTCTTTCTCCCTTCGTCGTTCTTCTCACTGTTGTTGGTTGTTCGGAGGGGTTCCAAAATCACTTCTTAAATCCATACCCATCAAGGTACGTAGTGTCAGTGTTTATGTTTTGGCTCCTACAGAAGGCTATTTGGTACTACGAGTGGAGGATTAGGGCCTCACATCCCCTAGGGTTCGTAGGTAATCCCCCCTTTGTTGAGTCGATATACTGGGGTATCCTTGAGGCATCCAGAGCAGTTTTTGAGACTCTCCGAGAGATTGAGGATCCTAGGGTCATGAACCCACTGCCAATCAACCTGTTGAGCGACTCTGAGCGTACTGCCTCCATGGACCTAGATAGGGTAAGACCAGACGAGGCATCCAATGCCTCGGTGAACTACTCTAGGGCAGACCTTGAGGAGATCACTCAAGAGGCGAGGCCTAGGAGGGCGAGGAGTCCCGTGGCCATTGTGGACGCCTTTGAGAGTGCCCCCACGGCCATGGCTGAGGTCGGGGCAGTGTCCCTTGCTCCAGAAAGTAGGTATGAGGCTCGGCACTTTGCTTCCATTCTAGATGGGGCAAAAGTGCAAAAGTTGTGGTCTGTCTATCAATTTCCTCCCTCCATGAGTTACAGGGTGCCTGGGAGCGAAGACGGAGCGTGCTTCCCTCGCCCAGGCGAAATTGCTGTGTATGAGAGTGCGTTGTCCGGGGGACTGAGATTCCCCATCGCTCCTCCTATTTGAGGGGTTCTGAGTCGGGCTAGACTAGCCCCTGGGCAACTAATGCCCAACTTTTGGCGCATACTGGTAGGCTGTGCCACTCTGTGGCAGGCCGCCACTGACAAGGAGGAAATCCTGACCCCAGAAGATTTCTTCTTCTGCTACAAGATAACCGAGAGCGAGAGCTTAGGCTGGTACTACTTCTCAGCTAGGGAAAGTCAGCCAGCTCTGATTACCAATCTCCCGGTCTCCCACAAGCGCTGGAAGGAGAAGTATTTTTTTATGTACGGCGAGGGTGTAGAGATCGCTCACTGGGAGGATGTGACTGACCAGACCCCCCGCATACCCAGGCAGTGGGGTAGACCAGGTAGGAAGGGTAAGCGCCTTTCGTGCTTTTATGCCTGACTCTTTCTTAGGTTAGTGGTCTAACAATCATCCTTTTTTCTTTTACTCAGCACGCCTTCCTCTACTGGAGGACGAGTCGAGGGAGGCCCGTTTAGCGAGGGTGAGGGAGCACCCGGTCAAGAACTGGGCCCCTCTTGTGGCTGGTGAGAGTTTGGCAGACTATCTCTTAGGTCCAGACCCTTCCATCGAAGCCCTTCGTGCTGAGAGGAGTGAGTCTGGTCTGTCTTTTGCGGCCGCCTTCTAATGCTAGTGCACTGATTCTTGCCCCGTGTGCTTTGTAGGACAGGGATCATATATGGGCTTCGACAAGAGGAGCATGGGGTCCTCTGCAAAAAAGAAATTCGAAGAAATGGAGAAGGCAAAGGCTGCTGGAGAGAGGCCTAGTAAACGCCACAAGCCTAGCTCTGTAGGGAGGGTTGTCGAGCAATCCCATGACAAGGGTCCTGCGGCGATCAGCACACCCGCAGTACCTAAGGCTTCAAAGGCTGGTCAGTCCTCCAGGGCTGGAACTGGGATGCCCCCGCCTCCTGCCGAGGCGACAGCTGGTGCTCAGACCCAGACTCAGCAAAGCGAGCCCCTCATTGTGGAGGACGTCCAGGCTGCTTGGGAGAGGATGAAGCAATTCATCAGCATGGAGGACGTGGGGCCATTTGTTGACTGGACCAATGCCCAGCTGACAAGGAGCATGAACCTCGATGCTGTAAAGGTGAGGGCTCTAGTTATCTCTTCTCTTCCACCCCCCTCCCCCCTTTTTTGTTTTTTTTTGAATGACCCTGTAATTTTTCTGCAGCTCCATGTGAAAGCGCTCTGCCTGTCCACTCGTCTGAAGGCGAGGACAACCGAGTGCGCCAAGAAAGGGTAGGTCATTGAGACCTTGACCACATCTGTTAGCGGCCTGGAGAAGAAGGTCAAGGATGCTGAGGAAGCCCAGGCAGTTGCAGAGGCAGAGAAGACTGCCGTGCTGGACGAAGTATCCGAGCTCAGGAAAAAGGTGGAAGCTCTAGAATTCGATGCCCAGGCTTTCGGGGCAATCAAAGATTCCCTTACTTCAAAGGTCGCTGAGCTGGAGGGGCAGCTAAAAAGTGCTCAGGACAATACCGTGGAGGAGTTCAGAGCTGGGGCGGCCTTTCAAGATGAACTCAGCGAGGCCTACATGGAAGGTTTCGTTGATGCTAAGGTTGCGGCCAGGAAGCTCTTCCCAGACCTCGATCTTTCTGCCCTGAGACCCTCTGACGACACGACTTCCAATGCGTCAGGCATGGAAGACCAGACCGCGGCGACAGAGGAGGGAGACGAAGCCCAGTCCTGATCACTTTGTAAAAACATTTAGTGGCATCTTTCTCCCTTTTTTTTTTTTTGTTGTAACCCGCCTTCAATCAATGAAAAGTCATTTTGATAAACTGTGTTTCCAAGTTTGAATGTCTGATTAATTAGGTTCAGTGACTATGGTGCCTTCGACCGGTCTGGCCGGTTTGGCTAGTTGGCCAGCAGGGCTTTGTAGCGTCATGGTTCTCTGGTTGCTCTGTAACGTCTGGGTACTGCCCAGCTGGACTTAGTAATTTTTACGGGCGCTCGGCCTGCCTGGTCAGCCTTAGGGCTGGCCAGTTGGGATTAGCGGCCTTGTTGGCTTTACGGCATTTGCCCGTCGTCCTGGCCAGTTGGGCTGAGCCCTGTTGACCTTTCGACTTTGTTGGTCAACTTTAGGACTAACTAGTTGGGCTTAGTAGCCTTATTGGCCTTTCGGCTTTGCTGGTCGACCTTAGGACCGACCAGTTGGGCTTAGTAGCCTTATTGGCCTTTCGGCTTTGCTGGTCAGCCTTAGGACTGACCGGTTAGGCTTAGTAGCCTTATTGGCCTTTCGACTTTGCTGGTCAACCTTAGGACTGACCGGTTGGGCTTAGTAGCCTTATTGGCCTTTCGGCTTTGCTGGTCAGCCTTAGGACTGACCGGTTGGGCTTAGTAGCCTTATTGGCCTTTCGGCTTTGCTGGTCAGCCTTAGGACTGACCAGTTGGGCTTCAACAATTCTGCGGGTGGACATCGGTTCTGAAGGTCATAAAAAAGACTTTTCATTGCAGGTTGCTCGTTACATCATACATAGTATTTTCTCAAGTGCTCAGCATGCCAAGGGTTGGGGAGCTCCTTGCCGTCGACCCCAATTAGCCACTAGGTCCCTTTCCTAGAAAACCCTTTAACTGTATACGGGCCTTCCCAATTTGGCCCGAGTTTGTCGTCGCTAGGCTTTCTAGTAGACTGATTAACCCTCTTAAGAACCAAATCTCCTACTTCGAACATTCTGGGTTTTACTCTCGCATCATGATATCTACGCATCCTTTGTTGATAAGTAGCCATCCTCACAGCTGCTTGCATCCTTTTCTCTTCAAGTAGGTCTAGGCTTACTTCTAGGGCCTCCCTGTTAGCCTCTGCTTCGAAATGCTCAACCCTAGGGCTATGGAGGCCTATCTCCACCGGGATGACCGCCTCATATCCGAAAGTCAAAGAGAAGGGGGTGTGCCCTGTTGCAACCCTTTCTGTTGTTCTATAGGCCCACAAGATATTGGGAAGCTCTTCTGCCCATAAGCCTTTTGCCTGCTCCAGCCTTGTCTTGATGCTTTTGAATAGGGTCCGGTTGGTGACTTCAACTTGGCCATTGGCTTGGGGATGCTCCGGAGAAGAGTAGTGGTGGCTGATCTGGAGGTCTGAACACATCTGATCGAACTGACCGCCTTTGAACTGTTTTCCATTGTCTGTGACAACCACCTTCGGGATACCGAATCTGCATATGATATTTTTCCATAGGAAATTCTTCATCTTCTGCTCAGTGATTGTGGCGACAACCTCCGCCTCCGCCCATTTTGTGAAGTAGTCAACTGCTATCACCGCGAACCTTGTTTGGCCTTTCCCCAAGGGTAGAGTACCCACTATATCTATACCCCACTGGGCAAAAGGCCACGGGCTCTGAATCGACGTTAATTCCTGGGCTGGTTGCCTTGGGATGTTAGAGAATCTTTGGCATTTATCGCATCTTCTTACAAACTCCTGGGCGTCTTTTTCCATTGTGGGCCAGTAGTAGGCTGCTCTGAGAATCTTCTTAGCCAACGATCTCCCTCCTAAGTGGTTGCCGCAGACCCCTTCATGTACCTCTCTCATGATGTAATCTACTTCTGCTTTTCCGGCGCACCTTAACCAGGGCATGGTGTGTCCCCTTTTGTACAGAACATTGTTCATCAGGGCGTATCTGCTGGCCCTATATTGGATCCTTCTTGCTTCAACTTTATCCGCTGGTAGGGACCCCTTTTCCAAGTAGTTCCTGATTGGTGTTGCCCATTCCACCTCTTGTTCTGCCTGCAATATCTCGGGCTTCCGAATGCTTGGCGAATCCAGTACTTCCATGGATACTCCGGGGTCGTCTTCCTGGGATGATGCGATCCTGGCCAACCGATCTGCCTCCTCGTTCTGCACCCTTGGTACTCTTTCGAGAAGCACTTCGGGAAATTTTTTTGCCAAATTTCTGGCCATCTCACAATACTCTTGCATTTTGTCTCCCCTGGCCTCGTATTCTCCTTTGACCTATTCTACCACAAGTTGAGAGTCACTTCATACCAAGACATGTTCTGCCCCCATTCGCCAAGCCATTTGGAGACCAGCAATCAAGGCCTCGTATTCAGCCTCATTGTTGGACGCCGGGAATTTGAACTTAACGGCATATTCGAGCTTGTGTCCTTCAGGGGTGACGAGCACGATCCCGGTGCCTCCTGCTTTGTCCGTTGAGGAACCGTCTACATTGAGTACCCACTGTGGCTGCGGGGAGTCGTCATTTGGGCAAATTATAGGAAGGGTGAACTCAGCGATGAAATCTGCTACAGCTTGCCCCTTGATGGCCTGTCTTGGTCTATACTGAATGTCGAACTGGCTGAGCTTTATGGACCATTTGACTAGTCTGCCCGACGTCTCCGGCTTGTGAAAGACCTTTTTCAATGGCTGATCGGTCAGGACAACTATGGTGTGCGCCTGAAAGTATGGCCACAACCTTCTTGCTGAGGTCACGAGTGCAAGGGCTAGCAGCTCCATCGTGGGGTATCGCTCTTCTGCGCCCCTCAAAGCCCTGCTGGTGAAGTAGATGGGCTTTTGGACCCCTTCCTCTTGCCTGACCAGGGCAGAACTCACCGCTGTTTCTGATACGGCGAGGTATAGGTAGAGCTCTTCTCCTTTTATGGTTCTGCTCAACAGTGGTACTGAACTCAGATATCCTTTGAGTTGTTGGAAAGCCTGTTCACATTGGGGAGTCCACTCAAAAGCTTTACGTAGAACTTTAAAGAAAGGGAGGCGCTTATCTGTTGATCTGGAGATGAATCTGTTCAGCGCTGCAACTCTGCCAGCCAGCCTTTGGACTTCCTTGGTGGATGTTGGGGACTGCATGTCTAACACTGCCCTGATTTTCTCGGGATTAGCCTCTATCCCTCGGTTGGAAACCATGAACCCTAGGAACTTGCCTGACGCTACTCCGAAGGCACACTTGGCAGGGTTTAATTTCATTTTGTAGGCTCGTAGGTTTTTGAACGTCTCTTCCAAGTCGGCTAGGTGGTTGATGGCTCGCTTGCTCTTTACTAACATATCATCGACGTAGACTTCCATGTTCCTCCCGATCTGACTGCTGAACATTCGGTTCACAAGCCTTTAGTAGGTCGCCCCGGCGTTTTTGAGGCCGAAAGGCATTACCTTATAACAATATAGTCCTCTGTCGGTCACGAATGCTGTGTTTTCCTGATCATGCTCGGCCATTTTTATTTGGTTGTATCCTGAGAAAGCGTCCATGAAGGTCAACATTTCGTACCCTGCCGTCGAGTCCACCAGTTGATCTATTATAGAGAGGGGGAAGCTATCTTTAGGACACGCTCTGTTCAGATCTGTGAAATCCACGCACATTCTCCACTTTCCATTTGCCTTTTTGACCATCACCACATTAGATAGCCAGGTCGGGTATTGGGCTTCTTTTATGAAGCCTACGGTGGTCAGTTTCTCAACTTCGTCCGCTACAGCCTCGTTGCGTTTCGGGGTGAAAAACCTCCTTTTTTGTCTGACCGGTTTTGCCATCGGGTCTATGTTTAGGTGATGGGCAATAATTCGGGTATCAATTCCCGACATATCCTCATGAGACCAGGCAAAAACATCGGCGTGATGCCTGAGGAAGGACCTCAACTTCTCCTTGAATTCTTCAGGAGCTGCTGTTCCGATTTTTACTGTCTGGGTTTGGTCGTGCTCCCCGACCACTACCTCCTCGAGCTCTTCCACTGGTTCTCCCCTCCTGATTTCCTCCTTATCACGAACTTCCAGCTCTTCAATTAACATAGCCTCCCGGGTTTCCCCCTTAAGGGACACCATATAGCATTCTCTAGCGGTCTACTGGTCACCTCTGGCTTCCCCAACTCCCTGGGATGTGGGGAACTTGACTTTTAAATGGTAGGTTGATGGGATGGCTTTGAACTCATTGAGGGCTGTTCTGCCAATGATGATGTTATAAGCTGACGGGCAATCCACTACTAGAAAAGTTACCATCTTGGTAGCCTGTTTGGGCACTGCTCCTAGCGTGACCGGTAGAGCGATGGAGCTTAGAGGTGTAACTCTGTCTCCAGTGAAACCAACAAGGGGGGAGTTAACCGGTCGTAGTTGCTCTCTGCCGACCTTCAGTTGTTTAAAGGCTTTTAGAAAGAGAATATCCGCCGAGCTGCCGCTGTCTACCAGGACCCGACGGATTACGAAATTTGACACGACAGCCGATATGACTAAGGGGTCATCATGAGGTTGGCATAGGGCCCCAGCCTCATCGTCTGTGAACGTGATGGGATCATATTCAGCCCGGGATTTTTTGGATGACCGGTCTACGGACATAACTTCCCTCTAGTTCTGTGCATCCCTTGCATGTCGTTTCCTTGCTGATGACGACTCTCCCCCGCCTGCGAACCCACCAGGAATGACCCTAATCTCGCCTATAGGCTACTGGTTTGGCCTTCCCCTTTCTGGGCTTTTTTGTTCGGCCGGTCTCGGTGCCGGCTCTCGCTTTTCGTCACGTCTGCCCCCCGCTATGTACCTGCCTAACTTCCCTTGCTTGATTAGGTGTTCGATCTGCTGCTTGAGGTCGTAACAGTCCTCTGTGTCGTGCCCGTGGTCTTGGTGGAAGCGGCACCACTTATTGGTCGGCCTTTTCTCTGGTGGGGTTCTCATCCTTCCAGGCCACCTTAGCGCCGTATCTCCCTTGATTTCGTAGAGCACTTGATCCAGAGAAGTGTTTAATGGGGTGAAGTACTGGTTATACCTGGCCTGCTTGGTCCTATCGCTCTCTCCCCTTGGCTTCTGCTCTGCCACTCGTGGGGTCTTTACTGTTCTGTCGTCTTTCTTTTCCTCCACCGTCCTCTTCTTATCCCGACTGGTTGTGACGCTCTCCTGGTCTTCCCTGGCTCTGAGTGTGTCCTCCGCATTCATGTATTTCTGCGCTCGGAGCATTAGCGCAGCCATGGTTTTGGGCACCTCCTTGGCCAGGGAGAACAGGAACTTGGGAGTCCTGACCCCTGCAATGAAAGCCGCCACCGCCACTTTCTGGTCCAGGTCATCTACATAAAGGGTCTCTTGGTTAAAGCGGGTGACGAATTCTCGCAAGGTCTCCTTCTTGCGCTGCTTAATGTTGAATAGGGAGGTGGAAGGCCTCCTCTGTCTCTGTCCTCCGATATAATGGCTAACGAACAACCTGCTCAGGTCCACGAATTTATTGATTGTCCCAGGGGAAAGCCTGTGGAACCAAATCCTTGCTGGACCCTTAAGGGTGGTAGGAAATGCCCTGCACATGATTTCATCGGGGACCGCTTGAAGGTCCATCAAAGCCTTGTACTTCTCGAGATGATCCAGGGGATCCTTGGTGCCATCAAAGGACTCTATTGTGGGCATTTTGAACTTTGGGGGCAAGGGCACCCTCATCAGCGTTGGTGTAAACGGCGTATCTGTCCGGCTTACCAGCTCTTCTACCGTGCTGGGGCCCTTTTCTTTCACCACTGCTATCACTCCAGCCAATTTAGCCTGCATTTCCTTCAACTGTTCGTCCCATATTGGCTGAGTCTCGGCAGTGTGTTCCAAGAGAACCACGGTTGGGGCTTTGGACCGGTCGGCGTGGCTCTGGGCTTCATCAGCGTGAAACCCGGCCCCCTTTGGAAGAGGGTTCTCCCTTAGAGGCGCTGGGTTTTCCGCTCCTTCGCCGGCGTCGCCTCCTTGGTTTCTTGCCGCCGGCTGGTTCGCAGGTAATGGTGGGTCCTCTAGCGGCGGCGGGTCTACCGTCCCTGGAGCCTCTGGCGAGGGAGGCAATCTCCTCTCCAACTCTTGATTCCGGGACTGGAGTTGGTTCATAGTAGCCATCATCTCCATGATTTGCTACTCCAAAGCAGCGATTCTGGTGGTGCTTTGTTCCTCCATCTCTCTACCTTCCCTAGTTGATGCAGCACCGGATCGGGTCAAGACCATGAAAAGACGAAGTGTCGTTTCCCACAGACGGCGCCAACTGATGATGCGATGAACTGGTACGTCTTTCCCAATTCCTGGTGCAACTTGCTGGTGTGATAAGTCCCCTTATTTGGAACACCAGTGTGGTGCTTGCCAAAGACACTCCGATGCCAAAGTTAGGCTTAGGAAAAGATGGACAGAATTGTCGTATCTAGGGTGGTGTAAAAATCGTACCTTCTTGGAGGTGAGGACTGTTCCCTTTATAGGAGCGTTGGCTTGGATCGTGGGCACCTTCGTGGGTCAGTTAATCGTGCCTTCGGTTATGCCTCCCACTTCGTGGGGATATATCGTGCCTTGATTTTAGGCTTCATGGATCATGCCCCCGTTTATGGGGGAACCATTCTAATCATGGGATCGTGGGGGCTATTTACCAGGCGAGAATCTCGGAGTGCCTTCAAGCCGACGTCTAGTGTATCGCTCGAGCTGTGCCGCTCTTTCTGTTAATGGACCTAATCTAGGAGGGAGGGGGCCTGAACTGGATATGTGAACCGAGTTGGTCTGGTCTGTCTGCAAAGGGACCGACCAACCGTACTTGTCATTTGTGTTATCAACGGGTGTCACTTTCTCAATGGGTCGTATGTGATTTATTCATTTGGAAACTAGCTTTATTCCAAAGCAGTGGTCAAAAATCGATAAGCTCAGTTGAGTGACCATGTCAAAACACCGTTTAAAATGAGAGCACCCTCCATGATTCTTTGGGATCTCAGAGTTTAGAATTTTAGAATTATTGTTCTAATAAACTAATTGATTAACTAATTGTAACTATTATTTAGAGTGCTTAAATATCCATGTATATTAAATAGGAAGTTACTCCCATATTAAACTTTTTTTTTTGACTATTCGAATTAATTTGTACGTACCTCAATTAATTTTAAAGTTTGTGTAGTCTTTTCGTCTCATACAAAATGAATAATTATTAAATTAAAGATCCTGAAAATAATCACAAAAAATTAATAGCACTTAAAACGTTTTAAACCTAAAAAATTTAAAGAAACAGAACCTTAAACTCAAGCCTTAACCACTCTGCCGCATTAAACTTACAATAGTCCTAAATAATGTCCGCATTAAACTTACAACAGTCCTAATACTATCTTTTTCAATAATGTCCGATGCTTGATGAACGTGTAAAAGAATATAAAAAAGAGTTATATTTATTAACAAGCGTACAACCTGAAGGTGGATAGTCTAATCAATGAACAGTGTTGAAACTTGGAACTCCTATGCTAGTATGGTGTTGGTGCAAAATTTATGTAAACAAAGAAGAATATTCAGTTGTTTAAGAAATGTCTCTCAGAATACAATAAAACCTAGAAAAAAATTTGTATTTCTGATAATGTTTTGTACAAACAAAATTAAAACTGAATATTATTTAAGTTTTTAAGTCTGTTAAGAATTTAAATATCTATTTGCTACAAAAAAAAAAAAAAAAGAGATTTTATTCTACTTTTGATCACAAAATTTGACTTTAATTGTTTGGATTTTGAATTCTACAGTTTTACAATATCATAGGTAGGGAGTCGAGACTGATTCTCCAGAAGGGTAAGTCCCACTCAAGACAATTTGATGCATAAGACGATAATTTTAAATGAGATTTTTTATATTTTTTAATATTATAAAATTTTATTTAAAAATTTCTTTTTAAAGTCAATTAATATGCTGATTTTGGTCCTTTGTTTTCTAGAGTACATTTTTCTCATTTGGACCAATGCTTCTTTTTCAAAATAAGAAGGATTTAAAACTATATAGAGCCTTACAACTATGTAAGATTTTAAAAAATTTTTTAGCCTTCAATTTTTTTTTTTATAATTTTTTCCTGAAGTTAACTAGAATAGTTGATTTTTAGGCCTTCTTTTTTTAACAAGTATTTTTTTTCATCTATATTAGGGTATTTCTTTAAAAAAAGATGTCATAACTATATAAGACTTTGATTATAACATATAATGTTCAAAAAGTTTAGGCTTTCAAAAAAATTTTATTTGTACAATTTATTTATTTTTTTTTATTAAATCGGTGTTTTTCTTTTGTTATTTAGATCGGTGAGCTTTATTTAAAAAATAAACAAAAGATGTAAACGCTATAGGCCTTAAAAAATTAGAGGCCTTAGACATCCTCTCTTGCTTGCCTTACGGATGAACTGACATGTTCTTGAGACTAATTCACAAGCAGCTCTTGATATGAGCTCTCAAATGGGAGAAAATGTTCAATCCAATGGTGATATCACGTCATTATTGTTGATGTGGTATCACAAACTAATAAAATACATTTACATGAGTATGTTATGATGAAATATCTTAGTAATTAGTGGAGTAGTATGAATAAATTATTTTAACTAATTTCTTAAAGTCTAAGTGGTAAGGACAAAAATCATATTTTAGTGTAATTTTATTAGTTTGTGAGATTATGTCACTATGATAATATGATATTACCGTTATATTACATATTTACTTATCAAGGAATGTTAAACACCCAAACCACAACCTAATTTTGCGAATTTGTGAGATGATGGCTCGAAATTGGGAGTACAAACTCCATCATGTTTGCGCCAAGCGAATGGATGCGTGGACCAGATTGCCAAGGAGGCAGTAGGGGGGAAAAATGGAGTTTCAGGTTATAGAGAATCCTTCTCCATCTATCCAGCCCCTTATGGCGATTGACACTTCTGCGTGGGGTTATGTTAGAAGATCTTTCACGTTTTGACTTGGATCTTTCATTCCAAAAAATGAAAAGTAAAATTATATTTTACTATTTTGTAATTTAAGTAAAAATTAGATAACTTTTGTGATTTAAAAGTGGACAAATAATTTACTTATGGTTTGGACTTATTTATAAAATTGATAAATTTCGTAACAGATTTGATAAAATTACAAAAATACCCCTATAAAGGACTCTTTATTTTGGCATAAAAAAGCAAAATCGTCTTTTTGATATTTTATTTTGAAAAGACAAAATGATGAAAACACCCTTGCAACAAAATTACTATTTATCTTAACAGATTTCATCTATTTTACAGTTAAGTCCAAATTACATATTGGTTATACATTTACTTTTAAATCATGATTTACTTAAACTGTAAAGGGATAAAGTGTGATTATGTCAAAATAAAAAAAAATAAGTAGAGAATCGAGAGGAGAAAAAAGTACAGTAGTTAGGTAGCACAAAATTCTTCGAACTTATGCATAAAAAATTTTGTCATAGGTATTTACTACAGTAAAAGTGCCTCTATTAAAATCAATGTTATATTACTATTGTAATAAAACACCCCATATTTCAATTTAATATGAATTAGTATTAAGCAGTTCGTATTACTTAACCAGATCTTTTTTCTATAAATAAGAGATTGAAGTTTAACTTAAGATGTGGGATGGGTAATCGGGTAACTGAAAGGTCATTAACCTGATTTTGAGCAAAACAAAACATAAGATCGCGTGGCCTAATGGATAAGGCGCTCGCCTCCGGAGCGGGAGATTGTGGGTTCGAGTCCCACCGTGATCGCTTTATCCTTGTTGCTTCATATTTTCTTGTCTCCGTTGATTTCTATTTTTTATTTTTTTTTATTTTCCCAACCCACCCGTGATTCAAATCACTCCTGTGGTAAGATCACTGATTTTCTCAATGTTTTTTTTTATTTTTTGGAAATGATTCCATTGCTCTTATGATATGGTCAATTTTGGACGGGAAAGAACAAAATTACTCAATGGAATTTTTTTTATTTCTTTTAAATCAAAATTTTTAGCAAATTATTTTATTTTTCCCACTTTTGTCCTTATATCTGTAATAGGGTTACTTAATGATTTAGGAAAAACATTATGTTGTTATGGCATGTTTAGAGTGTGCTTGGTGTTCTCTTATTCTCACAATTACTTCAAATACCTCTTATTTTGTGTCCTTTTTTTTTATTATCTAAATTTCTTTTCATTTTACTGATCATGACATAAATTGTACACACCAAAAGCATTTCTTTGGCCTTCCATATTACTACTTCTAACTAATTTAAGTTCTCGTCAAAAGAGCCATGCAAGATGATCCAGTGCATTCTTTAGGTGGTGTTTGATAATGTTTTCAGTTTTCAGTTATATATATATATATATTTTTTTTTTTAATTTTTTGCAAAAAAAAAGAGAAATAGAAGACATGTATGATAATTCTAAAATTGTTATTTATTTTTTATAATAAAATATATTAATTTAATATGTGATTTATAGTCAAGCAAAAAAAGAATGGGTACGTTGCACGAGAGGTGAGAAAGGGATGAGAACGACGGTGGGGATGAGAAGGGAGGGAGGCTATTGTTTTAAAAAACAAAACAAAAAAAGTGAAAATAATTTTTCTTTATATTCATTTTTTTAAGTTTGAACTATCCTGTATATTAATTGCATTTTGAAAATAGTTATCAGATGCAAACTTTAATAAAAGACTAATAAGCGATTGCAAAAGACTTAAACTTTTTGATAAACAAATTAAATATCTATTCTAATATATAAAGAGAGAATCTCAATGAGTGTGGTTGAAGCTAAATAGCGCAATGTCACTTATTCTCTTTGCCAAGTTGTTGACGTAAATATATTTTATTATACTTTTTATTAGTTGGCTTCTTACTAACTGTAAGAGCAAAAATGTAAAGCAGTGGTTACAAAACTCCAACTCTTACACAAATTCTACAACCGCTACGGTTTTTCATCAAATTTTATCTCCAGACGATATACTCGACAGTTTTTTGTAGTGATGAAATCATTCTGTTATGGTTTCTCCATCAGCAAATCATACGTGTTCTTGGAAGTTTTCAATATGAATATCTCTCTATGATTATCTGAAGCCTTTCACTATCTGTGATTTTTTTGGCCAAAAATACTTAATTTCACGTTGTTCTTTTTTCACAGTTATAGATTTTGCGAACATGAATCAGATAAATTTCTCATAACTCCATATATTGCATTAATGCTTCTCTGTAAGTGTTCTTACCTTCTTTGTTGTAGTCATTGTTGGAATATTATTTTCTTTGCTATGTTTATATGTTTCAGATTCTCTAATTGTCTCACAAATTTTTTTTTACAGTGTATATGACTTTTGTCTTCAATTGAATGTAAAGATAACTGTGAAAACTCACCACCCCACTTTCCACATAATTGATAACTGTTTCAGTTTTTTTTCTTTTTTTTTATATATTTTCGGGCTCTATACATGCAATTTTTTAGTCCCATTTTTATCATAATTCTTTACCCATTGGGTCTTCTTCGAGTTGAAAATTTTAATTTCAGTATATACTGGGTATGATTGCTGAAAAGTTTTCATGTCATTATGGGTTTAACAATTAGAGCACTTTGTTAAAGTGCTGCAACTTATTACATTCACTATGCCGATGTTTATTATTTTTTTTATTAAATGGTCAGGGTGTCCAACAATTTTCGGACTCTATACATGTACTAATCTATTTTTTCATCTAACATACATAATAGTAGAAGTAACACATTGTATAAGTTTATTGAGACATGCAAAAATCAAGCTTTCACATGTATTATTGTCGAACCAGTCAATTTATATGAAACAACATATACTTCTGTTGCTTCATTTGTAGTCAAAGATAATTAGTTTGAAGAATACTTGTATCTTCTTAAAGAAGTAACAAATATTTGTAAAAGTACACATTCTCACTTAAATTAAATACGCTATATTTTTTTGGTGACATTCCTTTCTATTAAATATTTCAAGTCATTGAACAAATAAAATAAATAAAATGATATCTCAGCATTGATACGTATTTGCAACTCCTTATAATTTAATGGAATAATTATTGAAATTTTAGTGGATTGTTATGTAAATTGATTGTTATTAAAACTTCATTAAATTTAAATGTTTCAATTTATTTACAATTAAGTTATACATTGTAATAGTTAAATCTTTATTTTTTTTTTTGAACATTCATAAAATTGAATGTTTCAGTTTATTGATATTTAAGTACTATATTGTGACTGATATTGTTTTTCAAATTTCTAGGCATAGAACAAGATAACAGCTAGTTATTATAAAAACATAAACAAAAAAAATGAAAATAATTTTCTTTTTCATTTTTTTTAAATTTTGAAAATGGTTTTCAGATTTTTGAAAGCAAAAACATTTGATGCCATGACCGAACCCACCGCTCTATCATCCTTCCTTCTGCTTCCGTTCCTTTTTCTTCCTCACCACTGATCTCTATGGATTAACAGCTCCTTTCCTTTTTTTCTTTTTCTTTCCTCCCTTTTCTTTCTCTTCTACCACCGAGCTGAACCATTTCAGCCCCATCACCATTTTTTGGATTCCTTTTGCACGCAGATGATGCAACCCCTAAAGCCATTAAGTACGCAATTTTTTTTTTATTATCTACCATAGCACATGACATTATTCAAGAAAAATATGTACTTTTTTTTAATACAACAAAGAAAAGAAGGAAAATGTATTTTTGGGAAGATAAAGTTCATATGATTCTTTGAATAACAATCTTAAAGTACAAATTGTGAGTACTCATTTTTCTTCTACACGGTGGACAAAGAAAAAATCAAAAGAATCAGATATTTTTCTTTTTCGAGGTTGAATCCTAAAACTTTTTTTCTTTGTTATTATAATGTTTAATGATCTGTTAGTAGCTTTTCTTTTAATAAATTTTTAAGCTTCTCTCTCTTGATTTAATGACCTGAATTGTTTTGTGGTTGGCTGATTCTTTTATACTACATGAAATTACTCTATTTCTTGAGCTCTAATTGTGTTAGTTTAAGGTCTTTCTTTTCACTTTGCAAGGCACTTATATCCTTGTTCAAAGAGAAAGAAAAGTTACTGTGTTTTTTTCTCAAGTCATATAAGTTGCATAATTAATATGCGTGTTGATTTCAAAGTGGTCAAACTAAATTTGGATAAAATTTGAATATAAAAGATTCAACTGCATATGTGACCAAGACTATAAAGGAAAAAAGAAACAAAAAAGTCGTCAAAAAAATTTTCATTAATTTTGAAAGCCAAGGGATGCAGCATTGATTAATGGTGGTTATCCCTGACTTAACAATAGGTGATATTTGTGAAAGTGGTTTTCTTTCTAAAAAGATTTAGGCTTCATTTGACACAACTTCTTGGAACTAAAAGTCCTCTTTAAAGAAAGAGTTTGTAAAAAGGCTTTCACGAGAATAACTTTAAAGAGAACATAATGTTTGGTGAATATTTTTTTTAGAAGTTTTTTGAGATGATAAGTGCTCTTGCGATGAAAACGTATGTTTGGTGTCAATGTTTTAGAAGTACCAAATAGCTTCCAATTAATAACATTATCTATTTAAGGGATAAACAAATAAACAGAAATTTACAGGTTTCTAAGACACACGCAGAGCATCACTAAATCCCTGACATATTGCATTATTGTCTGTGTATATCTATTCGTGTAGAATTATAAAAAATTATGGGTGAAATGTATATAAAGGTTATGCATATATTTGTACTCCTCTTGTATGGATCCATTGCTGCTGATTCTACCTAATTGACGAAGGTGAAATCTTTACACACACACACACACACACATACATATATATATATATAACACTGTTAAAAAAAAAAAAAAAAAAGAAAGACGTTGCGTCATTAGAAGTTCTTTATAAAGCTCACGCAACAAGGGTTAAATGAATTTCTAACGGGAATGAACACTCACGATGACTTTTCATTGTTTGCAGAGGTTTGCCATAAAATGTATTGTGTTTTGTAATATTCTAGAGTGGGTTTGTAACTTTGTTAATGTTGTGATATAGTGGGGTATTATGGGTAGTTTGTTACAAATATTAAGGGGAGTATGGAAAATTAAAATTTTCATTTAATTGAACAATGGACTTCCCCATAAGTTGTTTTGGACGGCATTTCGAAAGCCACCCAAGGCAGCTTTTTTGAAACGGGCTTCAGGAGTCCATGAGTTTTAGTGGAAGGTCTTCCATTTATTTCAACAGAAAAAATATTTTCAAAAGGACTTCAATAGTCTGGAAGGGCTTTGCCAAACACTACCTTAATAGCTCCTTGACTTCATAGATGAAATTATCCATTCTCAACTCCGCCTCACAAAGTACTTCTCTTCATTATTTCCTGATTTCAGGCACCACTTTTAGTCCAATTCACAAATGCATGAAATTTTCACACGTTGTTTTGTGTTTTATCCCAATGTGTGAAATAAACCTACTATAAATTTTGTCGAAAATTACTGCAGGCACGAATTATCATTAACCATACTTGATAAATCTCTAATTATTAACTTTAACTTTGTATTACAAGAATACTACTCACAATTGCTACTGGTTAAAATTTTCTTTCGTGATTGTAACTAGCATTTTTTTTTTCATTGTTTGTCCACTCAAATGAGATCCATTATCAAATGTAGGAGTCAATTATGAACAACACAAATTATACATAATTAAATTTTGTGAAGGAGTGCCGTAGGCATAGGTTATGCCTAGTATATATATATAACTATTAAATCTTCAACTTCTACCTAAAAATAAAAGTAAAGAATAAATTAAAACTTCAAAGAAATATCTAAGAAAAAATAAATTTCAGAATTTTTTTGTAATTTAATTAGGGTAATGCTATTAAAAAAAATTATATATGATTTATTGTCAAAATGATTTGGTTGAATAAGAGTCATTCACTTAAAAATAAAATACCAATCACAGTGGCTCTTATTTATAAAAATGTCACTATTACATTATTTTAGTGAAATTTTTTGTACAAATTTTCTAAAAAAAATAGCATTTTTCATTTGATAAATATTTTTAATTAGTTTATTTGTAATTTTATATATGATTTTATGATATAATTATGATATTACAGTTTAATTCTGATTAAATCAACAATTAAACTAATAACCCATAACCTAATCATTTCGCAGATTCGATTTTCAAAATATTGAGCCCGGTGGCTACCCTTACCTGGACAACATAGCCCAAAAAAAAAAATAAAACCTTCTAGAAGTACCATGATTTAAAGTGCATGTTAGCCGAAGGCGCGACGACAAATTTTGAACACCATTATGTATACATTGTAACAAAGTGCAACATAGAAAGAAGAGCAGTACTCGTCTCTGCCTCCATTGAATTAATTGAACCATTCATACATTATTGGCTCAATGCAAATAGATATTAAAAAAAACCTTAATTGACATAAAATAATTAAAATATCCCTAGTATAATTTCAAACCCCCCTCTCCCTCGTCCTTCTCTCCCTCTCTCAAACTTAGGATGCGAGTCATGCGAGCATTAAGAGTTTGTCAAGCAAGTATGCACGAGTCTCCGTAAAAAAATTCGCAAGTTGTAAAGAGAAAAAGACAAAAGGTAGAGTAATATTGCCCAACTACAAGTGCTAACAAATAAAATGACAATCAATCTCGATATCCTTAATGTGCTCATGAAATTATCGACAATCTGGATAACACTCTTATTATCATACTAGAGAGGAGTCACAGAGGATAAAGCAACACCTAAATTAGAGAGAAGTCAATGAAGCCAAACAATCTCAATAGTATCATAAGCCATAACACTATACTGAGCCTCAGCAGTAGACCGATCAATGACAGATTGTTTCTTACGCTTCCAAGAGATCAAAGAGTCACAAAAGAAAACAAATAGACCAGAAGTGGACTTGCAATAAAAAACATCACCGGCCCAATCAACTTTGGCATATGCTTGAATGCCAAAGAGGAAGCCAAAAAAAACAATAAGCTTTAAAAATAGCACCACGAACATAATGTTAGATGCGTAAAAAAGCAGCCTAATGAGTAGAACAAGGTGCAAAAACAAATTGGCTAACCAAATGAATAGCATAGGAAATATCAAGACAAGTCACAATAATGTAAACCAAGCAACTAACCAACTTATAATACAAAGTATGATCATCGAGAGAAATACCCTCAGAAGTAAAGAACTTGGCATGAAGCTTAATGAGAGTATCAATTACCTTTGCATCAGTGAGGTTGGCACAATGAATAATCTCATTAGCATATTTTAGATTGTGACAAAAAATATCCCTCAAGTGAATAAGAAACTTCAATACCAATAAAATAACGTAAAAGGACTAAATCTTTCATTTCAAATTAACAAAAACTATGTTATTTCACCTCAGAAATAGTAATAGAGTTAGAACTAGTAATAATCATATAATCCAAATATAACAACAAAAAAGTTATCTCAAAGGCAGTATAACAAAGAAAAAGAGCAAAATCATGTGCACTAGAGTGAAAACAAATCTATGCAACAATGGATTAAAAGCGCTTATACCAAGCAAGAGGAGACTACTTTAAACCATAAAGAGCATGATGCAATAGATAAACATAGCCAATAAGATGAGAGAACCTCAGAGGACATATATAAACTTTCTCAATAAGATAGCTATTAAGATCGGCATTCTTGATATTTAGCTGACAAAAAGGCCACTTACGAATTGTAGCAACAGAAATCAAAGTGCGAATAGTGGTAATTTTAACTACAGGAGCAAATGTCTCCTCATAGACAAGTCCATACTCCTAAAAGAAATCTTTGGCAATCGTGCTTTATAGCACTCTAGAGACGCATTAGAATGGGCTTGGACGTTGTAAACCCATTTACATCCAATGAGATTTTTACTTGCATGTAAAGAAATTACAACTCCCGAGTACAAGTCTTGTTGAGAGCATTTAACTTACCTTGCACTGCTTGCACCCAGTTAGGACAGTTACAAGCTTCTTTATAAGTCTAAGACTCACAATAAGCAATAATAGAAGACAAAAAAGGCCAATAAGAAAAAGTAAAACAAGTAATAATGAAATCAAGAAGACTTACCAATGGAGTACGAGCATGAACATAATATCATTGTTTAGGATCACTAGAATCCATAGAAACGAGTTGAGGAGCATTAGAGCTGGTGGAAACATATAACCTTTAGCGTGAAATATCAATAAAACTAGATATAGAAGAAACTCGAAGGAAGAAAGAAGTTTAGAAACATCTAAAGTAATAGTGAACTCCTCCGAAGACATACCATTTGAAAAGGATCAATTTGTATCAGATCCTTTTTGAAGACAAATGTAGTATTATGGGGGAGAGAAAATATGGAATACGCTCAAGAAAGACAACATGACGAGAGACTTACAACTTTTAAAGGTAGGATTATAACACCTATACTCTTTTTGATTAATTTCATACACAACACAAAAACACAAACAATGCAGTGAGATTAGTACTCTCTAGTTTTAGGAAAAAAGACAAAAAAGGTTGAACTAAATACACACAACAGAGAGTAATTAGGAACTTACCCAATGAATTTTTCATAAGGATAGACTCTAGAAAGATGTGGGTAGGCATACGATAAGGAGATAGACTGCAGTAAGTATAGCTTCACCCCAAAAGACTGCAGAAACAAATGAGAAAAGAAAAAGAGAACGAGCTATTTCAAGGGTGTGCTGATGTTTTCTTTCATCTTTACCAATTTGGATTGGAATATTTGTGCAAAAAGATTGATGAATAGTACCAAATTCATTTAAGAAAGTGGTAAACTCGATTAAGAAATACTCCCCACACAAATTAGAAAAAAAAAAAACTTTTTGGTCATAGAATATTAAGTTTGAACCATGGAATGAAAGGTGTGATAGATGCGAAATAAGTTAGATCTGTGAGAATGAGATAAACCCAATAGAATCGATTATAGTCATCAATAAAAGAGACATGATACAAAGAACCACCCTTAGTTGCGACTAAAGAGGGTCCCCACATATCAGTATGTACAATAAAAAAATGAAAGTTAGAAATTTAAAAACCTTTAGGAAAAGGTAAAAGCGGATAATGAGTTTACATCCAATGCACTCAGAAATGTCATTAAACAACACTTTACTCAAAGAAGCTAATTGAACCAAACTTTTTAAACTTGCACTAGAAAAATGACCTAACAGAGAATGCCAAACAGATAACACGAAGATGAACTTTGATATAGACTAAATAGCTGTTAAGGGAAAATCCACAAGAATGTGCAAGCTCCATAATACGTATAAGTCTCCAACCCAGTGCCCAATCCCAATTTGCCTCTTGTACTTTCAATCCTGAATGACAAAATTAGAAGAAAAAAATAAAGCATCATACATTAGATCCTAAAGTTTACTAATAGACAATAAACTAAGAGACAACTGCGGCACATATAAAACATTAGGATTAGACAAAGACGAAGATGAAAAGGATAGAATCGAACCAATAGAAACAACATTCATAAGATAACCATTTGCAGTAAAAATATTAATACGAGAAGAAGGGGAAATACAATGATTGAGACATGAAAAAATTACAAGCCATATGATGAGAAGAACTAGAATCAAATATCAAAAAACTGGGTAAAATACATGTAGTGTAAGCACCCCATTTTTGCCCGCTCGGCAATCTCCGACCCGACCGAACCTAGTTTTCAAACATCACAATACATGCAAGCCCAAGACGGGTCTTTCAAGCTCCAATCCAGTCAACTAGTCACTTCTTGAGCCCATAACGTCCCACTGAAGCCATAAACACCACCATGCCCCTAGGCATTCCAGGCAGCTTTCCGAGACCAGGCGGTCTCGGAAACCAATGCCATCCAGGTAGCTTCCCGAAATCGGGCAATCTCGGGGACCAACACCTTATCAAATTTCAGACGGTTCACTTCTAGAGCCTACTAGCCTGCCAATGTAGAATGTCTGTCATTCGGTAGTGTAAAACCCTAACTTGGTTAGCATCATGCTTAACTTAATAGCATGTTTATGGTGCATGATTATCCTTAATCAAAATGCTTGTTTATCATGGTTTAATGAGGGTTTGCATTTGGGGGATTATCATGTTTTTAAGCATGATTAGTGAGCTTAATTCATGATTAATTAGTTTAATTAATCTTCATGCTTAGCTTATGTTAATCATAATGAATTATCATAAGTGTGATTAATTATGTTAATCATGTGGATGAGAGGTGGATTAAGGAAGTAAGGAGGTGCTAAATGGGGGTTTAACCCTAAGACACCTAGGTGTGTGCTTCATGTGTGAGAGGTGTGTGTTTCACTAATGTTGCTAGCAAGTGTGTGTGTGTGCCATGTGGAATGATAGATATATTTTGTATCTATCATTGTCTTCAAGACAAGGGGAGGAGAGAGAAGAAAGGAGCTTGTGTAGTAAAATTATTTGGCAAGAAAGAAAGTGAGAGAAAAGAGAGAAAAAGAAGAGGAAAGAAGAGAAGAGGAGAAATTTGAAGGGGAAGCTTGAGATTTCATTGTTGAAGGTGAGAGATCTTATGTTTATGTTTATTTCATTGTATATTTATTGATTATGTATGTTAACATGTCAATTCATGCCATGAAAGTGAGAATTGAAGTGATGGAGGAGAAAAGAGGGTGAAGGCTTTCACGGTGAAAGCCTTGATTCATCTTGGTGAATATGTTATTAGCTGTCTTTAATCCTACTTCTAGCTTGGTATTGCATTTTGGAGTCTTTGGTGAGCTTATGTGAAGTGTTGTGGTAGATTGGAGTGGAGAAACCTTAGGTTAGGAAGCCATTTCGAGCCATGTCCAGCAGATCTCGGTAAGGTCTCGCTGGCTTCTCGCCCTAGCAAACTTATCCAGTAAGTCTCGCTACCTTCTCGCTCCAGTGAACTTATTTATCCAGTAAGTTTCGCTACCTTCTCGCCCCAGTGAACTCTTTCTGACAGCTTTAGCACTCTTTAGTGAAATGACAATAACTTTCTCTAGGAAACTCGGATTGATGCACCATTTGAAGTGTCGAAAGTAGATTCATATATCTTTCTAGTGATATAAATTTGGTACTTTAACTCCTAGTAGCTTGTGAGACATTGTAGTTTAAAGTTGACATTACATTGCATTGGGGAAGGGTTTAACATCCTATTGAGTTCTAATGTATTATTGGTGTTCTAAATTACATATTTAAAGTGTATAAGCTATAGTCATGCATTGGTTATGAATTATAACATCTATTTCATCAAGTTTGATATGGTGGTGTTTCGTAGGTTCGGAAGCGGATCAAAACACTCCGGTTCAACCAAAGGAGTGACTCGACAGTGTGTATAAGACAAGTATCAGTGGGAATTAAAGATATTCTTTCTCATATAGACTTGAACGTCTTATTATCTATATTGGTGGTAATTGTTTGATTATGAGGTGATAATTGCATACAATTCATACATTGTGTGCACACTTTGCATTGCATAAAGGAGGTTTAGCCGAGTGGGGGCTAACCTAAGGTTTAGCTGAGTGGGAGCTAACCTAAGGGGTGTTGAAAGAGGAACATCCTTTGATAACAAGCCATCGATATATTGGGCCAATGTTATCATAAATAGCGTGCACATTTGTGGTGTATTATACATTGCATCACATGAGGAGATATTACATTTCAATGGTGGTTTATCTATTGGTGGATTATTTATCTAATATCTGTCATTCAATCATTATGAGTTTGATTATCTTGTGAGCACGTTGATATTGTTGGGGACTGCAGAATTTCCCACGACCTAGCTATAGTGTACACGCATACTACCAAAAAATCTGATCTGATTAGCATAGCCTAATCTACGTGATTAGAATCGTACCTTCGAGATCTCTCTAGTTTAATCCCGAAAACAAGAATCAGCACCAAGCACGAATCAGCAAGCTCGAACTCAACCTTCGGACTTCTGCTGTATTCCTCATACACGCTTTGCTCTATAGAGAGTGGGCTCGCTGCTGCTAGGGTTTCTCTTCCTCACAAAATCGTGTATCTCTCAATTATGTGTAGAGTGTGTAACCCTAGCAGCTCTTAGAGCGCGTATATATATATAGGCTACAACAGGGACCATAGGATTAGTATAATTAGGGCTTCCTACGCAAATAAGGATTCCTAATCCAACCAGGATTAATCTTTATTTACGTAAATTATAATTCATACCACTAAGGAATTATAATTGCAGTCCCTGTTATACTAGAAATTATATTTCGAGCTCCATATTATTAAATGCTTATTTATCTCCCCACGTTAAGATTACAGATACCCGTCTATTAAATTAAATTACTGACAATTAAATTTAATAGACTTATTTAATTCCTTGAGACCTTCCACTTAACTTATTTGATATGTCGGATTCATAATCCACCTGCAGGGTTTGACATAATAAAAACTTATAAGCATCCTCAAAAGGGTATCATCAATCCCTATACGGGGACGTAGATTCCATCAAAAATAAATATTCACCATACACGTAATGTCATTGTCCAACTCACTGAGTTTATTGACCCTTAAAGAATCTCACTCTTCTATGAATCAAAACAATAAATACTACATGCACGTGTCTATTTATTACATTAGGATTAAGAGCATAAGCACTCATAATAATCATGAGGTATTAATTGTTTTATATAGTCAGTATAAAAATAATTACCCCAACACGGTCCTGTTCAATACACACAAAGTGTACTAGTGCAAGGAGTTGGAACTATACCATTCCCCACAGTCAAGACAGACCTATTAAAACCTTGTACTACAGTCCTACTGATGGTGTGTCCATTTCCATCTAAGATTGCGAACGATTAACTTATATTCCATAAGAACCGATGATCTGATCTTCCGTGTGTAAGTCGTACTCTACACACCAAATCATCTACTATATAGAATAAGAGACACACATGCATAATCATTAAATAAATAACGCAATGCAAACATTTCTCACACAGATTCTCATTAAAATGGAATAACTAATTTATTAATAAATACTAAAGTCACTTCACAAAGCATGTCTTTTAGTATAAATTCCCAACAGATATATAGCTCACACACACACAGGTTGTTTTGTAGAAAAATGGGAGATATTCAGTCCACTGTTGGTGTTAAGTTGGAGAGTTTCAAGAAGCTCTTTAATTGAGTTATTAGTCATGTACATTGTTGTACATTGTATTAAAGTCTTGTTAGAGTTTTGTTTATTTTATGGTATTGTAAATATTCATAAGTGTGGATTAAGAGTTTTTTTAATCATGTAAGTTGGAAGATTATGAAATGGTTTGTATTTATTTAATATAATGTTATGTATTCCTGTAAGATTTTTATCTTTGGGATTATGTTGAGGTTTCGCTTACAAGTAGGTGACCTGTGCGATCACGTTCATCCTAAGACGGCATTAATGACGCTTGATTAGGAGCAGGCGTGACAGGTAGTTCTCCGAGACTAGGCGTTCTTGGAGACCAACACCACCCTCACAGGTAGCTTTCTGAGACCAGGCGTTTTCAGGAACCAACACCACTCTACATGTAACTCTCTGAGACCAGGCGGTCTTAGGGACCAACACCGCACAGGTAGTTTTTCGAGGCCAGGCAGTCTCGGGAACCAACACCTTGGTTAACATCGGCGCTTGCTAGCCTGACTCAATGAAAGATGACCAAACCTACCCCTTAGGCCTCCTGGCACGTTTTGAGAAAGTTCAAAATCCCTCAAAATGGTAGGTCCACCTTTCCAAAATGTTACTAAACACTTAGGCATACTCCATACTCCATTTGGTCCAATTCCAGTCCCATTCCAGCTAACTCCAGTCAAAATGACTGTTTTGCTTCTAAATGCCCCAGCACTGCACAAAACCTACCGAACAGTGAAAGACTATCCTGGGATCATCCCTGAATGACCTGACACACTTAACATTACACTCCAGTCCATTCCTGACCTTTTTCAACCAAACCCGGTCAAAATGATCATTTTGCCCGTGACAACTAGAACACGTTTCGAAACAGCACCGGTCCTAGAATTTTGAACGGTAGGTCTTGTCATACACCCATGTTTAACTTAAAGAGGATCTTTCGACACTAAACACCCCCGACTCAATGAAACTTCTCTAGAGCGTCTCGCAGACACTCTGCCAAAATTGTCTTTTCTCCCAATTCCTTGGTTATAACGCACCATCAAATGACATAAGAAATGTGTAAACCAAGGAATTCCCGAAAGCTCGTTCATAGGTCTTTCAATTGATACGACTCGATTAGATAGATCGCTTCCCAAAGCTCCTTATCACATGGCTTGAAAACTACTACTTTCAGCAACCCCTGGAGCGTCTTACAGACGCTCCACCAAGGTCGACTTTTTTTCCAATCTCCTTATTAAAATGCACCATCAAACGACTTGAGAAATGCATAAATTAGGAAATTTTCAAAATTATTTCCAGAGTACTTTCCATCGATACTGTCCGATTGGAAAGGTCGTTTCTCAAAGGCCCTGATCATGCGACACAAAAATAGCTACTTTGGACCCCCGCAGAGCATATCACAAACGCTCCGCAGAGATGCCATTTTATGCACACTTCTTGAGACAATATCTCACCATTCTGAACACCATTTGAACTTTTTAAAAACACAAAAGTTCAGGAACACTCCCGGTGACGGAGCGTATGCTACATGCGCCTAGATTTTGATCAAATCAACCGAAGTTCAATCAACTGTCAGGATTTAGCTAGTACAATGGGTGCCATGTAGCATTCTGGCAATGAAACAGTACTGGCGCATGTAGCACATGCGCCAGGGCAAATTTTGGCTAGGCGCATGTAGCACATGCGCTAGGCTTCTCCCAGGTTGCTTATAAATACATGCCTCCCCCTTTGCATATTTCAGGATCGAAAATTTAAGCGAAGCTCTACAAAAACTGCTCCAAAACCTTGAAATCCTACATACATCCCACCTCTCAAACACTTAGGCTAGATTCCACCTTCCCCTAACCCATACACTTCACCTACATAGCCTTCTACACCATAGAACACCTCCTTTTAGCCCCTTAAACAAACTTTAAGCCCTCTAAGCTCAAGTTAAGACATCCATAAAAGATTGCAAGTGTATTAAAGGCAAAAGGTGGTACTTCTTTTATATTCTTATCTTCCCCCCTCCTCTCTTCTCCCTCCTAGCCTACTTAGGTTATTCTCTATTTTAATCTCCATCTACTACCCCCCCTTTCTTGTATGCTTGAAGCAAGAGGGCTCCTAGTTTATGCCTAGAGGAAAGTTAGTGAGAGTCACCGTGTAAAGGGATTTCTCACTAGCCTACTTTAAGATGGTATGGGCTTGGAGCCCCTTGATTATGTAGTGTAGCCTAAAGCCTTGTATGTATTCATGACCCCCTTGCATATTGCTATCTTGTTCATGTCTTGTATGCTTGGTCTCATTTTCATATTTATGACTATGTTTTACAAAACTTGCACTATTCTTATTTCCATGCCATTTCCAAACTCAACATTCCTTTCAAAATGATTTTAAGAGTTCCCTTGAAGTTTAAGATGATACTTTAGGAAATCATGCCCTAGAAAATCCCCCATTAACCCTACTTTGGCATCTTTGCATTCCAACTTACATAAAAATGGTTTTCAAACTCTCTAATTCCCAAAGGTTCTATTTTCTCAAGTTTAGTAGTTGGAATGGCCCCATGGAACCCTCTCTTGACTGGTCTTCCTTTTATATTGGCCATATGAGCCCTAAATTGTTAGAATGGTTCCCTTCTCTTTATATTCTTGCACAAAAGTGATTTTCAAACTCTTTAACTTCCAAGGCTTCTATTCTCCCAATATTAGTGGTTGGAATGGCCCCATGGAACCTTCTCTCGAGTGGTCTCCCTTTACATTAGCCATAAAAACCCTAACTTGTTAGAATAGTTTCCTTTAAAAATGGTTTCAAAAATATTTTTCTCAAAAATGGTTTTCAAAGATTCATTCTCTCCATCTTTGCATTTAAAATGGTTTCCCAAAAGTTGTCATTATTATGTTGACTCTTGGAATCCCCACTCTTGTCAAGATAAAGGTTATAATAGCCCTAAGAAAACCTTCTTTGGAATGATTTTCAAGCACCAACCATATAAACCATATTCTTGGCTAGAGTCAAATTTTCAAAAAGGTTGTCAACCAAAAAGTTCTTTGCATTGCATGATTTTTTTTCTAAAACTTCTTTAAAAAATGCATAAAATCACCTTCTAAAACCATCTTCCAATCCAACCCTAGGTTAACTTGACTCTAGTTATCCGACCCTAGTTATCTAACCCTAGGTTAACTTGACCCTAGCTATCTAACCCTAGGTTAATTTGACCCTAGTTATCGAACCCTAGGTTAACTTGACCCTAGTTATCTAACCGTAGGTTAAGTTGACCCTTGGTTAACCAAACCCTAGTTGATTAACCCTAGGTCACTTTAGCCTTAGGTTAACCAAACCTAAGTTAGTTAACCTCAGGTCACCCTTAACCTTAGGCCAAACCAACCTAGGGTAGTATATTTCAAGGTTCCAACTTATAGACCCCTTTTAAAGATTCTTCCTATTTAAAACTACTCATAACCCATTTTTTCAAAACCTCTTACTTTCTTGGGATTTCTGTAAGCACCCCATTTTTAACCGCTCGGCAGTCTACACTCCGTCCAGAGTTGTACTCAAGTCAATATGGACGTATTCCAATTGAAACCAACTCTCTAAAGTCTAAATCCCGTCTGTCCATCGCTTCGTGGGTCCACCAGACCCAAATAGAGGCAAAATGAACAAAATGCCCTTAGAGGCATTGTCCTTTCCAATTCCAATCCCTCTCTCAAGACAGTTTATTCCTCGAGACGGTAAATCTTCTCTAATCAGGCACGTCTTTCCAAAGACGATAAGACCCCTTTCCAATTCCAATCCCTCTCTCGAGATAGTTTATTCCTCGAGACGGTCCGGTGCATTTTTTGAAGAAAATCTCTTCGAAACGGTAAGTCCCTTTAAACCTGTTGACCGGGAAGAAACTCCAAGTCCCCTAAATGGTAAAACGGTTCACCTTTGGCGCTTACTAGCCCACCAATGCAGAAATGTCCGTTTAGGCACGCCTTTTGAGAAAGTTGATTCTCAAGCGCTAAGTCCCTTTAGCAGCTTCTCGAGATCAGGCAATTTCGGAAATGATCGCGAACCGTCAGAGTAGCGGAAATATTTGTAACCATCACAATTGTCAGAGTAGCGGAAATACTCGCAGACAGGTCGATATAGGGAATTGCCAACAAACCCCGGTATCACGCGACTGCCGTTAGAGTAGCGGAAACACTCAAAACCTAGGTCAACACCGGTGCCTGCTAGCCCACTTCGGTGAAAAATGACCAAACTGCCCCTTGGGCCTTTTCCAACACGTTTCTCGAGAACACACCTAAGTCTTCAGAACGGTGAGTCCAACCTTCTAAGATTGTCTTAAAGGCAATCCAGTATGATTAGGTGCCTTCTAGTCAGTTTTAGGACAATTCCGAGACTTTCTGGTCAAGATGACCATTTTGCCCATAGGCATCCGAACGCCCCGGGAACCACACCAGCTTTGGGTATTAAACCGGTAACCTTCTGAGATTGCTTCTTATAGTATTCTCAACCTTCCTTTACCTTTCCGGATCATTCCGAGTTAGTTCCGGCTCATTCCGAGTTAGTTCCGGCAAACCCGGTGCGAAATGACTGTTTTACCTCTAGTGGGTCGATCTCCTTTTCCGACCACACCGGCTATGGGTATCAAACCGGTAACCTTTTGAGATTGCTTCTTATAGTATTCTCAACTTTCCTTTACCTTTCCGGATCATTCTGAGTCAGTTCTGGCAAACCCGGTGCAAAATGACTGTTTTGCCCCTGGAGAGCCGGTCGCCTTTGCCGACCACACCGGCTCTGGGTATCAAACCGGTAACCTTTGGGAATATTCTAAATAATGTTTCCAAATCTTGAGTCTTCTTCCGGGACAATCCAAGTCCATCCCGATAGCTTCCTGATCCGATTGACCGTTTTGCCCCTAAACGCCCGGTCAACCCTTCCGACACATCCTGTCCTCATTTTTCAAGTCAAATACCTTTGGGACACTATTCTAAGTGTTCATGCTCTTTTTCGACCTTCTGGGTCATTCCCGGTCTTTCAAACTCCTTACCGGACTTTTCGAAGTCACTCCTAGTGAAACCAAGCTAAAAATTGCATGGTAGTCACTAGTACAGGCACCCAAATCTAGTCAAAGATACATTGCTTGCTGACCTTAATAGTTTCCTAATTGGCTGGTGCCACTAGTAGTAGCGCCAAGCCAATATTTGGCTTGGCGCCATTCCTAGTTGCACCAAAAGCATTTTTAGCCTAGCGCCACTGCAACAGGTGCCAGGTCTATCCCACCTTTATAAATACAGAGCCTCTTCCAGCATGAAAGAGGTCCTCAAACTCAATCTAAAAATCCTAAAATTCGATATACAGAGCTCGAACACTTCAAAAACCCTAGCTTCTTTAGGTTTTTTAAACCCTAGCCACCATACACAAACCCTAAGCCTTATATACACTCATACACACCCTTACACACATATACACTAGCCTCCAACCCTCCATTGAAGACTTGGATTACTGCAACTACGGAGATTTGAAGACCAAAGACGAGCCCTCGAAGATCAAAACTGAAGTGAAGCGAAGACCGAAAAAAAGCAAAGCAAAGCGCGCAAAATAAACAAGACACAAGGTAGGCTTTCGTTTTACGTTTCTGCACTTCCCCCTCTCTCTTCTCTCTCCTAACCCACTTGGGTTTTCTCTATTTTAATCCCCTGTCTTTCCCCCCCCCCCCCCCCCCCCCCCCCCACCCCCTTTCTTTGCATGCTTGAAATAAGGGACTCTCGGTCCATATGTAGGATTAGACTATTGGAGGGTCACCGTATCGGGGGCTTTCCTTTTGGCTAACCGGAGACCACGTGGGTTCGACCCCCTTGATTATGTGGTGAAGCCTTAACCTTGCATGTTCACGACTCCAAATTTGCATTATGCATATCATTATCTTGCATCTCTCCAAAATCGTTTTTAAACTCATTTTCAAAATTTGCATTAAACTTGTTTTCAAAATTGCATCAAAATCTCCTTTTCAAAAATTTGTTTTTAAAATCACAATTTTAGGGTGATTCTAGCCTTCCCATGGCTAAGGTTGCTTTATGAAAGTGTTACATTTAAAGTGACTTTTATGGTCCATATTTTCAAACCTTTGTTATTTTCAAAACCACTTTCCTAAAATGGTTCTAGCCTTCTTATGGTAAAAATTGCTTTAGGAAAGTGTGACATTTTTATACCTTTTAAAAAACTCTCTTTTCAAAAGTCTCTTTTCCTAAAAATCTATTTTTCAACATACTTTCCTAAAACTCTCCTTTTCAAAGTTGTTTTCAAAAACTCCCTCCAAAAATCTATTTTTCAAAACTCCCTTTTTCAACTCCTTTCCAAAATCCTCTCCTCAAAATCCAGTTTCTAAAAACGCTCCCTTAAAATCTTTCCCAAAACTCTCTCCAACAATCTTCTATCAAAAATCTTTCTAAAAACTCTTTTCGTAAAATTTTCCTTCTAGAAACTCCCCCCTAGGATTTTCCTTCTAAAATCTCTTTCCAAAAACTCTATCTTCAAATTCACTTTCCAAAAACTCCTCTCTAGGTTTTCTTTCCAAAAATCTTCGTTTCTAGAAATGCACTTTTCAAAAATCCATTTTCTTGATGCCCAAGTCAAGCCTTAGAGTTTACAATTAGGAAACCCTAATTTTCTTTCCAAAAACATGGTTTTCAAACTTACCTTAAAACATAGGTTTCCAAAACTTCTTGTTTTCTACATCAAAACTATACATATTTCTAAAACTTGTTTTCTATGTCAAAACTATGCACTTCCAAATCTAGGGTTTCTAAAACATCCTCTTCCAAATCTTTGTCAAATCAAATCTTCCCTCTAGAAAACCAAATCCAATCTTCCGTTTAGAAAACTAGATCCTATCCTCCGTTTGTGGAAACAAAATCAAACCTTCCCTTCTAGAAACAAAATCCAATCCCTTCCTAATCCAAATCTTTCCTAGTTCAAATCCTTCCTAATCCTCTACTTTCCTAAATCTTAAGTTTTCAAAACTTGAACATAAAAATCTTTCCTAAAGTTTAAAACTTAACTTCCACATCTTTCCTAATTCTACATTTTCCTAATTCTACCCCTTTTCAAATCTTAACTTTTCAAATCTAGATTTTCCAATCTTTCCTAAATTCAAACCTTTCCTAATCTCAAGATTTTCTAAATCCTAAACTTTCTAAATTTCAAACCTTTCCAAATTCAAAGCTTTCTAAATTCAAAACTTTCTTAAGTTAAATCTTTTTAAACTTCCTAAATCTTTCTAAAACTTTAAACTTTCCTAAAATTTCAAATCTTTCCAAATCTAAAACTTTCTTATTCTCAAAACTTTCTTATTTTCAAAACTTTTTCTATTTCAAAACCTTTCTTAAAATGAAACTTTCTTAATTCAAACCTTTTCTAAATCTTTCCTAATTTAAAATTTTTCTAAAATTCTAAGCTTTCCAAATTCAAAACTTTCTTAACTTGAAACTTTTCAAATTCTAGACCTTTCTTAAACTAAACTTTTCCTAATTCAAAACATTTTTAAATTCAATACTTTCCTAATTCCAAAAATTTCCTAAGAAAAACTTTCCTAATTCGAAACTTTCCTAAACCAAAACTTTCCTAAAATGAAACTTTCCTAATTCGAACCTTTCTTAATTCCAATCTTCCAAGTCCAACATTCGAGTTCAATCTTTCTTAATCTCAAGTCCTTTCTAAATCCTCTCTTTCCTAAGTCTAGATTTCCTAAAACCAATCTTTTCAAATCTTCCAGTCAAAGTCCAAATTTCCCTACTCTTCCAATTCCAATCCGAATTCCAATTTCAACTCTTTTCCAAATCAGCTCTTCTATTTTTAATCGGGCTCTTCTCCAAACTACGACTGACCTGATTCCTCCAAAGGGATACGTAGGCAACCCTCATGGGTGCGGTCTCCACGTTTTTTAAATTTCCAATTCCACAATCATCTTCAATCTCCAATTCCATATCTATTTTCAAACTTCTAATTCCAAATTTTTATTTCCAAATCTCTATTTTCAATTTCCAAAACCTTCTTTCAAATTCAAACTTCTATCGCTTTCTTTTCAAATCAAATCAATTTCTTTCCAATTCCATTTTTCAATTCTCTTTTCATGCACTTGCATATCATGCATCATATCTTTTTAAATATTGTTTTATAAAGTGGATAGTATTGGTCAATAGTTAGTTGAAGACTCTCATAGGTGAATCTAGGGTAGATTGACATGTAGGTACCGAAAGGGCGGGGTATGGTGATGGCTTAGTGCGTCTTCCCTACACGTAACCAACCTCTGAACCTAGATAACTGTTTTCGTAAGACCAAAACGGAGTTATTTTTCAAAAAGGGCTAAATGTTTTTCAAAGGTTGCCAAATAACCTGTTTTCCTAAAAAACTCTCTCTTGAGGAGATATTTTCAAAATCGTTTTCCAAAACCTTAAGTGTAGTCTTCGAATTATTCTTAGTTTTTAGGTGACCTAACTCACTTTAATCAAGTTAGGTGGCGACTCCAAATCTTTCCCAAAAGCCCTTTATTCAAATTAATTTTTCAATTCAAACCTAGTCGCACTCATTCTTCTAGGAGGGTGAGTTCTAACAAGAGAGTACAGTATTTTTTCCGCTTGTGTGTATTTCTCGAGCGCGAAAAATCTGGGTACGACATGTGTGTATTCCTCGAGTGCGAAAAATCTGGACGCGACAATTTCAAAAACCAACTCCATAACCTTTTCAAATACTCCTACACTCTATCTTTAAAAACAGTTTCAAGAACTTACAATCCTAAGGTGCCCCTACCCCTTCTATGGTTAGGGATTGTAACGGAAGGTGATATATCAAGAACAACCTCCAAGGTTGTCCATATTAGAGTTCCAAAGGAGTAGGTGTTTTCAAAAACCCTTTTAAAAACTTTTCAAAAACCAATTTACTAGAACACTTTAAAATCATACCTCCAAGGTTTTCAAGACTTCAAAACACTTTCAAAACTCTCTTGAGTTATTTCAAAAGCACTTCCAAAACTCCCTTGAGTTGTTCCAAATACATTTCAAAAACCCCTTTCAAGAGTTCCAGAGTTCTATTTGAAAACACTCCACTACCCGACTTCAAATCAAAACTCTCAAGTTTCCTTTTTCCAAAGACCACAAAGTATCTTCAAACTTTTTCAAAGACCTCAAAGTGTCTATAAAACATTTCAAAAGCCCTAATGCGCCTATTTTCCATCGGGCTCTCGCTCGAACTACGAATGACCAGATTCTCGCCAAATGAGATACGTAGGCAACCTAAAATGGTGCGGTCATAACTTCCATTTCAACTCCAGTCCCTTTTTCAAAAGTTTCTATCAATTCAAAGTTTCTATCTCAAACCCCTTTAAAACTCGCATATTTTTAACTTCTTCCAAAACTTGCATGATGCATCATTCATCCGAAAGGTGATGACTAAAACCCGTTTTTAAAATTCTAAAGTGGATATTAAGTGGATAATGGTAACCGGTTGTTCTAGTAAGTGAACGAAGGGTGATTAGACATGTAGGTACCGAAAGGGCGGAGTAGGGTGACGATCTTAGGATATCTTCCCTACACATAACCAACCCTCGAACCATAGATTTCTGTTTTCGAAAGACCAAAATGGAGTTATCTTCAAAAATTGCTTAAATCTTTCCAAAGGTTGCCAAACAACCTATTTTCTTAAAAGCTCTCTCTTGATAGAGTTTTCAAAATCTTTTCCAAAAATCCTAAGTTTAATCTTCGGATTAATACTTAGTTTCAAGAGCCCTAACTCACCTTAATCAAGGTAGGTGGCAATTCCTATTTTTCTAAAAAGCCCCTTAATCAAACCAATTTCAATCCAAACCTAGTCTATTCGTCCTTCTAGGAGGATGAGTTCTAATGACAGAGTTTCGTGTTTTTTCTAAGCCAAAAGGACTTGGTGCCCAAAAACTGGGGCGCAACATGTAGCATGAGAACCATGCAAACATGAATGCAAGCTAAATCTAACATTACCAAACACCTCTTCAAGGCAGCAAATTGCAAAGAATAAACAAGAGGAAGGTGGAGGACAAATCATAGAGAAGAGTAAGGACCAATCAGAGAAGGAGGAAACCAACAACAGTAGAGGGAAATCGTGGCAACAACTTGTTGACTCAAGGTTGATCCCCATGTTGATTTTGATGATAACAAAACCTTGTGTTATTTTACTAATACATTTACTTAGTGTGCAGATTAATAAAGATTATAATTTAGACTTAAAGGTTTTGACTTAAAGTCTAATACATGTCAAAGTGGATGCACAACTAGTCAAGTCAAGCAATGCACTCTAAGAGTCAAGCAATGCATCAAAACTAAGCAGTGACAAATATTCAAACTTCAATCAAATGATTTGAATTTGAAGAGATTGAAGGTGTTTAAAAAGAAGACTTTATCAAGTGAGCAAAGACCAATTGAAGTTGACTTGAATTTGAAAAGATTGAAGGTATTCGAAAAGCGAATTCATCATAAATGCAAAATCTTCACAAGGAATTTAAGTGAAGACATCATCTAGGATATGAAGAGTCAACGAAGATAATATGTGTTCGAAGAAATTGAATATGTTCAAGAGTAGACTTCATCAAGCTTATAAAAGACTCATTGAAGTGATTTTAAAGAAGAAAGAATGATTAGTAGCAAAAAGAAGAGATCCGCAATGACGCATCAGGAATATGAAACTCTACATGGATGAAAAAGTCATTAGCAACAAATAGAAAGAGCTCGGCACTAAGAAAGAAAAGCTCGGCATTAATGGAATGAAGTTCTAGTAGTTTGGAAACAAAGAAGATATGACTATCAAGAAGGAAATTTAATCCAAATTGAATGGAAGATAACTTTGATGAATTGAAGATCTCAATCTATCATAATACCCCAAAGAGAAGACTCGTTAAAGATTTTATAGCATTATTGAAGCTGAACTTGATCGAAGGAAGGATGAATGAAGATTTTTGGGTAATGTGTCAACACATGCAAATTAAGAGTCGACACATGAGGACAGAAGCCAAAAATTTGAAGACAGCATGATCAAGCGTCGACACATGGAGTTGATGTGTCGACACATGGAGATAGTGGACAACATCTGGAAAATGCAAGCTGGATGTGTCGACAATTGAAACCAAGTGTCGACACCTGGGGACTAACAGCTAGTTTTCCTAACGTTATAACGGACTAGACTTGCATTAAATGAACCTCCAACAACAACCAACGTACGAAATCAATACAAGGGGTTTATATACAAGCTTCCAATTACATTTAAAAACAAGATAGACAAGAAAAACAACATCCACTTATTGATCAAGCTGAGAAAAATCTGAACATTCATTTTGTCTTCATTTTGGTATTAAGTGAGCTATTATTTTCCTATCCACTCTTGATAGAGAGTTTTTATTTCATTTGTATAACTTTCATACACTTGTAAGTGAGAGTTTGAGAGTTCTCTTGTAAAAAAAAAAACTCTTGTAAGTTGAAGTGGATCTTGGATAAAACCACTTGGTAGCTGGAAGAACTTAAGAAGAAGTTTTTGTGTAAAAGTGAGCTGAATACTTAGAAAATTAACATCTACTTTGTAATTGAAGATTGCATAGTGGAAGGAGACTTCAAGGGGATCTTGGGTTGAGGACGTAGACCACAAGTTGTGGTTAAACCTCGATAATTCTTGATGTGCTTTCTCTTACTCTGTTTTCATTTCTTTGTTGATTACATTACATTGCACATATCCTAAAACACTGTTCTATTGATTAAATTAGTTTTTAATTAATCTTAATTTTTTTAATTTTTGAAAAACCCAATTCACACCCCCCTCTTGGGTTACCTTTTGGGCCAACAATTGTATCAGAGCTTGTATTCCTGTTTTAGGTTTAAATCCTAGGAATAAATTCATGGCAACCAATTTTGAAAGCTCTCTCGGTGAGGGTCAATCCACAAACAGACCACCTTTATTTAATGGCACCAATTACATCTATTGAAAAAATAGAATGAGAATCTACATTCAATCGGTAGATTATGAATTATGGAGACTTATAGTAAGTGGTCCTAAAACTCCTATAACAAGAGTATAAAGAACTGATGTCCCTAAACCTGAATCTGAATGGGATGAGGATGATTTGAAAATGTTGCAATCTAATGCCAAAACCATGAATATTTTATATTGTGCACTTGATCCTAATAAATTCAATCGCATTTCTACTTGTGAATCAGCTAAAAAAATATGTGATAGACTAGAGGTAACATATAAAGGTACCAATCAAGTTAAATAATCTAAAATCAATATTTTGGTACATAGTTATGAATTGTTTAAAATGAAACTTGATGAGTCTATCACCAAAGTGTTCACAAGATTCATCAATATTATTAATGGCTTGAAATCTCTTAGAAATGTGTATCCTAACAATGAGCAAGTAAGGAAGATTCTACGGTCACTGCCAAAGGCTTGGGAAGCTAAGGTCACTGTCAAAGGCATGGGAAGCTAAGGTCACGACAATTCAAGAAACAAAGGATTTCAGCACATTGCCTCTTGAAGAATTTTTGGGCTCTCTCATGACTCATGAGTTCACTCAAAAGCAACATGTCCAAGAGAATGAAGAGAAGAAGAAAAGGTCAGTTGCATTCAAATCCACCAGCTATGATGATGAATCTGCAAGTGATGAGAATGAGGATGAAATTGCTCTCATCACTCAAAAATTCAGAAGATTCATGAAGAGGAAATGGAAAGGTGGAAAGAAGCATGAAACCAAAAGAGATGATCCTAGTAAAGAATCCACTATCATATGCTATGAATGCAAGAAGTCTGGCCATATAAAGGCCGAATGCCCTCTACTTAAAAAGAAAGGAAAGAAAAACAAATAAAAGAGAGCAATGACAAGTATAACATGGAGTGATGATGAAGAATCAAGCTCCGAATAAGAAGTCGAACCTTAAGAGGTGGCTAACCTCTATGTCATGGCACATGAAGAAGACAATGAGGTATCAGATTCTTTCTAATTTACTTTCAATAAATTACAAGATGCATTTGATGATTTACTTTGTGAATTCAGAAAAATGAAAATAAAAAATGGACTTCTCAAAAAGATAGTCTCTACTCTTACTAAGGAAAACAAGGATTTACAAAAAGAAAATGAAGTTTTGAAAAATGAAGCCAGTGTTTTAAATGAAAAAATCAAGAAAAATTCTTTCTAAAAGATTCTTCAAAAGAAAACCAAATTTTGCTTGATAAGGTTAAAAGTTTAGAAACTACACTTTTTAGATGTGTCGATGAAAAAGAAAAATTGGATGCAATTTTAGAAAACCAAAATGCTCACTAAACAAAGCTGGTTTTAGCTTTGATCATTTTAAAAGAAGAAGATTTTCGAAAGGTAGATTTGTTACTTCAGCTGGAAAATCAAAATTTTCATGTTTTTATTGTCACAAACTAGGACATATTGTTAGTAGATGCTATGTTTTACAAAAATCTATTGCTCCTAGCAATGCATGGGTCCCTAAAAGACCATTGAAGACTAACCCCCAAGGACCCAAGATGATTTGGGTACCTAAGGTCAAATGAATTCCTTTTGTAGGTATGCGTTCAAGCTAAATCCAAGAAAGACCATTGGTACTTGGATAGTGGATACTCAAAGCATATGACGGGAGATGAAACACAATTCACTTCTCTCTCACCAAAAGATGGAGGTCTTGTCACATTTAGTAAAAATAGTAGAGGGAAGATCATTGGAATAGATAGTGTTGGTAAGAATTCATCTACTTCTATCTAAAATGCTTTACTTGTTAAAGGACTCAAACAAAATCTTTTGAGCATTAGTCAACTTTGTGACAAAGGATGCAAGGTTGTATTTGAATCCTCTAAATGTGATATAATTGACATCAATAGTAACAAGACCATTCTCACTAGGCATAGACAAGGCAACATATATATTTTCGATCTTAATGATTTATCTTCTTCCAAAGTTGAACACCTTGCCGCTTTGAATAGTGATGAAAGTTGGTTGTGGCATAGAAGACTTGGTCACATTAGTATGAGCATACTTTCAAAGGTTTCTAAAAATGTTTTGGTAAAAGGACTTCCCAAGATAAAATTTGACAAAGATAGAGTTTGTGATGCTTGTCAATTAGGTTAACAAACTTGAATTTCTTTCAAATTTATAAATATGCTCACTACCTCTAAGCAACTACAACTGGTGCATATGGACTTATTTAGACTAACTAGGACTGTAAGTCTTAGTGGGAAACAATATGTACTTGTTATCGTTGATGACTATTCTAGATTTACATGGATATTTTTCTTAGCTCATAAGGATGAGACAATTATTTTCTTTATAAAATTTTGTAAGAAGGTTCAAAATGAAAAAAGTTTTTCAATCACTTCTATTAGAACTGATCATAGAGGGGAATTTGATTGCAAACCTTATGAAATGTTTTGCGATGAAAATAGTTTTGACTACAACTTTTCAGCCCTAGAACACCTCAATAAAATGGAGTTGTTGAGAGAAAAAACGGAATTTTAGAAGAAATAGGTAGAACCATGCTTTGTGAAAATGGTTTGCCAAAGTATTTTTGGGCTGAAGCTGTTAACACAGTTTGTTATGTTTTAAATCGAATTTTACTTAGAAATTTTTTTAACAAAACCCCTTATGCGCTTTGAAAAGATAAAAAACTAAATGTCTCATACTTTAGAGTCTTTGGATGCAAGTACTTTGTATTGAATAACAATAAAGACAATCTCGGCAAGTTTGATGCAAAATCTGACGAGGATGTATTTCTTAGATATTCAATACATAGCAAGGCTTATAGAGTCTTTAACAAGAGGGTTCTAGTGATTGAAGAATCAGTCCATGTCACTTTTGATGAATATAACTCTCTTTCAAATAATGTGGTAAGTGATCATGTAGATGAGGTAGAGCCAAACATGAAAAAGTTGAATATTCAACCAAAGCTCAAATGAAGGATCTCAAAAAGAGAGAGAAGTGCAAGAAGACTCTACAAGCCAACAAGAGATTAATGAAGGTCTACCTAAGGGATGAAAATTTGTGCATAACCATCCTACAGAACAAATCCTAGGTGATACTTAACAAGGAGTAAGAACCCAATCCTCTCTTAGAAATATATATAATCATCTTGCATTTTTATCACAAGTAGAACCTAAATGTTTTAATGATGCTGAAAATGATGAGTTTTGAATTAATGCTATGCAAGAGGAATTGATTCAATTTAAAAGGAATGAGGTGTGACACCTTGTTCATAGGCTTAATGATCATCTAGTCATTGGAACTAAATAGGTGTTTAGAAATAAAATGGATGAATCCAGAATTGTAGTGAGGAACAAGGCAAGACTTGTTGCCCAAGGGTGTAGCCAAGAGGAAGGCATTGATTTTGATGAAACATATGCTCCGGTAGCTAGATTAGAGGCCATTAGATTGTTACTTGCATTATCATATTTTAAAGATTTTAAACTATATCAAATAGATATTAAAAGTGATTTTCTAAATGGTTTTATCACCGAAAAAGTTTTTGTTGAACAACTCCCACGCTTTGAAGATCCGAAATTTCCTAACCATGTTTTCAAACATACAGAAAATTTATATGGTTTGAAGCAAGTCTCAAGGGCTTGGTATGAAAGATTAAGTAAGTTTTTTATTGAAAAAGGTTTTTCAAGAGCAAAAATAGACACCACTCTTTTTATCAAAATAAAAAATAATGACATACTCTTAATACAAATATATGTAGATGATATTATATTCGGTACTAGTAATGAGTCACTTTGCAAAAAATTTGCTAAGTGTATACAAAGAGAATTCGAAATGAGTATGATGGCGAGCTCAACTACTTTCACGGACTTCAAATCAAGCAATCAAAGGAATACATCTTTATCAACTAAGCCAAATATATCAAGAATTTGATCAAGAAGTTTGGCATGGAAGATGCAAAGCCTATAAGTACTCCAATGAGTACTACAACAAAACTGGACAACGATGAGAAAGGTGAAGCAGTAGATACTAAGCTTTATAGAAGCATGATAGGCTCTCTGTTATATCTAACTGCTAGTAGACCAGATATAATGTTTAGTATTTGCTTGTGTGCTCGTTTTGAATCAAATTCTAAAGAATCTCATGTGATTGTTCTGAAAAGAATCTTTCGTTATCTTAAGCACATATCTAACCTTGGATTATGGTATTTAAAGGGTAACATATTATAATTTAATTGCTTACACTGACGCTGATTATGCAGGGAGTAGAATTGATAGGAAGAGCACAAGTGACTCTTTCCAACTCTTAGACAACATGATTGTATCTTGGTATAGCAAGAAACAAAATTTAGTTGCTTTCTCCACAGCTGAGGCTAAGTATGTAACAGCTGGCACTTGTTGTGTTTAAGTGTTATGGATTAAACAACAGCTAGAAGATTATGATATCTTATTTGATTATGTTCCTATTAAATGTGATAACACTAGTACTATCAACTTGCCTAAAAATCTTGTTTAACACTCTCGCACAAAGCATATTGAAATTAGATATCATTTTATACAAAATCATGTACAAAAAGGAGATATTGAACTTGACTTTGTGAGCACAACTATGCAATTGGTTGATATTTTTACCAAACCATTGAGTGAAGATCGATTTTGCATGATAAGAAAAGAATTAAGAATGAGTGACCCTATGTCTTAATACTTGTTAAATTTGAGTGAAATTCATGTTATTTATGTTTTAAATGTGATTATCGTTTGTGTGAATTGCAGTTCTTGAGTTCATGATTCATTGCATGATCATATTAAAAAATATTTTCTCTCCAAATTTGAAAAAGTCATTCCTTGAATTTCATATACTTCACATGTCTCAATGTGGTTGCATATGTCGACACACCATTTTTATATGTCGACACACCATAACAGTGGACTCAAAAATGATTTGTTGACACGCATGTGTCGACACATCAAGTTCATGTGTCGACATATGAGTCAGGCCTATATACTTTAACAAAGCCCACTTTACAAACATTCGAAATTTTCCTCTATCACTCTCACTCTATTTCTCTCCCACTCCCTTGTTCGCACCAAACTCAACTGTCACCTTCAAACCTTCACAAATCTTTGCTCCACTTTTCTTATAAACCATAATCGATCTCATCCCAACCTCTCACAACCCTCTTCTCTGTCTCCCAAAGCTTCAGACTATCGACATAGTTCTCAAGGTCGGTCACAGGTAAGAAAACCCTAAGGATTCTTCTACACGAAATCAAAAACGGAAAAGGGTTAGATCACTGATTTGAGAATCAGTTGAAAGGACTTCATCAGACTAACCTAATTGGATGTCATACATTTCAGAGATGCAATGGCTCAAGAAAGGTTTTTAAATAATTTCTCTCTCTGTAAAATTCTAAATGGACGATGGATTAACTATGAATATTTTGAGAATGAGAACTTTAACTTCTCTCACACACTTAATAGTTTGGGATGGAAACCTTACACTCTAATTCGAGAGAATGTATACCCTAAATTGGTTATGCATTTCTACTCCAATCTCTTGAAAAGGGTTGAAACGACAGAATTAACTAGTTATATGAAGGAAGTAAAGATCACTCTAAATAAGTTCACTCTTTTTGAAATTATGGGAACTGGGTATGGTAGCAAGTTCTACTTTGAGGGTATAACCAGAAGAGAACAACTATATGTTCTCTATGGTCAAGACATGCCTGAAACCACCCAACCTGTAGCCAATGACCTACCCATAGAACTAAGGTTGATACACCATTTTGTTTCCAAAATCTTTCTACCCAAAATTGTAAGTTCTGAGCATGTGAGTGAAAAAGATTTGTTTTTCCTATGGGTATTCCTAAAAAACACCAAGATTGATGTCCCTTACTACATCCTCACAAACATGGTCCATGCCTCTACCACATCCACAAAAAATCTACCCTATGGCATGTTGCTTGCTAAGATTTTCAAGCACTTTCAAGTAAACTTGATCGGCGAGAATTACAGAAGACCTGACCCCTACAGTGATGAATATAGCAAGTACACACTAGGCAGGATGGGCTACAAGAAAGTAAATGGCCAATGGGTTCCAAGACCTAACAAAGTTGCCCCTGGTAGTACTCCCCATGGAAGAGCATCGGCTTTTGGACCTCGAAAACCCCTAGCCCAATCTCTTAAAGCCCCTCAAGTTGATGAACTCCTAGGAAATATAATAGATATACTTCATAGCATGAATCAAAAACTTGAAAATGGGCTGGCACAGTTAAAAAGCCTTCAACAATATGTGAATCAGTTGAAAAAGGCTCAAGGGATTGCTGTTGAAGAAGAGGAATCAGAAGAAGAAGAAGTTGGTGAAGAGGAAAATCAGGCAGAAAAAGAATCTGAAACTGAAAATGAGACTCCAGCAGGAACTCAAGAAGAAAAGGAACCAGAGGAAAGATCTGACCACGAGGACATAACGGATGAGTCTGAGGATAGCTTATTTGATGTCCGAAGGAAGAGAACTGGTACAACCAAAAGAGCCATATCACCTTTACCAATCTCTAAATCTTTGGGCAGGCTGTGATGTAGTCTGAGGTCTCGATATACTCCTGGCCCTTCCAATATTGCCTCTGATCCAGTTGACTTATCCCTCTCTCCATCTGCATCTCCTTAACCTCCTCAAACTTCTCTTGCATCAAAGTCCTTACTCTATAGCCCTGTCACATCTATATGGTTCTGTTACACATTTTGTGGATAACATTTGTCAAATATTTTGTAATACTTTTTAAATGAATGAAATATGATCTTACTCTTTTGTAAATTTGATGCCTTGATTGCTTGGTTGTTTGCTTACTTTCCTGATTATACAATTTATCTTGTTATAAGATTTTTTTGCTATTGTACATATCTTTGCTATATATTTTTTTTTCTTCTCTTTTTGATGAATTGACAAAAAGGAGGAGAAAAATTGAAGAATTGAAGTAAAATGAAATAAAATGGAAGAAGATTATTGAATGAAAATGATGAATGACTGATGAATGATGAAAATTGCATCAGTTGCCTATGAAACTTTATAGAGCATGTTCTTAGGGGGAGTAATATGATAAAGGATTTTATCCCACATTTTATTTTGCAATTAATTGATAAAAACTTCTTGAGAATTGCTTTTGATAAGAGAACAAAAAGATTTTATCTCTTAAGCATCAGTTGCCTAATTATAAAACAAAGGTAGAATTCTCTACTGGTATGCAATCTAATCTTGTGCAATTCATTTAATCGTATATCAATTTCAGTTGCAAAGGTTTTGTCATCATAAAGACGACAAAGTGGATGTACAACTAGTCAAGTCAAGCAACGCACTCTAAGAGTAAAGCAATGCACCAAAACTGAGCAATGACAAATATTCAAACGTCAATCAAATAATTTGAATTCGAAGAGATTGAAGGTGTTCAAAAAGAAGATTTCATCAAGTGAGCAAAGATCAATTGAAGTTTACTTGAATTTGAAGAGATTAAAGGTGTTTGAAAAGCGAATTCATCATAAATGCAAAATTTCCACAAGGAATTTAAGTGAAGACATCATCTGGGATGTGAAGAGTCAACAAAGATAATATATGTTCGAAGAAATTGAATATGTTCAAGAGTAGACTTCATCAAGCTTATAAAAGACTTATTGAAGTGATCTTAAAGAAGAAAGAAGGATTAGTAGCAAAAAGAATAGATCTGCAATGAGGCATTATGAATATGAAGCTCTATATGGATGAAAAAGTCATTAACAATAGATGGAAAGAGCTCGGCACTAAGGAAGAAAAGCTCGGCATTAATAGAATGAAGTTTTGGCAGCTTGAAAACAAAGAAGATATGACTATCAAGAAGGAAATTCAATCCAAATTGAATGGAAGACAACTTTAATGGATTGAAGATCTCAATCTATCATAATACCCCAAAGAGAAGACTCCTTGAAGATCTTATAGCATTATTGAAGCTGAACTTGATCAAAGGAATGATGAATGAAGATTTCTAGGTAAAGTGTCGATACATGAAAATTAAGAGTCGACACACGAAGACAGAGACCAAAAATTTGAAGACAGCATGATCAAGCATCGACACATGGAGATAGTGGACAACATCTGGGAAATGCAGGCTGGATGTGTTGACAATTGAAACCAAGTGTCAACACCTGGGAACTAACGGCTAGTTTTTCTAACGTTATAATGGACTGGACTTGTATTAAATGAATCTCTAATAACTACTAACAGACGAAATCAATACAAGGATTTATATACAAGCTTCCAACTGTATTTAAAAACAAGATAGATAAGAAAAACAACATCCACTTACTGATCATGCTGAGAAAAATCTGAACATTCATTTTGTCTTCATTTTGATATTAAGTGAACTATTATTTTCCTATCCACTCTTGATAGAGAGTTTGTATTTCGTTTGTATAACTTTCATACACTTGTAAGTGAGAGTTTTAGAGTTCTCTTGTAAAAGAAAAACTCTTATAAGTTGAAGTGAATCTTGGACAAAACCACTTGGTAGCTGGAAGAACTTAAGAAAAAGTTCTTGTGTAAAAGTAAGCTGAACACTTGGGAAATCAACATCTACTTTGTAATTGAAGATTGCATAGTGGAAGGAGACTTCAAGGGGATCTTGGGGTAAGGACGTAAACCACAAATTGTGGTTGAATCTTGGTAATTCTTGGTGTGCTTTCTCTTACTCTGTTTTCAATTCTTTGTTGATTATATTGCATTGCACATATCTTAAATCACAATTCTATTGATTAAATTAGTTTTTAATTAATCTTAATTGTATTAATTTTCAAAAAATCCAATTCACCCCCCTTTTTGGGTTGCTTTTTGGGCCAACACAACCAAACCTAACACAAAAGAATAACAGATTAGCATAGTTTCAGGATCCCACATCGAATAGGAAAATGGAGGTCTTGGGCTATATAAAGGGGTAGGTAGAACCAACTAACAGCTTGAGCTTTTGGGTTGGATGACAAGCACCCAACCCTGACAAGTGGTATCGGAGCAACCCAACTCTTAATCCAATTCTACACCAAGCGCTCTGGTGGAGTAGGCAGGGTGATCCGACATGCGATGAGGGTGTCGCAGATTCAGATGGGGGAATATGTCACGATCCCACATCGGATAGGAGAAAGGAGGTCTTGGGCCATATGAGGAGGGTAGGAATCACCACCTAATAGCTTGAGTTTTTGGGTTGAATGATAAGCACCCAGCCCGTGACAATAGGGAGAAGCAGCAACAAAATAGAAAAAGGGCAGAGGCAGCAGAGAAGTGGTGAAAAGTAAACGTAGCAGAGACAATATTTTGATTATAGAGGAAAATGATGTCCATGAGGAAAAGGCTCTAGTTTGGCACAATGACAAAAACACTGGTTATGGGTTGCAATGGTGTTATTATTGGTCTGCGATGGATTATCATATTGCTCTTAGAAGAAGTTAGCGATGGATAGCATGTAACAAAGTGTAACATAGAAAAAAGAAGAGACCATGTAACAAAGTGCAGCATAGAAAGAAGAAGAGACCCTTTATTTCATTTACTGACCCACACTTACAATATTGGTTTATAGGAAATAGATACAGAAAAACCCTAATTGGCATAAAATAACTAAAAGAGGCGAAGCTTATATAATTTCACATACATATCATAAGAAAGAGGCTAAGCTTATTGAGAAATAAAATTTTTCCCTCGGTGAGTACCGTCTGTATCAATTTTAATGCGTCTTGGTGTGTCCTTTGTCCACCATAAGTAGAACACTAAAGAGATTATCACAAGCCCTGCTGTGCATCCAACTGCTATTCCGACAAGCCTTCCCACACGTTTCTTGTCACGTTTGGAAGAGCCACTCCCGTTAGAGACTGCTAAAATGGTCAAAAAGAGTTAGGAGGCAATAAAAACTGTTTTGAGATAATGAATATAGGGCAAGCTCCGTGCACTAATTCCCGCCACTGCAAGTGTGGGAGGGTTAGGTGTACGTAGTCTTATTCCCACATGCAAAAAGGTTATTATGTGTTATGAACTCATAATGCCTTGTCAGAATGGAGCAACCTCACCGTGCTATGCCAAGTCTCACGTGCGTGCGATGCATGTGTTGACTCTCAAATCGAGCGTGTACTAAGAAGGTGCTAGGCTTATAGGCAAGTGCAAGAAATCCTAAATGCGACTAGTCTTTTTGAGCATGAAACTGACTGTTAAAAGTAGTATCAAAGCTAACCCAATGGTAACCCCATGTGTCTCCCCCTGGCAATGGTGCCAGCTACCTAGGTCATGCAAGCATATGTTGAGTCCTACATCGGACATGTATTGAGAAGTTGTGGGCAAATAAACAAGCACAAAGAACCTTGAATGTGACTAATCCTTTTTTAGTGTAGTACCAACCCATGACACCAAGGCTTGCCCCAACCCATGACACCAAGGCTTGCCCTCGTGATGAAAATTAAAAATCAGAATGAGAAAGACAAATAGTTTTCTTATATAGAACCTTGAGAAACATGGATAGCTGAGACGAGAGGTCCATATGTGCTTTGAAATGGAATACAGCAAGTGCCTCTTCCTGCCCAAAAGAAATGAATGTCCATGACTGTGTTCGTCACATTCGCCTCAAAAGTTCTCACCAAGGCTCTCTTGCATCCTCCTGCTTCGTTTCGAATGTTGAAATCTTGAAGAACTCTTTCGCCCTGCAATTATTGCAACATCAACAAACTCACTTACTAGAAATCATAAAAAAAAAAAAATTGTAATATGAATTTCAAGTACCTGAATATAAACATCGAACAAGCGCCTTCCGAGACTTTTCCAAGATTGAGACTCATCATCCATTTGTATCTCTGCAAAGTGAAGTTCAATACTGTACTTACCGTTCTTCAAACCAAGGCCATAGTACCTCAATGAGGCCGGTGAAATCCTCGCTGATTTATAGAGTTCAGAATCTGATGTTTCTGTGATTTGAGAATCCGTATTTACTATATATCGTGGTCCATTTGGGTTCGAAATGAAAAACCCAGTGTTGCTTACTGCCCATTGATAAGTGGGGCTTGTGTACAATGAAGTAGCTCTCAGCATTTCTGAGTCTGCATCAAATTTGATGCCAGATGCAGATATCTGTTCTGTGCCTCCACATTTAATAGAAAATGAAGCTACAAGAGAAATAAATTAATCAAATGGAGTTTCAAAACCAACTAACTTAGTTTAGAAACATAGACAGAAGAGAGAGAAAAAAAAAAAAAATTCTTCAACATGCAAGGCTTGTACTTACTAGCTGGAACTTTGTCAGAACACTTTGTATTGCCTAGGAGGCATTGCAACACCCCAGTTGCCTTTCTGCACCAAGCATCACAAAGTAGTTTAGGAAATTCAGCAATTATTCTGAAATCGGTACTGCTATATGTGTATATATATGACATGGGTGAAAGAAGTTATAACAGGATTATCACGTACCCATCCAGCAAACCGCTTGGATTGATGGAAGTTCCGACAACATTCCTGAGTTAAAAGATAAAAAAAAATGCAGTTAGATTAGTTGAATGAAATATAGCAGCAAGAAAACATAAAAGGAGGTGAAACAGTCGATTTGAATCAACTATTGAGTTAATCATACCAAGGCATATATAGATGGCCTTATAAAGGTTAAAGAAAGTCAACTTACATTGATAGTCCTACACTTGCAGAATTTTGAGGTAAATTTCCAGAGAGAGAATTGAAGGAAACATCTCTGCAACAAAACAAAAAAATAAATAAATAATATGAATGCAATTTGAGTCGTCCAAATGATTAAACAAGCAAAAGGAGAACCAGTTCATAGAGGGGTAAGTAAGGGCTATTTTGTTTATAATGTGATATTTCTGTTTATTTTATTTTATTTTATTTTATTCTTATACTAGGCTCTACTTGGGATCATGTTAAGGTGAGAAACAATGTAAAAGATGCCCAGTCCATTGAAAGTTTTGTCCATAAATTTTTGAGGAAGGGGAATTTCAGATCAGAATTCAGGGACTTACAGTGCAGTGAGATTTCAACTTGTGATATTTGGAGGTAGTTCCCCACTCAAATTATTGCTTCCAAGATACCTGAGAAAGGAATTGTTCAATAAGGATGATCAAAGCGGGCATAATCACAGCAGAATAAAGCTAAATAGATGACCAGTTCGTACTTCCATTTTACTTGTAAAGCTTAGCAAATCTTAAACAGAGTATAAAGAAACATTAACAAAGTTGTTTAGGAGTGGATTGAGGAAATGAGAGCTCAGAAACATTAGTTCTCTGCTGTTTCAGATTGAAAACGAAATCATGGAAAATGAGGTCCTCTCGTTGGTCATAACATGCATCACTATCACACTGATTGGATGCCTAGAAAGTTGCGTTTCAATAAAATGCTGTTTTTCATCTTATATGAGCATAATTTAGTAGCCATTTTCAAGAAAGTTTCACTCTTTGAAAGCTGTGAATAATAGTAGCAGTTCTGACTTGCTGGATCATATCTCCTCAAATAGAACTAAGAATCTCTCCTAACACAATTATAATCAATTGCAAGAAGATCTCCACCCATTGTTCATCGGAGTGACCATTGTTAAAAGGTTGAGGAACCAGGTTAATGTTGGGAGGAGAGATTATATTTCTATCTTCAGTGCAAAATCGACTATTATGATGCTAAGCTCTATAAATGGCTCAAGTGATCAGTTTCTTTTAAATCTGAAAATTTCATAGGTTTTTCCTCATAATATTTTTCAAATAGCATTGCATAACTGATTCCACAAAATGACAACAGAACTGTAAAGAAATGAGCTAAAAATTGAGAAACTTACAAGTATTGCAACGAAACGAAGTCTTGGAAGGAGTTCGGTATTTGACCTGTCAGCTTGTTGAAGCTCAAGTCCCTTTCATGGTGATCATGTTTTCAACAGAAGAGCAAATTCAAAAGCTTGCTATACAGAAGCCATGATATTGAAAACCTTGAAAGATGATGAGTAGTCAAAGTAAAAATTTAAGCTGAACTCCATTAAATCCATTTTTTGGGATTAACCACAATAATTGAACAAATGGCTGAGCAACTGAGAGGATATTGACATGAATAGAACATCTGCAATGTGCAGGTAACATACAATATTTCCAAATTAGAGAAGCTGCTAAGTTTTTCTGGAATTTGGCCAGCCACGCGACAGTTTCTTAAGGATCTGACGACAATACGAGCATGGCATGTCAGTTATACATCATGAAATCAAATGAAAATGAACAAAAACCAAACAATATGATCTTTTGAGAGCGTACGAAAGATCTTACAGTATCGACAAACTGGTCATGTTTTCCACAAATTCAAGAGACGAATCTTCCATACTTAGATCACCAATTCTCCTACATAACAACAAAAGAAGATCAGCAACTCTGACTTGTTACTGTAAGGGGAAAAAAAAAATATGGATTTCAATTCATATCTGGTTCTTACAGGTCATCCAGTCTCGTTAAAGCACCATAGCTGCTTGGGATTGGGCCTTCAAGCATTGTTCCTTCAAGTCTCCTGTAAACAACAGAAGTGCAATGGCCAATCTAAATTACAAAATTGCTAAAGCATCACTAATTCCTCCACTCTTCAAATGTAGCATAGCACACAGGAAATCATGCTTACAGGACATTGAGATCTGTAAAAGTTCCGAAAAATTCAGGAAGCTTTCCCGTGAAACGATTGTCAGATGCCCACCTGAAATAGAAAATTAAAATACCTTTTACCCTAATCACCTGTATAGATAATACTCATCCAGGATCATTGTAAATTTATTTAGAGAAAAGTGACAAAGAAGTACAGAATTCGGAGGGATTTCAAGCTTGATAGTTCTTGTTGAATCGGTCCACTCACTCCGCTGCTATCAATATATCTGAATGAGGAAAAATATATATATATATATATATATGTATATATATCAGAATACAAAATTCATGGCCAAGAAAATGGGACTACTTGAATTTTTGTGGAACTACATACAACTGTTGTAAGGAGGTTAAATTTCCGAGCGCAGCCGGTAAGGGTCCATAGAGATTATTGGAGCTAAAACTTCTGCAATGTCATAGGAAACCCAATAAAAGATTAGTCATATGAGAAAGTGAAGCATCATAAGTACGAAAAAGATAGACCAGAACAGTTTTGAAGGCTGCAGATATGTGCTTACAGGGAAAGCAACTTGGTGAGGTTGCCGAGCTCTGGAGGCACTCGGCCGGTAAGATTATTTATGCCAAGGCTCCTGAATTTCAAGACCTCAGTAATAGGGTCATCATGGAAAATTCAAAACATAACTCTTTTAAGTACCAAGATTTTTGGAAGTTTGAATGGTACTTACAGGTATTGCATGTTTGTTAACTGTCCAATTTCAGGTGGGATGTTACCACTTAATACATTTTGACCCAGATTTCTGCATCATGATACAAGGTTAATTGATCAAGCAAATTGAAGGAACCGAAAAGCAGCCCAATGCATGAGGCTCCTAGTACTGCGGGTCTGAGAGGGTCAGTTTTGGAACTGAGAAATTAGAAGTACTGTAAAAAAAAAAAAAAAACAAAAGGAACAGAAGTTTTTAAGAAATTGGCAGCTCACAAATCCTTCAGTTCCTTTAACTCGAATAATTCTCTAGGAATTTCACCAGAAATGTCCAGAGCATATACCTTCCTGAATCATGAAAATAAAAATAAAAACTTAGTATAACAGAGCCATTTTGGAGGAAGAATAATATGATTATGAACTAACAAGTGCACGATATGGCAGGTATTGCCGGCGCAGTCGCAAGCTATTCGGGGATTTGCAGTATCGGGAGCCCATGTAGCATTCTGTGTGCAGGGGTCAACTGTGAAATTCAGCTTTGCTCTCAAATTCCAGTGATCGATAATCTTGTCAAGAGCCGCGACTGACCAAAAAGAAGATAAATATTGAGACAATACACTAACCTGAACTTGAAAAAGCTAAAACACATCATATATATATATATATATATGTAGCCATACAAGAGAGTGAAAGAGACATACCTTCATTGGGATCAGTGGTTGGTTGTGCAGCAACAATTCCAAGCATACAAAGAAGAATGAAAGAGAAGCTCAAAATCTTCATTGCTGATCAGCAACACAGACATACACAAGCACAGAGAGAGAGTCTTGAACAAGAGAGCTTCAACACAGGTTCTTATCCATGGAAAAAAAAACAAGAAAGCAAAGCCACATGAAGGAGACTTTTATTGTAAAATATCTTGTATACATTTGTACTTAATTCTTTGTTTTGTGGGTAGCAGCCTATTCTTTTCTTTCAATCATTTTTCTAAGATATATTCCTTGACTCTACTGTTTCCATCTTGCATATGTATATGCACCAACAATAGACTATACAAGTTGCGTAGACTTGTCACTTTTGACTCTTTCATAGAGCGCGAAAAGTTTCTCTCTCTCTCTCTCTCTCATAGTATATCAATGGGATCAAACAGGAGAACTATAGTCAGCTTACAAGTTGGCTGCTGTCCACATCATTGCCAATGCCAAGCACAAAGAGGCTAGTTTTAGGCAGTTTAATTACAAGTTCGATGCTTTCCAGATCGTTGCTCATTTAAGCACTGCTGGGAATTTTTTTAAATATAATTTTTTTTGTTTTTCCATAATAAAACTCTTATTTTTGTGTTTTTTCTTCATATTTATAAAAGAGGATGCAGCTTTTAGTTTCATTGCACCTTAAAAAAATAGTTGATCCATAAAGTTTCATTTATTTTTTCTATGTTATGGTTGGGTTGGTAAAACTTGAACAACATGAATAGGTATTTGTGAGAATATTAATTTTTTATATGGTTATTCATAAAAAAAAGAAAGTATATATATAAGTAATTTCAATTTCTTTTATTTTGGTTACTAAAATTTTGCATTTGAAGAAGAATCAAAGGGATGCGACCTATAGAAAACAGGAAGAACAACACAAAATATACGTCACCCAGCCCAAATATGAGAAGGGTGTCTCCAACAAAAATTAAACCCTCCTTACAGTAGCCCATGACCTTAACAAAATTAAATAATTTGTTTAACTTATGATTTAACACTGCCTGAAAGCCGCTTTGCAATCTGCACAAAAGATGCTCTATGTATGCCTTAGATGCTTTGGTCTCCAGATGGCGGATCTTTAGTGTACTAAGCCTAATGGGATTAGATGATTGGGAGTGGAACGGCATTGTTACCCTACCGGAGTGTCGGCCTCTTACCTGCACCCGTTTTTAGTAAAAAAAGAACATTCTCCTGTTCCTTTCCCCTCAAATTAACCAGCATAAGCACGGAGCTAGTAGCCACAGCTTCCTCCTTTTTCCAGCGCTACCCCCACCAGCTTTGTAAAGTACCTGCCAATCCCCACTGGATTACCCTAGAAATTCCGAAATAGTCAAGGTCAACACCCAAGACTCTTTGACGACTGCACATGCAAGATTAGATGGTGCAAATTCCCTATTCTATTTACATAGGCAACACCAGTTAACACACGCTCGGCTCATATTACTTAGATTATCTATGGTAAGAATCTTCCAGTGAACTGCACGCCATACAATAAATGGCCACTATTTTTAGAGCGCCATTTGACCATTGCCTTGCTCACAGGAAGCCTGTATTCTATTCCCCATATGGCTCACATAGAAAGACTCAAATCCAATTTGCGCCTGCCACCTCTTGATTCATTGCTAGGGAGGATATCAGAGAAAACCTCTGCCAATCTAGTCCCTCTGCACTAAACATTACTCCGAAACTTACACCATCACTACTCGCAACAGCCAAGTTCATCTGTCTTATAAAGTCATCCCAAAGAAAACAGATTCCTCTTCACACTCCCCTCCCATAGGATAGTGCAACCTCGGGAGTTACCCAATCACCCCCCGGAAGGCACATACTTAGCCATTACAACTCGCCTCCAATCCCTCTCCCGCTCACCAGCAAATTTCCACAATCACTTCGCCTAAAGTGCCTTATTGAAGATACTCAATCGTCTAATACCCAAACCTCCTCCACTAATAGCCGAGAAACAGTATCCCAATCCACTAAACGATATTTGACAATACCCAAACCTTTCCTTAGATAAATCGAAAATCTAAACATAGTATGTGGAAATCAGTCACGTAGCTTATGTTGATTACACTTGAGGGATTTTTAAGTCTTAGGAATTGAGATAACCCTCTGGAGGTTGCGTGATTATTCTTTCTAGAAGTTACCTTGCTTTTCTACATCTTGCCCTTGTTGGTGCAATTCATTTTGTAGCTTAAAAGTTGGAAAAACTTCAGGGATTTATATATTGCCTTTTCAATTTCCCACAGTACCAGTAGAAGGGGATAAAATAAGGAAGCAAGTGTTAAGAGAGTTGTCATTATAATGATATGAGTAAGTTGTTTCAGCTAATTTGGACTTCCAACCAATCAACTAGCAGTATTATTATGAGTAGTTTGCTCGTTAATGTGGTCATTATATTACTCACTGTTGTTGATTTGCTCTATTGCCTTTGTAGTTAACAGTCATTCTCTTGCTCCACAAAGAGAATGCTTCTAGGTTGTGCTATTCAGAGATACGTACATATAGTGCTTGGCATGCTCGCCAGCCTAATCAGCTCCATGGTAGCTAAGGAGCTTATTTTCTAGTATTTTGTCATTGTGTTAAACTAATTTTGCTATGCCCACGAACCCTGATCCTCCTTATTCTCCATTCACCTACTGTGGATCCCAATTGAGTTTTGACCGTGACAGGCATTGGCCTATCAACTAAAGAGTTCAATTTGAACTCATTTGTTGGAGTTAGGGTTGTGCATGGCTATATCATTTGTCCTGGAGACAAGTGCTATAAAGGCACTTAATGCTGATTCTGGTTGGGTGAATACCCTTCTTGTTGTGCTCAATTGTATTCTTAAATGTTGTTTTCTTGAGGGCAAAGATAGTATTCCCACGTTAATTTATGGCGCAGTATCTATACTTTCGGCCCTAAAAGAAAAGTTGGACAGCTTAGGGAATGATAGGTTGAGAGTTGAAGAAGAGTTAGATAAGAGAAGAGTTGGAGAGAGAAGCCTAGTCAATCTAACCTAGGAATTTAGGCATTCACATCTACAAGAAAGATGCGTCATATATCACAAAAAAAGGTTTCTTCATTCCATTCCTCAAAACAATCCAATACACCACATAGACATTGGTGAGTCAAACTTGGGGGGCCATCACAAGTTGGAGGCACAAGTAATGAAAAAAGACTTAGGTGCTGTCTGAATCCACCAGAACCTGTTAGATTTCATCCAAACTAAATAAGTGAGCTTCCTAACAGAAGTCCACTATTGCAATCCACTCTGTAACCCATTGTTGAAATTACCAACCAACCTATGACATACTTGAAGAAAACATAAAAACAGCAATTAAAATTTCATAATAGTTGGGATCCTGGGTTCTGAGATAGAATCGTGTCCAATACCAATATTGGGTCGAGTCCGGTTTTCCCCTTCTCTTATAGTATTTCTCATAGTTAGGAATTGTATTATTGTTTTTTAAGTTTGTAAACCCACTAGGCATGTTAGGTTGGCCTGCCATGTAACCTATGTGCTTTCTTGCTACCGATGGTTTGAGCTTGGCTTCTAGGTAATCCACTTTCGTTACATAGATTGTGCACGATCAATTATTATAATTGCACTACCTGGCCCTTAACCCCCAACAACCCACTGTGGTAGAATATTGTATAGTAACTTACCAGCACTCGAGTGTACAGTAATCCATTAAATCAAACTCATATGCCGACTTCAACTATGCACTTGCACATCTCCAGTTAATGTGCATGCACAAGCTTAACACCTCCTTGTCACTCTGTTACTACTTCAGATCTCCACACCACTATGCAAACCTAAGAGAGAGACAGATAGAGAATCCTTCGTTGCTCTGCAAAGTTGTATATATATCTATATATATATGTCTGTTAGAAAATCGCAACCTTGTCATTTGGTGGTTTTTTAAGATCTAAATGTTGCAGATAAGTCTTTTCAAGCTAATGGTTGTCATCTCTAGAGGAAATTTTTTTACTAAGAAAATTTCTTTGAGACTTATTAAGTGATAGGCTTCTAGTTGCATACTTCTATATGTTTGCTGCTTCCCTGTTGAGCTTATAATGTTTGATGGTGAATAAATTTCTATGAGGCCCTTTTGTGGTGACTTGAATCTCTTGCATGTGCGCCATCTCTCCAATTTGTGTTTAAGATCCAAGATGAAGGATTTCCTCTTATTTTCTTGGTAGGGTAACAAGTTATGACCCAATACATTGAGTATGTTCAGATGCCAAAAAAAAGTCATGAACTTGCTTTCCAAGAAGTTTGAAGGCACGGGGGTGAATTTTAGTCAACGTTAAACTTGGAGGTAGATTTTTTTATTTGTCAAGAACCCAGGAAGCTAAATGCTCCCCCAAACCCCCTAGAAAACAAAATTACAAAAGCTTTGCTTTAGTCACACTATCATGCATGCTTGAGTCTTCTTTTTATTTCTCCTCTTCATGAGATTTCCTTCAGACCCTTGTGTATTCAGTAGGATGTACACTACTATTGTATTTCATTGCTGTAGTTAGAAACTTGAGGCAAAATATACCTATTTTACTTGTGATGTGTGAATTAGTGAACACGGTATACTTGTGAGTTGTGACTCATTTGATATTTAGGGATTATATCAAGTGTGTTTGTTTGTTGATTAGCTTATGTTACCGAGGTAAGGATAAAGTGCCTTTTATCATTGCCTGAAGTTTAATTCTTGAAAGTTCACAAATTCAAATTAGTTATCGGTTACAAACATAGAAACTGATAGTCATTAAGTTTATATCTTGAAAGTTTATCTTATCCATCCACCAAGATGTTCAAAATCTCGAGTATTAGACTATCAACATTTGAACAGGGTGGAAATAAATAAGTTTCACTGAAATGCGATTAGCCAATTTTGCCGTTTCTTCTTATTCTTCTGCTTCTCCAATTCTCTTCTTCCCCTATTCTCTTTTCATTTCAATGGTCTAACCAATGTGATGAGATCAATGGCAGAAAGTTTGAACGTCGATATATCACCATCACTTGTGACGTTTGGTTCATTTTAGTCTATTTCAGTGTATAACTTTTTAAACTTTTGTTAAGTCAAAATGAACTATTCAAATTTGGTCAGATGTCCAAGTACATTCTCGACAAGTTCAGTTGTGTATTCTTAATTATCAATTATCAATCCAGTGATTTTTAGTTATGTGTTAATATAACCTTTGTTATCTTGCGTGCCGAAATTAAATGAAACTTCGCATTGTACTGATTCATTAGTTGATACCTATATTTGTTTATATGCTTATATCTCCAGTGTTGTTACAATAATGTTCTAATAACTGAGAGCTTCAAGTTAAGAATGTTGCTTTTGTTGATTTATTTATTTATCTTAAATGGGCTGGTTGTGTTGCTTCTATCCTCCATAATGGCTTTCTTCTTGAACTACTGTATATTCCTAAACATCACTCTCAATTCAGCTCTCCCACAGACAATTTGTGGTAATTTCAAGGTTTGTTTGCCACACTCCCTGTGTACTTGCCTGTGCAATGCTAACAATTATGCTAAAATCTTACCAAATATGCATATTACTATGTGCTGAGTTACCTACCCAACTAGGGTCATTGCCAACCTCAACAAGCGATACAGAACTAAGAAAGCTAGTCCTCTTTGACCCAAAGTGATATGCTGAAAAGATTGAGTATAAGAGGAATGGCCATGGTGTAGTACTCAGCTTCTCTTTTGGGGGCCTAGATACTGGTGGTGGTCTTGACACTTACTGATTGTCTGACACAAGTACTAAGAATATAAGCGTCCAATTATGCTTACTTAGTCAGAGCTACTGATCTGCTCTGAATGGAATTACATCAATGTTGGTTTTTATAAAGATTACAAAAGCATAATCTATGGATTTGGACCAGATGCAGGCAATTTTGCTAGAGACTACATGTGAAACTGGTTTAATTTTGAAATGATAGCAATGATGGCTTAAGAATTTGCTTGTGGTACCTTACTCTTGTTTTACTTGTGGATAAGGATGTACGACATTCACACAGTTGCAAGCTACCCTCAGTTATTGGGAGTTCGTTTCTTTTTCTTGCTTGTACTGAAGAGGTGTTCATATTCCTTAACTTTCAAAGTCCAACCAAATGCTTAGAATCCTGTGAATATTTTTGGCTGTGCTGCTGTAGGATCTTTTCACCATTGGACTTGGCTGGATGCTCTTTGGTGGGCTTCCATTTGACATGGTGAGTGTAAACTTTACTCTTGCAGTCCCCACAGGACAGTGCTTATGGACCTTTGACTCTTTTTTTTTCCTTTTTGTTTCTGGTATGAAAGTTGCTTTTAGGAGATAACCTGATGGGTATTGTTTGCAGTTTAATGTGATTGGGCAATGTCTCGGTTTTCTTGGCTCAGGTTTGTATGCCTACCATAGGCTCATAGGGAAGTGACAGCTCTGGCTGCTTGAACACTAGTTTTTTGCTCAATGAAGGTAATAGGTTGCTGGCTTATTTGTATCCCCAGTTTTGATTACAATGATCATGGCATTTTTGAAGGAGCTATAATAGATTTGAAGAAAATAGCCCTCTGAATCGGAAGTTCTTGATCCTAATTTTTCAAGGGAATCAAGTCATGCTTTTGCTCCATTATAGTTATTGGTAGCCATCTACTGTTACAATTCGCTTTCCACTTCTCATGTTGTAATTAGTGATTGACATTCTTTTTCCTCTGATTTCAACATCAACTCTGCTGAAAATTGAATGAAACGGGACATCATAAACATTAGTTTACAAAATTTTGGTAGTTATGCCCCATACAACTAAGTTCTATAAATTTGGTTCACTTCCTCCCCCTTATGCCCCATACATTTCACAGAAAAGTACCAATAAGTCTTACCTTTCTATTGTAACGACTACTAAGTACTATGAAGTTTTTGTAGGACAAGTTAGCATAAAAAAAATTTGACGACTACACAAGTTGGATTCAGAGAGCATGGCGATCTGAGGATGCACATATAGTAGTTTCAATGAATTTCGACATATATTAATGGAACAGGGCTAGAACAGAAAGGACCTAATATAAGGCTTCATAACATAGATGGACCAGAAACAGAGCATAAACAGGATTGACACCAAACTATACCCAGAAAACAATCAAAACTAGAGTGCTAGAGCAAAAAACAGTCCGTACAAGCCAAAAACAGTAGACGAGCTTGAACTAACCGGCATGGGTTCAATACCTGGTTCTTCTTCCACCGTGGACAATACTCTGAAACAGTGAGCAAATCATTCTGAGGTTGCTTATGAGACCATAACTAGGAAGAACGAGATGCACCGAGGCCTAGTGAACACAAGCCAGAAAGAGTGACTGATGAAGATACAGCATTCATACGTTGGGTTGGGCTTGGCTCCAAGTGGGGAGAAATAACATTGTAGCCAGAGTACCCATATTGGGCACTCGATTCAACGAGGCACAATGTATACTGTAGTATGGTTACAAGACAAACTTCCAGCTCCGGTTCATGAAATAATTGCAATGCCCTATCTTTCGAATGGTCAATTTAACCAAACATCTTCAAAAGAAAGTTCAGTGTGCAGTGACTAGAGGTTATTGAAAACAAACAAACCTATTAAAACATTGTAAACTTTTCTACATTTGCACATAAAAACAAAATAATTACTAACATACCAAATATCAAGGATTGTTACATGCTATAAGAAAATTAGAAGGAAAGTCAAAAAATAAAAATTTAACAACAATGTTACAAAGTAAAAATAAAAGAACTACAAATTTGGGCAGTGATACTAGCTAGGATGGTTTTCAGCACCACCAAACAATTTCCCAGTACTCGAATGAAGCACAAAGTTGCAAGCTCAAGTTTTGGATGAGGGACACATGATAAGAATTTTCCACTGGATGATGATAAATAACAGGCTATCTCTGTAATGACCAAAACCTTTTAGCAGAATCAAGTTGGGTTATTTTCATCCTCCGAAGTTGTTGCAACAATGGTTTCAACCCCACCTTCCTCTCTCTTTCTCTCAACGATTTCTGCAGGCAACAGGACCCTAAAAACAGCATAGTGGTGATTCAAGCTCTTTTCCCCTTGTAGTCTGTGAACACTTCCCAGTGCACCCTCATTTGGGTTTGGGAGGGCATAAAATATACGCCTAATTCTTTGATGGACGAGTGCCATTGCACACCTGTTATCAAGAACAGAATCAAGACAATAGAAAATCAGGTGTTATATGCAAAATTCAGAATAATATTTTAGAAGAGAGGAAATTTATGGGCAGACAAACTCATGTCTTGGTTGCTTGCAGATGTTTAGTTCACATACAAGCTCACAACTAAGTCAATGACTGCATTAAATCTTATCTAACTAACAGTTTTTCCAATTTTGTGATGTTTTCTGCAAATTGACAGAGATTCTCTAGAAATATTTTGTGAAAATTGTTTCCACATCTTTTCTCTAAATGAAAAGAGCATGTATAATTATGGTCTTTGCAGTAAAAAGCTACTGTTTAAATTATTACTTTTATGCAGAACATAAGCGCACTTGGGCGGGGCGGGCTCAAGGGGGGCCTACACCAAAAAAACAAAAATCCCATCAGGCTGAAAACCAAATCCCAAGCCCGCCCAATTAAAAAATCACATTCCCAAGCCCACTCATTAACATAAAATTTGTTTAATATATAATTTTCTTCTCTATAAATAATATTGAATACATTAAATTTAATTACATAGACATGTATATAATATTAAAATATTAAAATATATTATTTCATATATATTTAGGGCAGCGCCGGGATTCAAAGACAATTCCCAAACCCGCCCATTAAACTAATTGGACCTAAAAAAATTCCCAAGCCCTATAATTTATGGGCGGGCATGGGCGGGCCTATCAGGCTCTCGGGCCAATAGCCACCCCTAGTTCATACTGCCTACCAAGCAAAATCAGAAAAAGATCTGACTAAGGCTTACATACAAAGATGGAAGAGAGCCATCGTAACTTCCTGAAGTCAAAAAGGCCCAGTATGGATCAGCCCCGATACCAGAACTTCCTAGAAGGCGTACATGGTACAGATTAATCCACACAAACCCAAAAAAGAGGTGCCTAAAAAAGACACTTCAAACCTAGAAAGACACTGCAAAGGGAAGAAAAAGAATCCAAATCACACGTAAATCCTTTTCATACACAAGTTTCCAATACAAAATTATGCTTGTGCATCAAAGAAATTACAAGCTGATAAAGTGACATTGACCGTCAAAAGGACTCCCCTGAGTGGATGGCAAGCCTACTCTACGTCATTTGAGGGTGTTGAATAGCATCTTAAATTCAAATTTTATTGACGTTTAGTTTTGAAGTTCTTGTTTGGATGCACTTTGGTGGGTTCAAGGCTCTATAAATATATACCTGTGTATTATATTGAGACTCATGAGAGAGATGGCTCCTTGAGGATTATTGAGTGGTAAGAGTTAAGAGTGGGAGAACACGGTGGCTTTGATGCCAGCTGCAACGATGGTTTGCAAAAAGCTACATAGTTTATTGGCTACGCCTGTCATCTGAGGAAGTAGACTCGGTTATGCCAAACCACAAATATTTGTGTGCTTCTTGTGTGTGTTTAATTGGTTTAATAATTTACTTGGATCTCATTTTGGTTATGGTTTCAGCTTGTCAAACACTGGTAGCAGAGCACTTGGAATCCAACAGGGAGTTCCACTCCAACTTTAACATTTCATAAAGGATTCGAGGGGGGCAACATCAGCGCCCAGAGATTTACAAGTATGACGCATTAATAAATAGTTATACTAGTAAACTGTGTTTCCAAGTACCCAATGGACCCACAGGCTAAGGTAATTTCTACCATACTGAAGTCTATGATCCATAAGCATACACCTAAAACAAATGTTAAACTAGGTTCCAAGCAACCCAAAAAGTAATCCAGACTACAACATTGAAAATTAGAAAAAGCTATCCCATTAGAAAGAAGTTAAAAAATGACAGACAGCAATAATCAGGGTTGCTGGACTTACATCGTGCAAGGCTCCCAAACAAGGAAGATGTCATGACCTGTACATAAATAAGGTCTGACTGAATCAGAATGACAACTATTGTTTTGAGAATCCAGTTTTTCATCCTCCTCGACCTGAAATAGGACAGTTCACATTGTCATATAAGTTCAAAAAATAGAGGTCATTCAAAAGAGACTTGTTTTACTTTTTATTTATTGATAAGTGGTCAATGAAAAGAAATTTCAGGCAATCTATTTCAATAGTTTTGGGGAGAAATAAAATTAGAATAATTTCCGACTGGAAGAAAATAATATCATAACCATATGTAAATATATTGCCAGATATTAATAACATAAGTTCTTGAAATTCCATCATCCCATAAAAGCGTCAATAGGAAGCCCTCCTTAATTGAAACTGCGTCAACCTTGTCAGCATAGGTATACCATGCTGCATAATTATAACTTTTTTTTAAAAAAAGACCCAAAAAAAAAAAAAAAAAAACACATCCACAGGCACACAAGACCCACTCCCACACGAACACACAACAAGCCTGGTCCAATTCTGACGACTCTTCTATTATTTTTCTCTTATCATCTTCTCTTCATCTTTTTTTTTTTTATTTCCATTTTTTTACCTATCAAACAAAACAGAAATAACTGAGGCTGGTAGTTTTCTTTAAACAAGTATTGGAATATAGTACAGCATAAAAACAAAAGGTGGTTGCTTACATCTTTAAGATTGGTCTTTTGTCTTTTTGCCTGAGAGCCCGTTGATGAAGACTGTACATGATCCATTTGAGTGGAGTTACCTCCAGTATGTACAATACCAGGGAAAAGGTGCCTATCCCTGGCAGCAGAATATTCAACAGCTACAATAGCAGCATGTCGTAAAGGGTGCCAAAAATAAGTGTGCAGTTGTTGCTCAGCCCACTGCCAAGGGTATAAACAAGCAACACCAGTATACAACTGCCCAGGTTCCTTAGATGAAGAGTCTGAAGAAAACATTTTATGGCCTGCCACTGAACTGGCATTGCTTTGGGAAGTATAAGCTTTTCGCTGTTCAACGTAGCATGTTTCCAAACCTGTCTGGTTTATCTGAGGATTCGGAGAGCACACTTGATCACATGCTCTTGCAATTACCTGCTTAGTTGAGGGATCCACAATAATAGCGGCATTAACAACCTGTAGAAGAGAATAAAGAGACAGGTTTAAACGATCAATCACAACGACAGTCATTTGAATTCAAAAGACCATGAGATTATGGATCTCAACAAGTACAGTTACTACACAGTTCTCAATATGCCAGCTACGCCAATTACACCTGCTTAGCATTTATATTAGCACTGTGTATCAACCAAGTTGAGCTCAGCTTTAAAATGGTCCTCCTTAGCTCATCACAGTTTTTGCGACAATTGTACCCACAACCCAAAAAAATGGTGCTCAAGGTCAGCTCACCAAAATACAACATGGGCTCAGATCTAATGGTATCATCAAAGACATCGTAAAAGCCAATAAGACTGTACTATCTGACAAGAAAACTTATCTCTTCTTTGTCCACTTTGTCTGCATAGAATTAAATGAAGAAAAGCATCCTAACATCTTACTTACCTCATCCGTAACTTTAATGTTTTGACTCGTTTAATGCCTCAACAATACAAAACACCTAATTATCTTGTTCTATTTGTCTTATATTTGGATAAATTTTCACAAGCCAAGTTGTTCACATTCAGCTTTTTTAGCAAACAGACCTTAGATACCTTAGCTAGCTTTTAAATGAAAATGAACAGGCTTTTCAACAAGCTGGAACAGATCAGTTTTGTTTTTTGTTTTTTGTTTTTGTTTTTTTGGTTTTTGTTTTTGGGAATGCTAGGGCAGTTCCAGAATTTATTATATGTCATGTTTTTACAAACTCTCATAATACTACAAATTCATCTAGAGATTAATGAAAGTTGGAAGCCTTTATTATTAATATATATATATATATATTAACTTGCAAGTGTTGTTGCCTAGAGTGAGTGATTCCTCTAACCCAATCAAGGAAGCACCTCGGTCACATGAGTGATTCCACAATAGCAACATCAAGTGATTCCGCTACCATCAATTGAGCAATTCCAAATGTTTCCAATCGTCTTGGTCAAGACCTAAGAAGCACGAACACTTATAAGAAGGTGTCGTATCCGTGTCAAACACATGTCGGACACGTATACTCCTCAATCACACCAATTGATGTGTCCTGAATTTTTATTTATTTATTTTCAATGGACACGCCAGAAGAGACACGTAAACATCACTTAGATGCACATAAAATACATTGCAAGTTTAAATTGTAAACATGTTTTCATCATATTTTATGTTAAATGACAAATAAATTATGGATTCAATGTGTGGTTCATGTTGAATTAGTAATTTTATTTTTTGGGAGTTTGTGGATGTTACATTCATATACATATCAAATAAAATATATAATATATATATTTTTTGTCGTATCTCCATCGTGTCCGTGTCCTGATTTTTTAAAATTGTCATGTCCCATAGTTGTACCCATGTCCGTATCCATACCCGTGTCAATATCCATGCTTCTTAGGTCAAGACCTTTCATATTAATCAATTCTTATCTTTTGTTCCCCATTGTCTTTTCGTTTCTTTAAATTCAATTTCATTTGAATACTTCTAAGTTTATTGTGCCCAATCGTCAACTTTTTCTTGACTTGCCCGCATTAACAATGCTGAAGGATCTTTTACATCTTCATTCCAAAATTATATAATTTATCGATGCATTTCCTGGTCATAAGCAGCAAACCTATTTATAGATTTTAGAGAACTATAAAACTGACAGAAGCTTGCTTGCCCGACAAGGTATCCTAATGAAACTTAAGTGTTGTTATTAACACCATCAAGAGGAGCATTTGGAAAATACTCTCAAAATCATTCAACCTACTAAGGATATTAAGTTGTTTGCCAAATACTTGTTGGTTCCATGTCAAATAGGGTGCACAATCTCCTCCTGTTCTTTAACAATCAAACTAATGTTCTCTAATTTTTTTTTTTTTAATTAACAGAAGTGATTAAACATCAAACTTCTATTTATCATTAACAGAGACGTGATCTATCAATGTAACATTAGTATTGTTAAACCACAACTTAAAAGCCAGCAGCACAATGTGATAAATACAAGATCATTGACCCTGAGAAAGAGGTTAAGGTGGGAGAGAACACGGAAAAGGAGGGGAAAGTCATACAGGTACCTCACACAGAAGTAATGCTCCATTTTATATATGAGAAGAAAGAGAATAATTAATTGTGTTCTGCTTGCATAGTAATGAGGTAAGCAGGTCTAAGCATCCCAAAATCCACAGAAGACATCATTTGCAACTTGAGGGGGACAACAAATCCTTATATAAATGGTTTGGTGGGAAGAGAAAGGACAAAGAACATACAGTGCCTTTCTTCGTAACTAAATGAGTTTTCAGCTACACCCCCGAAGGAATGGAATGACATAAGTCTAAAATGAATACTTCTAAAGGATGGATTTTCTATGGAACAAAAGTTCAACAGATTGTTTGGTACATGATGTGCCTAAAAGTTCTACATCATAATTTGCTTTGCATCTTAGCCAACTGAAAGTATAAATGATTTCTAGTAGCAGCATAAGCCAACTTGAGCTAATCTAATCCAAGGTAAATTTAACCCAAGATAAATTTGCGTAATCAGCCTTCCAAGAGGGTAGAGATATTGGCCAACCACAGCCACAGGTTTGGTTCTTACTTTTTTTTGCTATTGTCAGTGGCATAGGGTTAGCAGTTAGCCTAAACCCAATCAACCCAAATAACTAAGTCCCATCCTTCACTGGACATAGGTTTTTGCAGAACAGGAAAAAAGCTACCTGGCCATCACCTGATATCGCCATATCAATTGCAAGTTTCATGAAGTTGAGAACTGAATGGGAGTCCTCTTCACTAAATCCAGTAATGCCATCAATATTGCTGCAATTGAATGAAAACAACCAAATTTGAAAGAAATTAAAAAAATTAAAAAAAAAATTCAGCCAAATCAAAAAATGGGTCTCGCTCGTAACATTTTCATGAACAATGTAAGAAGCATCTCATTTGAATCCATTTGCAAGTTATGATACTAGAAAATATTTATAAGAATTACAACCAATATTATATCTGATCTATGCCACCCAATGCCTCAGATTTTGTTATAAGCATTAGCAAGATTTTCTAAACACAAGAAAGTGGCAAATGGAAGTAGAGATATGGATAGAAAAATTCTTTCTATGGAAGCACTGATTGCTTTGCTGAATTTAGTGTTATGGTTAAGTAAATATCACCCAGCCCACCCATTAAACATATGCAATGTCTTCATCCTTTTCCATACAGAAATAGAATTGTTTAGCAATCGAGATTTCAACCATGAATGCACTATATACATATATATATACATACATTCTTTGGTATTGCCATGTACAAAACCTTTTTAACAGTCCCCATTCATTGTTTCCTCCTCCCTGATTTCCTAAGCACATAGCAAAAGTAAAAAATATTCCACAAGATTTTCTAAGATCAACAGGTAAACCTGTCCTAGCTACAATAACATAAATAGTGCAAGAATTAGTCGATATTGTTGCAAATTAAAGAAGACTATATAGGCTCAACAAAAACTGCTATTTGGCACGTTCAACATTTTACTAGAAAGACGAGAAAATGAAATGTTGAATTAGATGAATCATTTGGTAAAAATATGAGGGAGAAAATATTCAATAAACTGCTCTTATACAAACAAAAAAATTTCAAAACAATTAATAATGAGAAGACATCAAACTACGAAAATAAAACAGACTTGAAAAGAGGATCATGCTCCTAGACACAAAAACAGCCCAAAAATCCACAATCAACAGGAGTAGAGAACAGTTTCCCAAAGAAAAAGGAAAGAAGAAGAAGAAGGAAAGAAATGTAAAGAAATCCACAATGACTAACCTAAAGAACAAACACAGCTGTCAAAACTTCCTAAATTTTGCCTAATCAAGTAAATGTAAAGCCAAGAATGCCTTTCCTTCTTCGTTACCACCTACAATAACGTATGAATCATCCTCCACCAACACCAACCCACTCTCAGAGGATAGCCTCTTCAAGCAAATTTATAACCTCTGTATTCATAATATCTCCTTGACCAGCCAGCTTCAAGTAGTATAGAGTAACTTTTCCGACAGAGAGCCATCCACTTCGAATCATAAATGGACCTCCCCTTTGGAAATAGAAAGAAGAAAAGACATGGAAAGCAAAAAAAGAGGAACATCAAGCTACCAAAGGTTTTGCTGGAAAGTGAATCTCACTTCATCTTCTACAACATATCTAACATGTGGGGAAACAAAGGCTTAGGATATAAGCTTTCAATGAAAAGAAATGACTGTATGAACATTTGTGTTAAGTAATCATACTTTTAATGGTAGAATGCTACCCCAAACCCAACCTTCTTTATCCTCACGACAACAAAATACCTCCCATTAAATTAACCAATCCATCCAATCTCACCAGAGCTGTCTTGAATATTTCAAATATAAGAGCAATGCTCACAGCTATCAAAGATAGCAAGGTGGTAGATTAGAATGTTAGACAACCAAGACTGAATGAAAGTGGTTCTACAACCTTCTGAAATCGAAATTTCCATCCAATGTATAGCCTCTTCACATGTTATTTACAACTCCTAACTGATTATGTGTGAGCATATTAAGCTTGATGCGCCAGTCTACAGTCCAAAATATTAAAGAGAAAACAGGTAAAAACACATTAGCAATGTGAAATGACCAAGCATGAAAATAACAAAAATGAAAATGATGAAGTACAAAACTAACAACTAGAAAGGATGTGCCTGTGGTAGTATCTTTCAGAGCACATACATTTCTATGTATAAACATATTTCAGGTTTTGACAGCCATTTCTCATGTAATTTCCTTTTTCATGGTGGACATCTTACATATATATATATGCATCCATGTCAATTCAGCTCAACAAAGCATTGACAAGTATACAAGGTCAGCAACATTACTCCCTGTGTCATCATGTATGGCCAAATTTTTGGTAAACAATAATACACCACATATCTTCCCTTTCCACCTCAACCCATAAACCATATCTTCATTGCATTTCTTAATATTCATCTATAGTTTTATTCATAATATTTAATATCACCTATCAAAAAATATTATATACAAATATGTTATGTTCTATAATATAAAGCAGGGTACACTGTCAAAATCATAACATGCTGAAATTCCCAATCCCACAATTTGAAGCCATGAGAACTTATGAATTTGTTTATCAAATTACAAAAAATGAACCAAACCCAAATGTTGTGAATGAGAGCAAATGAAACTGAGAGAGAGAGAGAGAGAGAATGAACAGAATAAACTCTTGGCCTCTAAAAGCTTCTAGTTTTAAGGAATCACCTATCATTTCACTTCAATTTCATTAATCATGTCCACTTCGGCTTTAGATACTATTTCTCTAGACAACGTTATATATGGAATTTAACATGACGTATATCCTGCTCCAAGCAACGTGCCTGACTTTGCACCCAAGGGAAGTCAAGTTTTGATGGTACACCAACTGAATAGTTTACTTCTCACAGCCTTCAAATCTCTGGAAGGGTCCAAAGCCACATTATTCAATTTGTCCTTTTCAAGTCCTTATGAATGACAGATTCTACTTACAAGAAAGTAAGAATAGAGAGACTGAAGAAAATTTTGGTGATACTATCCATCCTTATGCAAGTGGTTCCACTTTCCTCAATCCGCTGTTTAACTCCTGTACAGGCAGGTAGCAAAGATTCCAATATCATAAATTTTCCTCAAGCAGACAGCTCAAATCTCTTCTAGTTTGGAAGGGCAGTCGGAGGAAACTTCTTACTGCTAAAAATTCATGGAAGTGGCAGATGGATGTTGATGGAGCTCAATGACTGTACTTATTTGGAAGAAGGACAGGAATGTTTTTATGGGTTAAATTGGCAGCCATCCACAGGAATTTATGGCATGACGCCTATTTTTGTTGTTTTCGAAGGGTTCAGCTCTGATATTGTCAAGGTTCAAATAGCAGAACCAAAAGATATTAGGCCTGACATTTCTCAGGCATGCTGACCAAAGAATCTTCATTTTATGGTTTTTGCTCATTGAATGGGCTTAACATTATGCAGAGCTACTATTTTTCAGAGGTGCACCTTCAAAATGGCTTATAAAGGACATTATCTGGTGTTGGTACTATTGATCAGCGGTGCTGGAAGGGGTAAGACCAGAGACAAACCTAGCCCTTGGCAATATTTCAAAAAAGCATCATTTGATCTTTCATATAAGTATTTTATCTTTAAGACTTAATGAACAATAAACTTTAAACTCACCATACAGTTCACAAAAAATGGGCACCCCAAAAATTAAATTGCAATTCCCCACCTAAAACATTTCCACCGCTGGCACCCCATTCCTATTCACTCTTCCATGTGAACAAACTGGGGTCTAAGTTCTTCATTGCCAATAATCACCATAAACAGTCAGAAAAGCTATGTGCTGTATGCGTTGTTCACTGTGAACCTACGCTGCACTAAATCTTAACCCTGACCACTTGCTCGAGTAGTTGTGCAGAAGCTTCATCTAGACATGCATTTTCATTTTCTTGAGCATGACATAAACTTCAAAAGTTGAAAATCCCCAGAACCCCAAATTATTTCAATTTTTAATTCTTTTTCTTTGAGAAACACTTCAATTTCAAGCAAATCAAAATTAAGTATGCATTCCCATTGAAAAAAAACCTACTTTAAATTTTCATTCACTAAATAGGTTAATTTTCACAGTTTCATGAATGAAAATATGTTCCTTGCCAATGTTGCCATCTTAGGAAAAAGGAGGATGGGTACGCAAATAGTTTACTGAAATAATTCCTAGGCTTGTCATTCTTAAGGGAGGAAAAAAAATGAGAAAAGCTCCAGAGCATCAAACCAACACTCTTTTACTAAAAAAGATGAACACTTAAAAGGTAGTTGTGCACTGTGATGAGGAAACAAGGGAAAAATAGAAAATTCGGAACTACAAACAGTTGTTAGTAAGATGAGGTGGCACTTACTAGGTTTGTGGATGATACGAAGTTGGCCATAGCTTGCATTGTTCTTCCCACTCTTCTTTTGAAAATGCAGCATATTTGCAAACCTAAATCAATTGAATTCAAAGGCAAAACAATGTGCGATTTTAGAGTGAAGTCTAAACATCAAATACTAAGAAAAATTTTTTTTGACCTGAATAGATGTTCATAGTGCATGTTCAACGTAGCAGCATAAGAGGCTATTATATTATGCCATTCAAGATATTTGCATGCACACAGTCTTTGAGCCTGCTAATTTCAAATTATCTACTTTGAAAGAAGAAACAAATAAAAGTTTGAGATTCTTAAAGTATCAAGCCATTTCAAAGTTTAAAGCTGCATCCAACTACACAATTTTCCTTATTAAATTTCAGGCATTTCCAACAAAAGCCCAAAATGGGATTTCATGTCAATTTTAATCAAGAATAGAATTAGTGTCACAACCATGGTAACAAAAAGCAAACATCATACAGGGATTCCAGAGACTGTTAAGGGAGCTAATTCAAAGGAAGTGACAACAGCATTATCCAAGACCCATTTCTCATGCATGCAAAACTGAAGATAATGAGTCCCACTGTTACATTATCAGAACATGATGAAGTATGTGCATAACAGGGAGCCAAAACGAAAAACAAAAAAACAAAAAAACAAAAAAAAACAAGCGCAGGGGAGCTCATAGGTTTTGAAAACCCTTCTCTTGCCATTTGTCAATAATACCAAGGTAAGCTTACAATGCTACTTTCTTTAGCTGGAGAGGAACATAATTGCTAGTATTATAACTTGATGGAAACAATATCCAAAATAGACATCCAGGAAAAGACATATTGAAACAGAATTTTACCACTCCTATGGAGACTCCAAAGAATCTAGGATGCACGAGTAAAACAAGACAGTCAAGTAGACCTCACCCAAGAATCTTAGGAAGACTGAGCTTGTCCACTGCCTAAAGGTGCTTTCACACAGCCCTCAAGAAATCACAACATAAAGGATATCGTCCATGACTTTGTGTCTATTGCTATATTACTTGCAAGAATGCTCTCACCCACCACAAGCCATGGCCTTTCACCCAAAACTTGTTCACAATCCAAAGGCACTGAACTGCCTGAAAACATTTCTCACGGCTCTCAAGGAAGATAAAGAGAAGCCAACACTGGCATTGAGCATATTCTGCATATAAATTATCCATATGAAATAATCAAAGTTTACAACCTTTGCAGTTTTCTTTTATTGAAGAAATTTTTTTATTTTTATACAAAACAACTGAGAAGAAAACACGTAGGTCCTTCTAAACTAAGTTAAATGAAATGACTCTCTATGACAATTTTCCAGTGTTCTAGATGGCAGGGGCCATCACCTACTATGGTCTATGGATCATACAACTAGGAATACTATTCAATAGGCTTTTCCCCTCTTGAAACCATTATAATTTCCTTTTGAGTAAATGGAAGATATACATATAAAGTTACAATAGAACATTGTGAAAAATAAAAAATAAATAAGACATGCATGACTAGCCATAACTTATGAAGATGAACCTGGACAATCGAGAAATCAAAACTAAGCACTCCAGTTTTGAACAAGCATAGTTCATGTCATAAATTATCAATAATCTCGACAATCAATCAATCTCATTATCCTCATAGCTTGTATGCAATTGCTGCGCTCAAAACATCATTGCGAAACAACAAACGTGAATTTACTATTATAAATTTTAAGACAAAAGGATGACCTACTTTTGTGATGAAAGCACTCAACTGGTATGAATTAATAAGCTCTAAAACACCATTTGGAATGTTGTCCAACTGATATCCATTTTCACATGCTAGACATAAAATCACTGATAATTGAGTTTTCCCTGTCAAAAAAGCCCAAGTTGTCACCACATATTCAATAGAAAACTCAAACTTAAAAATTTATGCAAAGGAAAGGGAAGACTGTATGCTATGGAACACGGATACAATATGGGACATTGATATACAACGATATGAAGAGAACAAAAGAAAAGAGAGCTAGAGATAGAGTCAAAACCACACCTCCTTCAAGATGTTGCTTGTGCACACGCTTCACATGGCGGAGAATTTCCAGCGGTGCAATTTGATTTAACTTCCTAACCGAAATTTAGAATCCATTGTCATTAAGAAAAACAGGAGTATAAGGATACAAACAGTTTGACAAGATAGAATATACTCCAGAAAACTAGAAGGGGAAAAAAAACAAATGCAGTAAAATCCATGTAATAACCATATCACCACGTCAAACTAAAAAGAAAAAAAATGCTCAAATAATGAAGAACAGACCTTACAAGAGTATTAGCATGTTTTGGGTCAACCACAGCAGCATAGACATTCACTATACATCAGAAATAAGAAGACAAAAACCGATTAAACAGACCATAAAGACTTTAGTGAGAGAGAGATTAATGGAGTTTCTAAAGTAAAGTTACCTGTGGGTTGTTGGTGAGGTGGAATAGGTGGCTTCTCTGGAATATGAACAATTTCCCACTTACTCTTATTCATCAATGCCATCACTTTCAAAGTCCTGAGAAATTTCCAGGGTTTTAGAATGTAAAAATGTCAGAATGTCAGTGGTCTTGAGCAGAAACAAAGTTTTGAAGAGGCAAAACAAGTAGAGTAAGGGTTGATTCCATGCTTTGGTTTGGATATAAAATTCAAGCCTACTATTTCGTCCATATTATAACCACCAATTGTAAACCCACCAAATTCACCAACTCAACAACATCAGAATCAGAATTAGTACCACACCAAGTTTATTTTTGGTGACCAATTGAATGTTTTGTCACACAAAATAATGCCTCTAAATGGCATCATGACAAAATTCTTTGTCACCAATACCATGTGTGCATACCGCTTTTAGTGAGGAATCCATTTTTCACATGAAACCTGCATTTACTTTGAAATAATTTTGATATATTTTGAATATATACTGTTGGGTACTTGAGATATTACATGAGACAATAGTGTCAAAAAAGCATACATGCCAGCACGTAAAAACCATGTGCATTAAACTAAATCATTCTAGCAATTGCTTCTCAGCAATTAAAAATCTAAAGCTAGCTTGCATAAAATAGTCAACCATCATAGTCATTAAAAGTATCCTACTTCACTCGATAAAATAATTAAAATGTTGCATGTGAAGAGGGAAATCATGTAGCTAGCATCTCGTGTTTGCTGATCCTTTTCATCTGTTATGTTCATGACGGTTTTGTTCATGGTTTTCCATATCTTACAATGAATTATATTTTGTCTGCAGAGAAGATCCTACTTCTAATCAAGAAGGCATTTATTACCTACTGAGGTTATAAAAATTTTATTTCATAATTGGAAACTTCACCTTCAGTACTAGAAGTTTATTTGTGTGTGTGTGTGTGTGTGTGTTGTTGTTGTTGTTGTTAGGTGTGGGGGGTGGGGCCAAATTCTGGTATTAGAAAGTGCTAAGTTTTCTTTTCATGTTTCATGATTGTTTCAAAAGAGGTTGTTTTTAAACAAAAGTACTTGTATTTGGGCTGATCGGAACAAGAAGCAAACTACCGTGTACTAGAAGTCATCCCTCTTTCCAAGCTACAAACAACAATGTTCCCAATGTCTTTTAAATTTCAACAAAACCCACTGCCCTTGTATAAATTGTATCAAGCACACACTATGGCTTTCCTAACAATGGCCCTAATTTAGATAAAAGCATTGACTAAACTAGTGGATAAAAACACGACTGTGACCAGCAAGAATTGGGCATTCAAGGCATTACGGAAATTTGCAAATTTTCATATTCTTTTGTACTGAAAAAATGAAGGAAAGAAAACAAGGGCTAACGACCATAACTCATCCCATCACTATGAGGTGTTGGAAAGATATAGGTAACAAAAATTCCCACCTGTAGAGATTAACGAGACAATGTCAGCAGCACAACTTCAAAGAAGAGGAAAGGGTCCCTTCAACAGTTCAGGAAGTTTTTATCACATGATGTAACAAAAAGGATTCTGCTTTTGGTAGTGAAATGTGCTTTGGGGGGAAAAAAAGTCAAACTAGAGAATAGACTCTTGAAGACTGAAAACTATCAACAATCTCCCTGATCAAGGAAGACTTCCAAAAGACAAACAAAACAGAAATAAAATTAACTGTCGCAATTTTCCCATGTCATAAGTTGGTTTTGCAGGGGACTGTATTTTTTCCAAAACAAATAAAGAGCAGCATGACGAGAGGATGAGAAAATACATGCTTGAATCAGTCAAAACTGATTGAATAAAAGGGGAAATCATTCAAAAACTGATTCACAAAATTGGGAACTTACATGTTCTCCCCCAATTTATTTTGAGGAAAAACAAAATAAAAAGTCAGATGAAATCTATTTGCCAAGCTATGATAAACAGGTTTCATAAAATTCTAAAAACCCACATTGGATTGTATGCTTACGGTGGTTTTAAAATGCAGTTAAACAGAAGGTTCACTGTTTTCTTGCCACAAATGAACATTCAGTCCCAACTAAGATGACCAATAGCACAATTAATCCAGTAGAAAGTTACTTTTAAAACAAAAGTATCTAGCTTCTCTTTACCCTTAGCCAGTAGTAAATAACCACAATTTGAAAACTGCCAAAAAAATTATTTTTAGATAGTTAACGAACTCAACAAATAAGCAGGAACCTTGCAAACAGAGTTTATAATTAATATCAGCAGGAACAAAGAGAGACAGCCCGATACCAGAGAGGGAGATGAAGAGATAATCTGAACAAAACAAACACCAAAAATTGCTCCGGCGGTGCTCTGACTGTGACGACAGCAGGGTCCCGACGATGGCAGGATGGGCAATGGAGCTCTGCGTGAGAGCGGGAGAGAGGGAGAGGGGAAGAAGAATATACAGCAGCAACAGGGATGGCGGCTGGGGGAAAATCGGCGGCGGGGAAGACGGGTTGGACCGGACAATAGAGTGACAAACTAGTAATTTGTGGGAGAAAGCTAGGGCTCGACGGGAAATAGGTAAATAGTTGACAACCTTGGTTCGCGTTTCTGTTTTCTGTAATTCATATGGTTCTTTACTTCTTGAAACTACTCCAGAAAAATTGCTTGGTAAATTATTTTTAAAACTTGTTTGTAAAATATTTTTGAAAAAATACTATAGTTTTAGGAACAAACAAAAGTAGTTTTCTTTTAGAAGGTGTTTGGACATCATTTTAAAAAAGTCATAATTCATAAACTTAATTTAATTTTAAAAAAATTTTTTATTTCAAAAGCTTTTTCAAGTTAAAAATTTAAGCAAGGCCTAAAAAGTCACTTTTTTCAACTGAAGTCATACACAATTTAAAAAAATTATAAATTTAATACATAAGTTACTAAATAATTCACCGTCCAAACACCCCCTTAGTTTCTAAATCTACTTTCATTTGAAAATAAAAAATGATGGTATTTTTTTATTCATGAAAATATGAAATTAGTATTTCCATTTTTTTTTTCAAAACACACGAAAGGAAAACGTTGTCAAACTAAAAAAAAAAACCCTGCAAGACAAAACAAGATACTTATCTCGAGAAGGTAACGAAATTTGTAAAAAGTTAAAACAAATTTGGGGAATTCATTGTTATCGTTCCTTTCTTTCTTTTTATTTCTATGGTAATTTCATTGGACAAAGGATGCAAAAAAGGAGCAATAAGATTATTTTTTATTGCTAAAAAATAAAACAGGAAAAAAAAGAAAGAAACAACCATGTTTTGCTAACTTGGCATTGAGTAACTAAAAGTACTTAGTCAAGTATTTTTATTTTCACTTGTAATTTTTTTACTTATTTTTTCTTTTAGATTTTACTCTCATTTTAATTTATCCATAAGCAGAAAGTACATTATTTAGCTTGCCTTCATTGATTACTTCTTTATTTTTTTTTTATCATAATTTGCTTATAATAAAAATATGTGTTTGGAGAAGACTTGAAGATAATATATATGGCTCGAATAGGTTTAGCCATTTCGAGCATGAGTCAAATGGCTTGCTCCAATCTGTTAATGCTATGTAACAAATGTTAAAAAGGATGAGTGTGAGAATGAGTGAGTGACCCATTGGGGAAAGAGAAAAATAATTATATGTTGGAGGGTAGGGTCAACGTTTTCATTCCATACATTTTGCTGACTAAACAGTGTTGTTAGTGAAGATTTGCTTAATGAATTGAGTAATTTTTGTTATGGAATAGTTGACTGGTGGATAACCATCACCAACACGTGATTTGTAACCTACCACTATATTTGCCTATATAAACGGAAGAGCAAAAGAAAAAATGTGAAAAAAGAATAAAAGAAAAAAAAAAGAGAGAAAAGCAAGAGAGAAACAAAAAGAGAGAGAGAAAAGTGGGAGAGAGACAGAAGAGAGAGAGAGAGAGAGAGAGAGAGAGAGAGAGAAAAGAGGGAGAGAGAAAGAAAAGAAAAGAAAAAAAAAGAAAGAAAAAAGTAAAAAGTGTAGGTAAACTATTTATATTTTTATTGTCTTTATCTTTTGTCTTATGAAAGCAATATATGCTTAGGTGATTAAAAAGATCTATTCCCAGTTCCAGAAAAACTATTTTATTATTCTATTTTGTTTTATGAAAGCAAGACATGTTTTAGTGATCAAGAAGATCTATCCCCATAATTCTAAAAAAAACTATTTAAATATTATTTGACAGTTTTAGAAGAACTCGTTTTATTATATACTGTGTTTTGCTTGCTTGAAATTCATTTAATTTATAACAATTTTAGATTTTTTCCAACCTAATATACAAAGGTTAGAAGCATAACGACACGTTGATTGTCATAACAATAGCTATAAATATTATTCTAGTAATATTAATAACTTTGTCACTATGCACTAGAAGTGGCTATTGGTCGTGCAATGCAAGGCCTTGGCAAGATCATAACAAAATTTTTGATGACTCAATCCCAGAACTACCTGATATCGTGCCTAAAATATTAATCCTAAGCTAGCATTAGTATAAGGCTCAAACCGCCCACTTTAGCCTGTATGGTATGTTTTAAATTAAAATAACAAATAGCCAAACTTTAATGTTAATGCATTTTATTAACCAATAGGTTTCAAGTTAAAGACATTTAACACTACCTTAGACAAATTATTCATTTTATAGCCTCAAGATAAAAAAATAAAAAATAAAATATATATATACATACATAATTGTACTTACAAATAAATATATCCATCTATCTATACTATATACTTTATATACTTACTATATACTATACTAATATAAAGGGAACACAAGAGGGGCAATAGTGAAGCCAAAAATTTGGTTAAGCTAAAAGATTGGTGAAGCCAATTTAATGTCAAATTTTTTATTACCAAAATAATACAAAAGAAATTGGATTGTTTACAAGTAAGATGAGTTTTTCTAATAAATAATTTGATAAAAATAATTTCGTAACTACCCACTAGACATTCCTTATTTTGTCCCTCCACTTGCACAAACTCACTCATTTCTCTATTTTGTCTCACCACTTACACAAATTCACCACGTCATAGGCAACACTCTTCTAGTATTGTTGGAAATTTATACTAAAAAACATATTTTGTGTAATGGCTTTAGTATTTATTAATAAATTAGTTATTCCATTTTAATGAGAATCTATGTGAGCAATGTTTGCATTGCGTTATTTAATGATCATGCATGTGTGTCTCTTATTCTATATAGTAGATGATTTGGTTTGTAGAGTACAACTTACACACTGAAGATCAGATCATCGGTTCTTATAGAATATAAGCTTATCATTCACAGTCTTACATGGAAATGAACACACCATCAGTAGGATTGTAGTACTAGGTTTTAATATGTCTGTTTTGACTATGGGGAACGGTATAGTTTCAACTCCTTACACTAGTACACTTTGTGTGTATTGAACAGGACCGTGTTAAGGTAATTGTTTTTATACTGACTATATAAAACAACTAATACCTCATGATTATTATAAGTACTTATGCTCTTAATCCAAATATAATAAATAGACACCTGCATATAGTATGTATTGTTTTGATTCGCAGAAGAGTGAGATTCTTTATGGGTCAATAAACTCAGTGAGTTGGATAATAATATTACGTGTATGGTGAATATTTATTATTGATGGAATCCACGTATCCGTATAGGGATTGATGATACCTCCTTGAGGAAGCTTATAAGTTTTAATTATGTTAAACCCTACAGGTGGATTGTGAATTCGACATATCAAATAAGTTAACTGGAAGGTCTCAAGAAATTAAATAAGTCTATTAAATTTAATTATCAGTAATTTAATTTAATAGACGAGTATCTGTAATCTTAACGTTGGGAGATAAATAGGCATTTAATAATATGGAACTAGAAATATAATTTCTAGTATAACAGGGAGTGCAATTATAATTCGTTAGTGGTATAAATTATAATTTACGTAAATAAGGATTAATCCTGGTTGGATTAGGAGTCCTTATTTACATAAAAAGCCCTAGTTATACTAATCTTATGGTCCCTGTTGTAGCCTATATATATATGCGCTCTAAGAGCTGCTAAGGTTACACTCTGCACATAATTGAGAGATGCACGTTTTTGTGAGGAAGAGAAACCCTAGCAGCGGCGAGCTCACTCTCTGCAGAGCAAGGCGTGTATGAGGAATACAGCAGAAGTCCGAAGGTTGAGTTCAAGCGATTACTCCGTGCTTGGTGCTGATTCTTGTTATTCGGGATCAAACCAGAGAGATCTCGAATGTACGATTCTAATCACGTAGATTAGGCTATGCTAATCATATCAGAATTTTTGGTAGTATGTGTATACACTATAGCCAAGTCGTGAGAAATTCCGTAGTCCCCAACAAGTATAACTAGTGAGTGGGTCACAAATGTAAAGCACGCAAATTGGTGCCCATTTTATAGTTATAATATATGAAAGGGCTAAAAAAATGTATATAAATTACTAGTGAAAAGTTAGTCATAGTGGCAATAATGTGAGTTTGAAGCAATTAATTGAAAAATAGGTATACAAATGGAAATCTATGTGAATGTCCACAAAGGGAACATTTATGAGATTGTCTTTTGTAATACAAGTTTGCATCGCATGAAGTTGAAAGTTTGGAGTATAATTTGTTAAAACATAGATGAGAATGTAGAAGTTCTTAAGCAATGGATCCTCTCATTTGTTGAATTCCAAACTAATGAATCTTTAATTTCTGCAATAAACAATAAACAATAAACTTAACAATGTAAAAAGCTTTACCACGGTTAGCTCATAGTTTAACTTTGAAAAAAAAATGTCAACACAATAAAAAATACACACACAAATCTAAGTAATGCTCACCATTTTTCTACTTTTTTCTTTGTATTGCAGAGGTTTAGACTATAGTATGTTAGTCTAGGTGGCAATCCAAGAGGAGGTGAATTGGATTTAAACAATAATTTAACAAATAATTTTAAATTTAAAAATTTTAACTAAATATTCAAACAAATATTAATCAACCAATAATACATTGTAAATAAATACAAGCAATTCAAACTATAAAGTAAAGAAAATAGAGAAGAGAATATGACACAAAGATTTATCATTATTCGACTTCAACTCCAAAATCTATGTTCACTCCCCAAGACTCCTTCTTTGAAATTTTTCTCTACTATATTCAAACCGTACATACATCCACTAGTTTTCTAACCCAGCGTTAGTCTTCCTTTAGAGCTAGTGTTTTCCACAGATGCTAGTCACACCTCTCGAACTAGCTTTTACACAGGTGTTAGTCACGCCCAACCAAGTAATCTCTCACTCTAACTAGTTTTTATACATATGCCAATCACATCCAACTTTTAACTATTTTTTCTAGCTACTATCTCCCTTATAAGAAGAAATAACAAAAGTACAACTACTATTGCTTACAAATAAATTCTCTCAATGAATGAAAATGTCAATAAAGCTCTCAAAACATTACAAGATAAAAGATAATTAAGCTCTCAAAGACTTTGTAGGATGAATATCACTTTGATGCACAATCTCTTATTGCTCTTGATGTTCTAGTTTGTTCCTAAAAAGTATCTTTATTTATAGATGAAGAGAGGAGGATGATTTGTAGCTTCAAATGAGTTTCTTGTCGTTGAAGAGCATTGAAGACATTTTTTCTAGTTGAGGTACTTACTGCCAGACAAGTTTTTGAATTTCTGATCAAATGCTTTTACTTTTACCTTGATTTTCTCTCTGATAATGCTCAAATTTAAAAATAGTTATAAGTGAAAAGTTGTAGACATGGAAGTTGAATTTTCAGAACCTTAAGAATTAGGTCAATCTAATGGTCATATCAAAAGTTATGATCAAATTACTCGAGCTGTCTCCCAGCTGTGATATTTTAATTTCTACATAGCTATGTCAACTTGTATCAACTTTTTCATATAGCAAACGTTCGATTTTGAAAATCTCTATAAGATATAAAATGTATATATGAACGTTATATTTCCATATACTCAATAATCAAAGTATTTAAAGATCATAGTCAAAAGATATGAGTGAAATACTCAAATTTTCTTTCAGCTATCATCTTTAAATTTCTATTGCACTAAGTTTTTTTTTACCTTGTGTTTCACACAAATAACATTCAAATTTAAAATTTCATCCAAGAGAGATATAGTAGATATGTAAGTCAGCTTTTCAGCACATTAAGAATTAGATCATTTAGACTTTTGAATCAAAAGATATGTCTAAATAATCATGATTGTCTTTCGGCTGCCATATATCGAATTTCAAATCTAATAAGTCACCTTTCAGTTCATTTTTGTCCAAGAAAGCATCATTTTCTTGAAAACTTTATAATACCACCATAATTTGACATTTAAATCTTCAAATTCTAATTCCACAAGATTCAGATCAATCCAAACGTTGGATCAAAAGATATTCGTAAAAAACTATGGTTGTATCATAGAATATAGGTTCATCGAATTTTCAACATTAGAAGAAAATTATGTCCTCTAATTTTCTTTCTTGAATTAAGTTTCCTTAAAGCATGATTCTCAAGGATTTAGATATTATTTTTTAAGATTTGATCTCTCTTTCAAGTGCTTTTTAATCTTGCAAAACTTCATTACACCAACTAGACTAAGAATTAAAAGTATTGAACATATTTAATAAAAAAAATATGTATAAATCAAAGTAAGTTATCATTAAAATCATATATAAAATTCCATTTGAATAAACTTAGGACTAACAATCTCCCCATTTTTTATAATGACGACCTTTAATTGATTTACCTCATAAATACATTTTAAGTAAAATAAATGTTTTCATATATATATCGTGTTTAAGAGAGTTGTAGAAAAATAAAAAAAATATAATAGAAACTCCCCCTCAACCACTGCATCTCATCTTAAACTCATTTATAAAAAAATTTAACTAAAAACTTATCATATCAATTAACATATTTCTTCCCATTTGTTATCATCAAAAAATAATCATATATAAAACTGATAAAATTTCATAGAATATGAACACATATATATTTTCTTTTTGAACTCTACAAAAATAATATGTGTTTAGATATAAGAGATATATTCGATTCAAAACCAAACATATTTTATAAATCTCAACATTTTATATTTTTCTACTTTTCAATATCAAGAAATGCATGGGCTAAAATTCATATAAACATATGTAATGTAGCAATCAATTATGATCTTGTAAAATCATAATTATAACTTTCAAAACGTTTCAAAGCATATCATAATTTTTTTTAATAATTAAAAAATAAATACATATATATATATATATTAAAGTTTTCTTTTCTCTATCATGTAACATCAATAGAGTAACATACATCATCTTTTTCTTTTACCATTAAGCATAGGTTGGTAACATCATTGTCACTCTCATCTTCATTACAATTGATTTCTTTACTATCACTTCAAGATATCACCACGTTTTTTCTTATAGCTTTCTTTTTTTTACCTTCTTGAGCATTAAACATTCGGGTTTCATGTGACCGGGTTTCTTGGATTCATAACACACAATAACATCGTTCTTTAAGGATACATTTTCACTTTGCCTTTTCTTTCTTAGAAATCTTTTGAATTTCTTTGTGATCATAACAAGCTCCTCATCTTCATTGCTAGTATTGTCGCGCCCAGATTTTTCGCACTCGAGGAATACTCACACAAGTGAGAAAAATGTTGTACTCTCTCGTTAGAACTCACCCTCCTAGAAGAATGAGTGCGACTAGGTTTGAATTGAATAAAGGGCTTTTGAAAAAGATTCGGAGTCGCCACCTAACTTGATTAAGGTGAGTTAGGTCACCTAAAAATTAAGAATAATCCGAAGACTACACTTAGGGTTTTTGGAAAACGATTTTGAAAATATCTCCTCAAGAGAGGGGTTTTAAGAAAAACAGGTTGTTTGGCAACATTTGAAAAATATTTAGCCCTTTTTGAAAAATACCTCCTTTTTGGTCTTTGAAAACAGTGATCCTAGGTTCGGAGGTTGGTTACATGTAGGGAAGACGCACTAAGCTATCACCCTACCCTGCCCTTTCAGTACCTACATGTTAATCTACCCTAGATTCACCTATGAGAGTCGTTAACTAACTGTAGTTCAATCCTACCCACTTTGAAAAACAATGCTTGAAAACTAACATGATGCGTGATATGCAAGTGCAAGTTAAGAGAATTGAAAAATAGATTTGGAAATTGATTTGAAAAGAAATTGATTTGATTTGAAAATAGATTTGAAGAGATGGAATTGAAATTGGAAAGTTTGAAAATTTGGAAATAGAATTTTGAAAATAGAAATTTTGAAATTGAAATTTTGAAAATAGATTGGAATTTGGGGTTTGAAAATATGGAGACCGCACCCATGAGGGTGGAATTGAAAGTTTGAAAAGTGTTGTGACCGCACCTATGAAGGTTGCCTACGTATCCCTTTGGGGGAATCAGGTCAGTCGTAGTTCGGACCGGAGTTCGATTGAAAATAGAATGATTTAATTGGAAGAAAGAGATTGAACTAAAAATTGGATTTGATTTGAGATCAGAAGAGGAGATTGGAAATTGAAATTGAGAAAATTGGACTTTGATTTGGAAAGATGGATTTGAACTTATTTTTGAAAGAGACGGTTTAAGAAACCTAGACTTAAGAAAGATGAGACTTAGGAAAGACTCAAGAGTTTAAGAAAGATTGGATTTAGGAAAGGTTCGAATTAGGAAAGGTCCGATTTAGGAAAGTTTCATTTTGGAAAATTTTGAAATTAGGAAAGTTTTGAATTAGGAAAGTTTTAGGTTTAAGAAAGTTTTGAATTTAAGAAAGTTTGGAAATTGGAAAGTTTTAAAAATTGGAAAGTTTTGAATTTAGAAAGTTTTGAAATAGGGAAGTTTTGAAAGTAGGAAAGTTTCGTTTTAGGAAAGGTTTGAAAAAAAAGGAAAGTTTTCAATTTAAGAAATGTTTGAATTAAGAAAGTTTCAACTTAAGAAAGTCTTGAATTAAGAAAGTTTTGAGTTTAGAAAAGTTTTAGATTTGAAAAGATTTTGAAGTTTTGGAAAGATTTAGGTTTAGAAAGATTTAACTTAAGAAAGTTTTAAATTTAGAAAGTTTTGAATTTGGAAAGATTTGAAATTTAGAAAGTTTCAGAGTTTGAATTTTAGAAAATTTTGAAATTAGGAAAGGTTGAGTTTAGGAAAAGTTGGAAAACTTAGGTTTTAAAAGTTAAGGTTTGAAAAGAAGGTAGAATTAGGAAAGATTTGAAAGTTGAGTTTTAAAATTTGGGAAAGATTTTTATGTTCAAGTTTTGGAAACTTAAGATTTAGGAAAGTGGAAGTTTAGGAAGGATTCGATTTAGGAAATATTTAGATTTTGAAATTTAAGAAAAGATTTAAAGTTTAGGTTTAAGAAACTTATGGTTTAAGAAGGTTGAAAATTAGGAAGGAGTTGAATTAAGAAAGGTTTGGATTAGAAAGGGATTGGATTTGGTTTCTAAAAGTAAAGGTTTGATTTTTGCTTCCAAAAATAGAGGACGGGGTCTAGTTTCCTAAACGGGAAGATAGGATTTGGCAAGGATTTTGGAAAAGGAGATTCTAGAAACCTTAGATTTGGAAAATTATAGTTTTGACGTAAAAAAATAGGTTTTGAAAACGTGTATAGTTTTGGGTGTGAAAACAAGAGATTTTGGAAACCTAGGTTTGGGGCAAAGTTTGAAGACCATGTTTTTGGGAAGAAAATTTAGGGTTTCCTAATTGTGGGTCCTAGGACTTGATTTGGGCTCTAAGGAAAGAGTTTTTTGGAAAGTGCGTTTTTGGAAACAAAGGTTTTCTAGAAGGGAAATCCTAGGGAGGAGTTTTTGGAAAGTGTGTTTTTAGAAATGAAGGTTTTCTAGAAGGGAAATCCTAGGGAGGAGTTTTTGGAAAGGGTGTTTTTAGAAACGAAGGTTTTCTAGAAGGGAGGAGTTTCTAAAAGGAAGATTTTGGAAAGAGAGTTTTTGGAAAGATTTTTTAGAGAAAGTTTTTCTAGGAAGGTTTTTTATTGAAGATTGTTGAAGAAAGTTTTTGGAAAGATTTTCGGGGAACGTTTTTAGAAAGTGGATTTTGCGGAGAGTATTTTGGAAAGGAGTTGGAAAAGGGAGTTTTGAAAAATAGATTTTAGGAGGGAGTTTTTGAAAACAATTTTGGAGAGAAAAGTTTTAGGAAAGTATGTTGAAAAAGAGATTTTTAGGAAGAGGGATTTTTTGAAAGAGAGTTTTTAGAAGGTATAAAAACATCTCACTTTCCTAAAGCAATTCTAACCATAAAAGGGCTAGAACCACTTTAGGAAAACGGTTTTGGAAAACAATAAGATTTGAAAATAGGGACCATATTGGTCACTTTTATTGTAACACTTTCCTAAAGCAACCCTAGTCATGGAAAGGCTAGAATTACCCTAGAATTATGATTTTGAAAACAAGTTTTTGAAAAAGAGATTTTGATACAATTTTGAAAACAAGTTTGAAAACGGTTTTGAAAACGAGTTTGAAAACGAATTTTGGAAGATGCAAGACTATGATATGCACAATGCAATTTGGGGTCGTGAACATACAAGGCTAAGGCTTCACCACATAATCAAGGGGGCCGGACCCACGTGGTCTTTGGTTAGACTAGAAGAAAGCCCCCGACACGGTGACTCTCCAATAGCCCAATCCTACACATGGACCGGGAGTCCCCTTGTTTCAAGCATGCAAAGAAAGGGGGGAAAGAGATGGGGGATTAAAATAAAGAAAACCCAAGTGGGTTAGGAGAGAGAAGAGAGAGGGGGAAAGTGCGAAAATTTAAATTGGGAGCCTACCGTATGTCTTGTTTATTTTGCGCGCCGTGCTGTCTTCGGTCTTTGTCTTGATCTTCATCTTCAGTCTTCAAGAGTTGTCTTCAAGTTTTGGATTGCAGCTCCTCAAGTCTTCAAAGGATGGTTGAAGGCTAGTGTATGAGTGTATGGGGGTGTGTATGTATGTATAGGAGGCTAGGGTTTGGAGAAACCTAAGGAGGCTAGGGTTTATGAGGTGCTCGAGCTCTGTATATCGAAATATATGATTTTTAGGTTGAGTTTGCGAATCCTTTTCACGTTGAATGAGACTCTGTATTTATAGAGGTTGGTCAACATTGGCGCCTGTTGCAGTGGTGCTAGGCCAAATTTTATACTGACGCCACTAAGAGTGGCGCCAGGCCATTTTTTGGCTTGGCGCCACTACTAGTGGGACCAGCCAATTAGGAAATGTTTAAGGTCGGCAAGCAACGTATCTTTGACTAGATTTGGGCGCCTGTATTAGTGACTACCATGCAATTTTTAGCCTGGCTTCACTAGGAATGGCTCCGGAAAGTCTGGGAATGATTTGAAGGAGCTGGGAATGACTCAGAAGGCCGGAAAGGAGCAAGAACACTTAAAATAGTGTCCTGGAGGTATTTGACTTGAAAAGTGAGGACAAGATGTGTCGGAAAGGTTGACCGGGCCTTTAGGGGCGAAACGGTTAATCGGACCGGGAAACTGCCGAGACAAACTCGGACTATCTTGGAAGAAGACTTGGGATCTGGAAACATTATTTAGAATGTTCCCAGAGGTCGCCGGTTTGATTCCCAGAGCCGGCGTGGTCGGAAAAGGAGACCGGCCCACTAAAGGTAAAACGGTCATTTTGTACCGGGTTAGCCGGAACTGACTCGGAATGATCCGGAAAGGTAAAAGGAGGTTGAGAATACTATAAAAAATAGTCTCAGGAGGTTACTGGTTTGATACCCAAAGCCGGTGTGGTTGGAAAAGGAGACCGGCCCTCCAGGGGTAAAACGGTCATTTTGTACCGGGTTGGCCGGAACTGACTCGGAATGATTCGGAAAGGTAAAAGGAGGTTGAGATTACTATAAAAAGTAGTCTTAGGAGGTTACCGGTTTGATACCCAGAGTCTTAGGAGGTTCCAGATGATTTTGATTCCGGGTTTAATTTATCTTTTTTGTTTACTTAAAATTTTCACTTTTCTTTCTTAATTGAAAACACAAATGGAAACACATGACAACAAGAGTGAAAAATTACCAGAATTTGAAAAAAAACTTGACCTACCATTTTTGTTTATGCATAATGGGTTAAACTTACTTTGTGACTTTTTAAAACTGAAAGCAAAAAAGAGACATAGAAAACGATTAACGTAATCACTGAAATATATAATGTTAAAGACTTGTGAGGTTATGGAGTATTGATTTATTTTACCAAGGCAAATTGGAATATAACGGTCACAGGTATGCCACAGGTACATTGTTCACTCATTACTTCATCCTGCACATTATTTTTTAGTTTAAATGTTGAAATGTGAAAAGTATTGAACAAGAGAGGAAAGGTTAATAAAATCATTATATAAAAAATGTACATGTGGTACACAAGGTGTGCAGTTCAATGATATTGCAGGAGCATGACAAATAATCTCGTACAGTGTGGAACAATTGAGTGAAGAGTTATTGAGATAAAATTCTATTAAGATTGCAATAAGCTGTCTTAGAATGAAAAGACAATGTGCATATTACATGAGGGCGACCACTCAATCTATTTGGACTCCAAAGGATAATTTGGTGAAACATTGCCAATATGGATGATATGAGTTTCAGTATCTATCAATTGATCCTTGAAATAAGGATACAAATTTGTAATGCTTATTGCCATAAAGTCAAAGTGACAATTATTTTGTTTGAAATCATTCGCAATACACAATATCAAAACTAAAAATTTAAAATCCTTTCAAGCATAAAGAGTACTGGTCCTATTGAAATAAGTAGTGAGTTCATAAAACAAAGTAGGAATTAACATTTTGGTGGCTACGAGTTGATCACCTGATATCCCTATGAACAATTAGAGGGATCTTTAATATATTGTTTACATAGTATCCTTATTTTATGTAATTTGGCAATCTGATTCTCAAGAAATGACTTGAATTCTTGAAATCACAAATGGAAGGGATCTATTCATTTTACGTAAATGCAACAAAATCATACTATGTTTCCTTATGCTAATAAAAAATACCCTTAATTGGTAGAGATGAAAAAATGTTTGGAAGCAACTTCTATAATAGTCCTACAGTAGGAATTGTAAGGTTGTAATTGCTTAAATTTCGTGCCAAGTTTTGTTTGATGTAATTTGGGAAATTGTAATATCTATCACAATCATTCGGAAAGGATTTGAAGCTTATTCATGCAAGCTCGTGCTAAGAGAGATTTGTATGATACATCTTGGCTAATGAAGGGGACTTCAAGGGATGTTGATAGACTTCGAGGGATCCTCGAGGGCAAAAACAGTGCGCTAGTTGTAGAAAATGACCTTGAAGGATCCTCGAGGGAACTCGAGGGCAAAAATAGTGAGCTTGCAAAATCTGGAATTGAGCTCGCGGGATCCTAGAGGGATCGAGCTACACTTCGAGGGATACTTGCAGGTTCTCGAGGGATCAAGCTGTGCGAAATTTGGATTCTCAGGAATTACGCCGCTAGGGTTTTTTTCACCTATTTAAAGCCCAACACACTTCCCCAGACCTAGATCTGAGCCGCCACATTCAAAACTCTTAAAGAAAAGTGTTTCCCACCTTCCAAAAGGCTTAGAAACAAAGCTTAGCAAGAATCTTCTTCAACCCAATTGAAGAAATCAAGAGTTTTGAAGGAGTTTAAGGCTTGAAATCTGTTATAAGGGGATCTGAACGGTGGTCAAGCACGGAGATGGTGAATCGTGGATACAAGCAAGATCTAGACAATCATTAGATCAAGGAGTTGATAGGTTTTGATTATAAAGAGTCTTGGAATCGTATGAACTACAAGTGATAGTGCATAATCTTTGTTCGGCAAAGGGGACATGTGGTCTTTCTCCCATGTAAGGGTTTCCACGGCAAAAAGCTTATGTGTTCTTAGTTGAATGGTCTGTTTTCTCTTTTATCTTGCATTGTATAATATTGCTTATAGCCATTATATCTGGACCTAATATTGTAGAGTTTAGTCTCTTGGACAAAACATAGACAAAGGCTAGGTTTTTCAATTGGTATCAGAGCAGGATACTCAAAATTGTTTTTGATTTTCTAACGTCTATAAATAAGGAATTTGGTAGATAGTCAGTGGATAGTTCAAGTAGTTTGGAACTTTGGATTCTCAATTGAAATCATAGACGACAACAATAATAACAACTCCAAATTAGGGCCCTAAAACAGAAAAGAAATGATACTGACAACAAATATAAGGATCGACATAAGCAATTGTAAAGCCATGCACTGTTTTGCCTACTGACAACAAATATAAATATCGGCATAAGCAATTGTAAAGTCATACACTGCTTTGGCCTACCTAGAGAAACTTTAAAAAAATAATACCAACAATTCTTTTTCTTTTTTCAATTCTTATATTTTTATTAATAAGAGGGAAAACAACAAAAACTCACCTACCTGATTCATTTTTTGTTTCCTACAAAAATCAGAACTCTCTGCAGTTTGGGTTGCTACAACAACAGAAAATACTTTAGCTAGCAAAACTTTCACAGGTAGAAAGACTGAGTGAGAACTTACAAGTTTCTCTCTTGGCCAAAGATAAATCCAAAGCTTCAGACTAGTAAGTGATTCTTTGTTAAATCCTTCTCAAAAGTAAAAAAAATGAAACTTAGAAAGGAAACTATACCAAATTTAAAATTAAACAAAAATTAGAAAAAAAAAGAATCAGAACCTTAATGCATCTGGATTGCATACATTTGCAGCTTTTGGTCTTCCAAATGGATGTGAGGAATTTCGTATAAGCAGCCATCAATTTTTCAATTGGTTGAGCATCCCTAAGTGCGTAGAAAATTTAATAAATACATGCATTCATTTCATAATGACCAGTGAAAACAATATCAAATTGAACAAACAAACAAGAAGAATCAACATAGAATGTGAGTGATAGAATTGCAACAACTTGGAAAAAAAAACCCACCTCAAGTTCACCAAAAACCCAATTTTTGAACTTAAATAACTATTGGAAAGGACAAGTTTGGTACAATCATCATACAAAAGCTCAACATGTACAGTTATGGTTTTATTCAGTTTTGATTTTTAAAAAGATAAGTCTGGACTATTCTATAGCTTTTATTCAGTTTTGATTTTATTTTTTTGAAAAGTTTCATAACAAATAACCCCTAAAATAAGGCACAAATTTAGTGAACCCATTACAACCTTTAGCACTTCAGTCAAGAACTTGTTTGTTGCTGTCTTATCCTTAGCAAACTCTACACTGTAATTTTTTTTCAACCCAATTTCAGATCCCGAACATATATTGCATGCAATAAAAGAGTTATGAAAGCCCAATAATAATCATCATAAAGCTTTACAGGTCAACATTGAACACTCACACACACACACACACACAGAAGGGGGGGGGGGGGGCATACTAACCTCATGAAGAAAAAATAAGCATTTCTAATAGAGCTCGAAAAATTTTGAATTCCAAAAACAAAGGAATAAATGATCCTAGTAATGTTAGCAAACAAATAAAATAAGAAACCTAATCCACTAAACGAAACAAAAACAATCACAGAGACAAAGAACCAAGCATCTCTAAAAGAACTGATAAAGCCATATAGATCAACGGTGGCCACACAAACAGTGAGAGAGAGAGGAATATCAAGCTCATGAAAACAACATAAGCACTTCCAACATAAAGGAAAATTTAGAATTTCAAAAACAGAGTAATAAAGATCATAGAAATGCTAGCAGACAAACAAAATAAGAAATAGAATCAACCAAATGGAACAAAAACAATAATAGAGAAAAAGAAGTAACCAAAACTAATAATTAAAATGGTTCATTCCAAAAAAAAAAAAAAAAAAAAAAAAAACAAAAATACAAGCAATAAAATTGAGAAGTAAAAACTAAAGTAGCAAAATCACATAATTGTAGCTCATACAACAAAATAATCAATAATCAAATAGAATTTCATAAAGCACACATACAGACATCACTATAAATATATAGGCACACAAATACATATATATCAAATAGAAGCAGATCTAGAAATGAAATCCAAATTAAACTCAAATTAACTTTTCCTATTCCACACCCAAGCATCTAAAGTTCCCAGAAAGTTATATTCCAAAAATAAAAACAGAGTTGTTGACAGAGAGCGAGATAAAAGGAAGATTTTAGATATGTGGTGGCCTCGTCTGCCTTTTGTTCCTCTTCAGTAGATTTATGTATATGGTATCATCCTTTGAGACGTCAAAAACCCCAATTTAACAACCACTTCAAAATCAAAATCGAATAACTTAACATCACCAGCAAAATAAAATCGCTATTTTGAAACTCATTTGCAACAATTAACCAAAGTTTCCAATTTCAATTTGCACAAGTTATGATGTAACCGAGAAATCAAAAGAGATAAATAGAAATAAAATAATCACAACCGAAACAAAATTATATATACGACTTTGTGTGTATATATATTTACAAGCGCGTGCGTTGAGAATGGAGGGTTGCCTTTGATGCCAATTTCAACATGTTTCAACTAGATCTTGCAGTGGAGCTTAGGGGGAACATTAGGGGGAAGCCTCATGTAGATGTTGACATCTTTGGCGATTTGACATTATCCCATTTCGAAACTTGCAAAATTGAACCAAATAATCATAAAATGGACACGCATACAAGTATTGAAAATCCTAGAAAACCCAATAACTACCAATGAACAATGATTATAAGCTGAAAATGAACTAAGCAGTTTAAAACAAAATTTAACGGCATACCTCTTGAGAGCAAAGAAATCCAACCCCCGTTCTTCGTTTTCTTATCTCTTACCTATTCATCAGGATTTAATTTCAATGAAACAAAGCACAAACCATAAGAGCTTCAGATTCAAAAAAAAGAAATAAAAAAGTAAATAAAACATTGACTTTTGAGAAGACAAGTCGACGTATAAGTGTTCCATCAAGAAAGTGCAAAATTCCATTCAAACCCCGAGGTGTAGCAGTGCAAGGCAGCACTAACCAATGGAGCAATAGCAAATATCAAAGAACGAATGAGTCATTTAACACATGACCGAAAATCAAGAGCAAAAAATGAGCAAAAGATATTCTCTGTCAATTCTTACATATAGATATTGATAGACACATGTGTATATATGTATAAATATACATATTTTCTCTGTTGAAATATAAATGTACATTCTTTGTCAAAAAATCTTACATCATATATATATATATATATGCGTGCACACACAAAAAGAGAAAAATGATAGCTTATAAATAAAAGAAATGAGAAAAAGCTCCAGTCTCCAATCACATCAAAAAATAAAAGGACGACAGACCTTCTCGGTTGGAGCAAACAATGCTCAATTACCTTTAGGCACCCCATAAAAGACAAAAAAGTAGAGATAAAAATGCAACCTTGTGACCATAATGAGGGTAAATAAGACAATTTAGGAGAATAACATGTACAATTACAAAATTCTCCCCGACAAAAATTCCAAACAACAATTACAAAAACATAATGAAACAAGGGCTATGTGGACAATTTGCCGAAATATGCACTATTCATGGGCGAAAATCACTGTTCACAGAGAGGCCTTCGCTCTTTATATATAGTAGATGGATATATATATATAAGTAGGTAGATAGAAAATAATTGTACTGTAGAGAACATGTACATGTACCTTTTTTTAAAACATATATTCTTATTTGTTAAGCCTCAAACTATCTTTCTAAGGCCAACACAAATTGAACAAGCCCAAAAATTACCAAAAGCCAGCCCTATGGTGTGCCCCACCATAAAATTTAAGGGTTAGGCTTGGGGGTGAACATTAGGCAGGCTAGGTGCGGGCTAGGCCTATAGTACAGGCCCTCCAAGCCTGGGCCTAGCCTGCCATAGGGTATAAAATTAAATTCCAACTTATCCAAAATAAGTCATTCAACCTGCTATTTTTCTTACGATCAAAAAATTTGTCACAACCAACGGAGGTTGGCCTGAGTGGAAAGGGTTTTGGTCGCTTACGCAAGAGGTCTCAATTTTGAGCCCTTGTCGATGCAGCAAACTTTCTTGGGAGAGGCCCCGCTTCGGCACCTGACTGTAACTTGGAGAATTAGTTCTGAGTTAAGCCTTAAAATGACGAGCTTAGGGATACCTTGGGAAACCAAAAAAAAAAAAAAAAAATTTGTCACAACTTGACATTTTCATTGTTCTTATTCTCATTTTTGAGTTATATTTTTTGAGTTTTCGAACAAGCTTCGAAAAAAAATATTTTTTCTCATTTTCCCATAAAGCTAGAATTTAAATTTTAAATCGAAATTTAAATAGTTTCTTGTGATGGGCTGTCCTAAAAAACATTTGTAAAAAGAAATTTCAAAAAATATATATGCGGGATGCATTTTCAGCAATGTTGTTAATTTTATTGTTTTCAGCATCACTAACAATGATTAGAATTTCTCTAATATCACAAACAATTGGAGTGAGTCTGTTTTAATTACAAAAAAAGGAAAAAACATAGAATCCATTCATCCAAAGTAACATATAAATTAGTGAAAACACCATTTTGGTGTTTCTCAAATTAAAGCCTACTAATATTTTTGTTTCTCAAAAAATTAATAATTTTATGTAAGAATTAAGAGCATTCAAGGTTTCTCAATAATCTTGGGATATATTAAAATTTTTTAATATATTTTCCAATCACTCACTTTGAATTTAAAACAAAACGAGTCATTATATTTTAGGAGAATAAAAAAAAGTGGTTTAAGAGTGTGAATAGGAAGGTAGATGATTTGAAATAACTATGGCGCAGTTAAGTTCACATAAATTTGAAATTCTCCATACATTTCATATATGAGACAAATATTAAATGGCAGACAGTTAAGTTACGTTGTAGAATTTACCAAACACACAAATGTGAAAAATTATAACAGAAGCAGTAGCTAAAATTAATAGCACTACCTTGTTACATTTTTTAACTCCAAAAATATGCATACGTGTAGACTTATAGTCTATTGACGACCATTATGCCACGGCCATCAATCGGCTAGCGTTTCACATTACAAAATTATGTGGACGTCTAATTAGCGTTTGGACCCACAAAGTTGGGTCCCACTTTGTAACGGCCCAGAAATGACTTGAGCGTTCAGCACGGCGTCGTATGCTTCTATGCATGGGTCGCATGAGACCGTTAACCCGCCAACCCAAAACAACTGTCATCTCTCTCCCAAAGAAGACAGAGGGAGAGAGAGAGAAAAAAAAAAAAAAATTAAAATACGGAGAAACAATTCGATTCTCCCTCTTCCTCTCTCTCTGGAAATCTCCGCACAGAAGCTCGGAAACTGGTGCCCAGGAAAAGATAAGCCCTAATTCTTTATCTCCGTTGCTAAAAAGGCAATGCGTGTTGTCTTCCATTGCGAATCTCCATGAAAAACCCTATATAAAAATACAAAGACCTCCATGGTTGAGCCATGGGCTGATTCGATTATCTTCTCCAAGGTTATACTCCTATTAAGCACTATTATGCAAGTCCTTGCGTATGACGACGAGTTTCTCCCTAGGGTTTCTTCCGAAGCGCAGAATCAACGTCGCCGTCGTCAACAGCGTCGGGCTTCTTCGTGCTGCGGATTCCCTATCTCTCCGCTCGTGAGCATTGATGGTCTTTCCAGAAAGATTTTTTCTTACGAAAAGCTTCCTGATCAGCCCTTCAAAGTCACCATTCGCAAACTCGATGGTTCCTCCTTCGGTAATCTCTCTATATATACATACATATACCCAGATAATATATGTATATGTTTTGAATGATTGATACATATTTGACTGTGCAGATGTTGAGGTTGCAAAAACGGCAACGGTGGAAGAGCTGAAGGTGGCTGTGGAGGGTGTCTTCAGTAATATGCCGAGGGAAGGACCTGGCAAGATTTCATGGTAATTTACTACTTTTTCTTTTTTGTTAGATATTGAATTAGGAACTAGCTAGGGCGTCTTTGGTTGTTTAATGAAAACATGTGTCGTCACAATTAGCTATGAACATGTGAAATACGGGGATTAAATTGAAATTTTTTACCAAGAGAATCATTTGCATCAATGGCTCTAATTTTCTATGTGCAAATGGCATGAAACAGAAATGGAGACATTCATTTTCCATGGGACAATTGAATGTTTTTTGTGTTCATTTTGTTGAATTGATTTGTTATCATTTGCTAGTTGATAATAAGGGATAATCGTAAAGTGTCTTATTCAAGCTGGTTTTTTCAAAAATATTAATGACTAAAGTACATTTAGAATGTATTTTTTCAAGTTGGTTTGTTTCCAAGACAACTGGTATAATCTGCTAAATTATTTTTTTCACTACTCTCCTGTACATGTAAGACAAACTTGGATTTTTAATTTCAATTTGTTCATGAAGGTCACACGTGTGGGGGCATTTTTGCTTATACTATGACGGTTGGAAGCTGCTGGCTGATAGTGAACCCATTAGTAATTATGGGATCAACGATGGAGATCAGGTTAGTATTATGTTTCCTTGAGTTGTTTTTTTGCCAAGGACATTTCAACTATTGTCTCATAGGCACTTCTGCATTATAAACAAAATTCCTTTCTGCTTGTTTATACCAATAGCATATTCTTAGACTTGTATTTTGCATCCGTTGTATGATAAAGGTGCAGCTAGGACTCAATTAATATTGCTTCTTGTATTTCAATTAATTTTAATTAGCACTTTGTTTTGAGTCGGTTACATGTTTTCAGAGTTTTATTTGATTTAAGACTTCATTAATAACCAGTTGAGTTAGACTCTTTCGCTTTGGCTTTATTTCACTCAAAGGTTCTTCTCCTTTTTTTTTTTGCCAATGACACTGCAAGGTTCTTACCCAATTCCTCATCAATTATCTTATTTTAGTATTCCATAGATACAATAAGGTTAAAGGGTTTATTATAATGTGGAGTGTGAAAATTTTGATGCATACCCAAAATTTTCTGCAATATAATGCTTAAAAGTTAAAAAGAGCATAACTCCCCTATGCCTTAAAAGAAAATAACAGATCACAAGTTCATCAATTATTTATTGGCTTAAATGCATCACCAAAACACTACAGGAACTCGTTTACAAGGTAAGTCCATTGATCCACTTGTCCTAATATCGACATACAAAACAAGGCTCTTGTTTAATTCGTACATGATAGTAACGATACAGAACTTGTCAGACCAAGACCTTGGAGATTGCTTAAGCGCATGAATATACTTCTTTTAACTTGCATATCTTCTGGAGTCCCATCAAGTAACCTTGGAGGATGCTACAACTACACTTCCCTATATCATCGTGAAGAAATTATTCATAATGTCAAGTTGATACAGAGCTTCCATTTATTTACTGCAATTGACTTGAATGCCTATTTTCTTTAGTAAGGTCTAGCCTTTCCAATACATTCTCCTTGCTGCCAATCTGTGCTACTAGGAGAGTGACCAAGCTACCTTGCTTGCATTTCCAAACGGGAGATTAATTGTTTTGAACTCAAAATGGTTCATCAACAATGGATATTCCACAAGCTTCTGATATGACAATTGGGTTTACTGATTTTTCATTAATGGACTTTGCCACTGATAGCTGTCCAAACAAAACAACGTAATTGTCGTGTGTCAAAAGCCAAAATAAGAATGATAGTTCACCTAATCACACTGATCATTCGGCTACGAGAAAAATATGGACCAAAATTAATACAACTTTTGGGGTGAAAGTCTTAAAAAGCAGTCAACCCCCCAGGCTCGAGTATACCCCTTTACTGCTAGGCATGTTCCAACATCTCAACAATTCCATCAGGGACATACCTAACAGCATAAATCCAAGGGCAGCCCACTGCCTGTTTCCTTAAGAGTAGACAAACTGAACATCCAAGTCCTTGTTTTTTACCATTCCTATTTCTTCTTGCATTCCATTCTGACAGTCAGGTGAAGCTAATGACCCAGACATAAGAATCTGGAATAGGAAAAGGAGATAAAGATTATAGAAAGGAATATATGGAAGGAATAGATGATACAATCAAGTGAAATTGTCATTAGGGTGAAGAATACAAGACCAAATACATTTTGTGCACACAATTGGGAGGTCATAAAGGGAGAATCTCACATGGTGTGGGACCTCAAATGAAGTGGATGATTGTGGAGTACCTTGATCTTTTATATCCTTAGCTGCATGTTCATCCCTGTAAAGGTTTTTGTATAGTTGTGATGAGTCATAAAAGCCAGTGGGGATGGGACTGGAGAAGAGTGTGCATGAGATTACCATTGTCCAATAAGTTACCTTATAAAGAGAGAGAATGACATACCTTTAAAGAAAGTAATCTCGGCGCTCACCAAATAATGGTATGAGTTACGGTTTCAACACTTATACCCTTCTAGAATTCAAGAGTAAATAAGAAATAAAGCTTTGACTGCATAAGGTGCCTCCATATCATTCATTCCCCACTGTTACCATTTGAATAAAGTAAAGAACAACCAAAATACGATGAGGTCATTCAAACAGGGAAAGTTGAGAATAGAAAACTGGAAAGGGATTTTGACCACTGAGGACAGTAGAGAGAATTGAAAGGTCTTGCCATCTCAAGTAAATGTATATTTTTATGTTTGAATAAACAATACCATGATAATAATAATAAGATTTAAAAAATCCTTTGTTGTATGCTTAAGCATTATTGGATCTTAAAATGCAAAGGGCAGACTGGTTTGGGTTTTAGTTTCTTTATGGAACAGTCAAAAAATTGAATTCAAATGGTTTTATTAAAAATATCCACGTCATTCTTCAAATTCGTAACGAAAAGAGAGAGAGAGAGAGAGAGAGAGAGAGAGAGAGAGAGAGAGAGAGAGAGAGAGAGAGAGAGGGAGAATAAAACAGATTGTTAACTTCTTTAAAAAAAATAACAATAATGGTAACAATAACGATTGCCAGTTTAATATACTAGTGCTAGGGTGCTAATAGATGGTCCTTTTTTCATAGATGAAAAACATTTGATGATGAAATTACAGGGATTCAAGTAAATTTAGTTTGGCATGACCCTTTTTTGGGATGATTTCTGTTGTCGGGTATGGATCTGATCATTTATTTTATCTTTTTGTTGGCTTGATGCTCATTGTGGAAGTAGAGTTTACAACTACATTTTATTCTGGTTTTCCAATGCATTTGTATTTCTGGATTAATGGATGTGTATCTCGTTCCCACTGTACACACTGACGTTTGTTTGTTTGCTGCCCATTTCTTGTTGTTTGCTAATAGTTTTTGTTATGGCACATGCAGCTTCATTTTGTTCGCCATGTTTCGATTAACTACAATCTAACAAGGAGGAGATCAAAAGACAGATTGTCAAGTTTGGAACAACCCAGGATGTAAGGCACCCTATATAGCCTTCCATTTTGTTGTTACCATTATATCTGTTGCTTAGTTTACATAAAAATGCAAAGTAATTGGTTACCTATTGTATACCCTTGTTTTGTTGTTATCGATTGTATGTGCTCCTAAGTTTACATGAAAATGCAGTCATTGGTTATTAGCTACTCAGATAACTGTGGACTTTGACTGATAGTTTTAGGAGTGGGGGCGTCCAGCCCAAGCCCTAGGGTACACCGTTCCTTTTGCTTTTTAGGGACAATCTTTCACTATTTTAACTGGGAAATACAATTCATGTGATCAGTGATGAGAAGAATCGCCTCAGCCTGCTCTACAGTTTGACCATCTCTGACCTCTAATCACAATGTGCAGCAACATGACATCTGGCAGCACCCCCTGTCATCTCGGCTAAAATAATTTTTGTACACTGTTAGTGTAAAGATTTTTTTTTACACAAGTATGCATTAAAATACGACACGTGTTCATGAGTATTACATATTTATATTGTACTTAAATCCTGAAGGACACGTGTCGTCTTTTTGATGCATGCTTGTGTAGAAAAATCTTTACACTGACAGTACATCAAAATTAAATTCAAAATAAAATGAAAGTTAATTTTGAGGAAACAAACATGCTCGTCCCTGGAAAGGGCACCAAGATAATTGTACCTTATGGTTCAAGGTGGTAATTCCTGCCTGTTGGGAGAATTTGGATTAATGCTAAGCAAGAATTGTTGTGCTAGATGCAGAAGATAAAGAATTTCTTAATGGTTCTGTACCCATTACTTGAACATGTGCCTTCTAAACTGCAATTTATTGTTCCTAGTTACTCAACGTGTGATCAGTCCAGGGAGATCTTGGTTATCTCACCAAAGATCATCTTATTGGATATAAATGTTTGAAGTCTTTTGCATTTTTTTCCACATTTGTATTGCCAAATTGGCTCTGGTTAGAGGAAAATCTTTCTTTTAAAAGTTGAGCAGTAAAAACGGTTAGACTTGAGAAGTAGGGTTAGTCCAGTGGTAAGTGGCGGCTCCACTCCCCAGGCTTTTGTTCCTCCAATGTATCAAAAAAAAAGAAAAAAAGAACGCAGTTTGACTTCAGGGCTTTATTTATCAGCTGGGTTCTGTGTTTGATTTTATATGTTGAAAACTTGGCATTCGTCATGTACAATCTAGCCATCATCGTTCTTGTTGAAACTGTAGATTGTGATGTTGTGACTAAATTCGTGGTCTGAAGATCATCATGCAGATCGAATGGCTTTGTAGAGAGGGAACAGAATGGTGGAAAGGATGGCAGCTCTGATGATCAAGAGAATTCACAGCACCAGCATTATGATGGTGGGGATGATGATATCATTAAACGCTATGAATTGAAGTTGGCTAAGTTATTTGGAAGGTGGTTCTCATACCGCAGACTGGGGAGTCCAGGAAGGAGATTTGAGGGTAATTCCTTTTCGTCAAGATTGGCAGATGGTTTCTTGGGGAGTTTCAGAAGTATGGTACGGCTTTGTAGTAGTAATAAACTTAGTTCTCAGAGTGATCCTTTGGAAGAGGCCTAGTTCATCTGCATCTGCATGCAAAATTTGCACGACTGAAGCTGGTCGAACTGGTTAGTGGATTTTCAAACTTCAATTCGTTTCACAATCTTATTGTAGCTCCAAATATGTAATGTAACGTTTCCGATCATCGCAAGCAGTAAAAAGCTGCCATTGTGACCTGTCGGAGCTAGCTAATAGATGGTTCTGTGTTTAGTTACTCGAAATTAATTTTATGGTGCTGATGGCCACTGGCGACTTCAAATTTTTTTTTAGTGGTTTCTTTAACATTTAAGTATTAAAAAATTAAATTAATAATATATTTGTTAATTATATAATAAACTATAATGCAAGTCTAAGTAATCCAAGCTAACCCACATTATTAACTAATTATGGATAATTAAATTTGTTAAAGCATCTCCAGCCCACCTTCAAATCTTTATTTGAGGGTGGGTTTCAAATTTAGTCTTTCAACTCACTTTCAATCCTTTAAAAATTTAAAGAAATAAAGGTGGCCTTTATTTGCCACCTTCAAATTTGAAGGTACTCCAAAAAATTTGAAAGCTCTTTCATTTTACTATTCATGTAGGGTCAAAGCACTAATTATGTGAGACTTTGTACTAATCATTGTTTTAAGCCGAAATAATGATTATTAATGCATTATTTATTATTTAAATACTATTTTAATAATATTTAATTTAAATTTTCAATTAATTCATTTTTTTTACTTTGTTAAATATTGATTAATTTGAGATTTTTTATATGTGGAATAAGTAAATTATTTATATTTTACTTGCTTTTATTTATCTTGAAATTATTATTTATGTATGAAATTAAAATTTTCTTTTATTTTATTGATTATCTATTTATTGAAAAAATGACTCATGATTCCCAAATAAATGGATCATCTATTGGTTTTAGTCATGGTAATTTTAGTAACTTTAGCCACTATGAAGGTGAATATGGAGGAGTAGACTTACCACCTTATTAGTACTTGTAATTTTAATTTCCCAAGTCTTATTTTATGTGTTTTCATTAGTTCTTTATTGTACTTTAATTTTTGTTAAATGTATTTCATTAGTTTGTAATGGGGTTTTTTAAAATTTTTAATGTAATTTAATTTAAAATTTCATGGGTAGATCATTTAGTTTAAAAAATATTAAATAATTTAATTTTAATTAAATATTTGGTAAATAATTACAATTTATATTAAAATTTGCTAATAATTAATTACATCTTGAATAAAATGGAGCACAATATGTACGTGATTTTTGAATTTTTTTATATAAAAAATAATTATTTGAAAAATAAATAATAAAAATGAAGGTTGATGGGTTGGAGTAATAATGCAAAAAAATGAGACCCATAAACTTCAAATTTGAAGAAAATACTAAAGTAAAGATAGATTTGAAGGTTTTGAGTTGGAGATTCTTTTAGAGATACTGAATATGGAAACAATAGAGTTTTAATTTATTAACTTTTCTTTTTTTTAGGAATGATCATAATGCCATAAAAATATGAAGAACACCTTTCTTTAATCTCTCCATTTTTTTATTTGCTCCTTCTCTTTTTCTTATTTAGAATATTATTTTTTATATATAGAATGTATATATGTATGTTTTTATATATATGAAGAGAAAATTAAAGAAGTTGGATGGTTAGACTTCTTTATTTAAAATATATTTTGCATTAGATTGATAATTCTTCTCCATTATATTTTTTTCCGTAGCCTTCTGTCATATGAGTGGGACTAGAAAAAAATATAAAATATGTATGAAATTAATAATATTTTTATATTAGTATTTAGAAGTTAAAAACAAAATCACAATCATGAATTACCTGATTTCTCATACGTATATATTATTGACATAAAGAGAATCTACTTTTAGTTTCTTATTTTCTTATTATACAATTTTTTAGAAATTTGATTTTTTTTGTTATTAAAAAATGACCCTCTTCTTGTGAGACACTCTAGTGAGATCGAATTATTTTTTTAATAGGGTTAACTAATATTATATTAACTAAAATTTTTTTAAATTTTCAATGAGGTGAACTGGCCCACAAAGTGGAGCCGCCCATGCAGATGGACATTGAAAAAGTAAATGCATTCTTGTTCTCGCAGCTGGATGGTATAATCGACGACGACGACGACGACCACCCGTGCCTCATGCAGGGGCAGTGGTTTGTATCCAGGTGAGTCCGGGTGAGGCGCAAATCCAGTCAGGTTGAAATTCAATCAACAAACTAACTACCCTTTCTTGTGTATTGTATTAGAAGTCTAATACCATTTGTTGTGGGTAAAAAGAGTCGAAAGTTAAAATTAAAAACCTGTAAAAGAGAGAAAAAAAAAAAAGAAGAAAAAAACTGAATTTCAATTGATTAGATCCGTAGGATACTAATACGACGACATGGCTGCAGGCCATGCTTTGTGCTTCTATTGGAAAAAAAAAAAAAGTATTTTTTATTTCCTGAACAATAGCTTCAAACTTTAGTTTGACCTTAGGAAAAATAACGTCAGATCCAACCAAAAGTAAAAAGCTAATTTGAAATATTCTAAAACAACACAATTTTTTTAAAAAATAAAAATAAAAATAAAATTGATTAGTTCTTATCATGAATTGAAGGCAACCCATTTTAAACACCTCACATTAAGATTCATTTAAGCTTCACATAACTATATTTCAAAACACATCTCTCGCACTTGATGAAGGCTCAAAAGGCCACAACTATTGGTGAATGTATAGTTTTGTTTTTCAGTGTTTTCGTTTTTTTTTTTTACTGGAATATAAAACTCTAGTTGCTAAATTATTACTATAAAAAAAGTAGTAAGAAAAAATAAAGTATGAAAGAAAGAAGCCTATTTTTGGGTGGCATGGCTTGAGTGGCCAAACAAGAATCTCATTTCAAATGTTTTTCATTTCAGGGTTCAGGTGCGTCAAAGACATAAAATGTGATTTCGAGTGACATTTTCAAACCAGAGTGAGATTCTGTGTTTGTTTGATAGGAATCAAGGGTGGGAATAGAATGACATTTCCATTTTTTATTTGTATCTATACCATTATGAATAGCAAAACCTTGTTGGATCATTGGACTTAAAAATCTTAATTCAAATTTTCTATATTTTTGAATTTCTTAATATAAAAAAGATACACATGTAACATGCTCATTGGTTTTTTTGAATTTCAAAGTTTTTTATTTCACCTTTATCCGATTGTGATATTTTAAACTTGATTATATCTCTCGCTATATATATATCTATCACCAAAGCATTCAATCCCGACTAAGACCAAAATAGTAAATTTTCTAGATTTTTGAATTTATAAAATTAAAAATGCACATGTAAATTGATAATTAATTTTTATTGATAAGAATTATATTATTTTTAAACTTCAATTTTAAAATTTATGTTTCATTTTTATCTGATTGTAATATTTTAAATTTGGCCTTTTCTCCCTTATATAAAGCATTCAACCCCAGTTATGATTAAATAAGTCAATTCTAAAGCAGTCAGTATATTCACATACTATTCAATTTCTCAGATCATTTAATTTGATTTCCATTCTATTACACTTTCTCTCCTCAAGAACCAAGTGGTGATAAACTTATAGAGTAACCTATTCAATGTCAAAGGTATTATTGATCATTGTTTCTCTTGCACATCTGTTATGACATGAAATTTAGCCATCCAAAGTCATTGTCGGTCTTTTAACTCTCAATAATAGTATCATTTCACTTGCTTTAGATTGAGGTCTCGAGTTGAGGAATCATACCAACAAAAGCCACTTTTATTTTATATCTTTAATTAGTTTTGGGTATTTTCATTCGATTCTTGTGGCAATTAGACAACTAATTTAATTTGGTTTGACTATGAGTTTAATAGTTGGGTAATCCAACCTCACTTAAGAATTATCTTTACATTAGGCATATTTAAGTTTCATCTATATTGTATATATGCCATTTTAAACTAAAATCTTCAAATATTTTAACACTGAAAGTTTTTAGTATTTAGTATTTTCTGTTCTATCAAACAATCAACTATAAACTAAGAAAAAACCACAAGAAGGGGATAGTATTCTCATTCCAATTCTCATGACAATCGAAACTCATGTATAAAAAAGAAATATAATGTCATATTTATGAAGCTAATTAATAACTAGAAAACTAGTTAACTATATAAGAATATTCAATATGATGTTTTGCTAAAATAATGAAAACTAATATGCTAATTTCAAATTAAATTTGGAACTATAAACATTGTTAGCTAAGGATTTTTTTTGAAAATTTTATTATCCTAACTTTATATTTTGACTTGCCATCAAAAGTGCGCATGGCTGAGTGTCCTCATAGGCCGCACAACTGCAATTATCTAGGTGTGCTCTGCCGCTAAGCTACTAGCCCATCGCGTAGTTGAGGATTTTTTTTTGAAAATTTGGTCTACAAGTATTCTATTACTTTTGTATCTATGAATAGACTACTTTTATATATATATATATATATATAAAGACAAAGGCCATGTTTGATATGACAATTAAGCAAAACTAAACATATCTAGTGGTTTCACAATTAAGTATACCTATAATGATCTACCACTTTTTCTCTCTTATATAAAGCATTTAACCCCGGCTATGATGAAATAATTCAATTCTAAAGCAGTTAGTATATTTACATACTATTCAATTTCTCAAGCCATTCAATTTGATTTTTACCGTATTACAATTTATTTTTTCAAGAATCAAGTAATAATAAACTTACAAAGTAATGTGTTTAATGTTAAAGGCCTTATTGATCAACGCTCCTCCTACACATTTGCTGTGACAAGAAATCTAGCTATTCAAAGTCATTGTTGGTCTTGATATATATATATATATATATATTTTGACAAAAGATAGGAACATATTGAAGAGTAAGAGGACAAAACCAATTAAAAAGGATACCCGTCAATCCTAGGGGAATCCAAAAGCCACAAAGTGGGGTCTGTATACATTTTCATACAGCAATCCCCGACAAGACCTTGCCTAGCAATCCTATGAGCCACTCCATCGCCAGATCTATTTACAAAGGAGAATTCATGACATGAAACCTTTCTACATAGCGGCAAAGCATCCATGAGCAAAAGTTTCACATCTTGGTGACAAGTAATTATTCCTAAAGCTTGTTGATAGTTCCCCGTGCATCACCCTCAAAGATTACAGAGCTAAGTCCAAGCTTGACAGCTAACATAACTGCCTCCCGTGCTGCCATTGCTTCTATCACTTGGGCTAAAATGCTACCTGCAACATGTATTGCTCTTGCTGCAATAAATCTTCCCTCTGAGGTTCGTGCAATCACACCTAGACCTACCTCTTTACCTTTCTTCCTGCAAGCTCCATCAAAGTTTATTTTCACCTAAAATTTTCTGAATAACAAAGTCTTATTATGAATAATAAGTCTGTAAATTAGACATTTTACAATATATGCATTATATACATCCAAAGCCACAAATCACACCAAAAAAAAAGACAAAGTCTATTTTCACCTGAAAATTTCTGAATGACAAAGTCTTATTATGAATAATAAGTTTGTACATTAGACATTCTTACACTGTATGCATTACATACATCCAAAGCCACAAATCATGCGAAAGAAAGTCAACAAAAGAAAGACAACAAACTATATCAATAAAGGATCTCCATGCCTCAACCTAGCAACCTATTACGTATAGCCTCGTAATGGATAAGACAATAGGCAGCAGGCAAACTTAGTATTCTAACACCCCTCATCAAACTCAAGATGCTGCAATGGGTAGCATTTGGAGTTTGGAAATAAGATGGCGCAGTCGGATAGTGGGATGTGATTTCGTAAAGAGATCAGCAATTTGTAATTCAGAAGAGACATAAGACACGAAAATTGGAACCTTCACACACTTGGTGGCAGATAAAATGATAGTCAATCTCAATATGTTTTGTCTGCTTATGAAATACATTTTTGTAAGCTATTTGTATGGCACTCTTATTTTCACAAAAAATGGGAGCAGAACTTGAAACTTGGACATCCAAGTTTTTGAGCAACCAATGCAACCATAGAACCTCAGATGAAGTGTCAGCTAGAGCCATGTACTCAGCCTCAGCACTTGAATGAGCAACTACTGTTTGTTTTTCACATTTCCACAAGATCAGAGGATCACCTAGAAAAATGCAGAAGCTGATGGTGGAGCTCCAGTCAATGACATCTCCAACCCAATTAGAATCAGAATAACCTCGAAGTGCAAGTGTAGAATTAGAAGAGAAAAACAGTCCTTAAAATAATGTTCCTTGCAAGTATCTCAGAATTCGAAGAACTACAGCAAAATGAACTGAACAAAGTATAAACATAAATTGACTAACAATATGAACATCATGACTAATATCTGGCCTGGTAACAGTCAAATAAATAAGGCTCCCAACAAGTTTTCTATAAAGTGTGGCATTTGGAAGAAGCTCCCCGTCTATAGCTCTCAATTTAATGTTTAACTCTAAAGAAGTATCAACTGTCTTGCTATTAGTTAAACCTGCTCGAGAGATGAGATTAGAAGCATACTTGACTTGAGACAAAATATAACCATGAGATGATGAATTCACTTCAATACCAAGAAAATATCTTAATGAACTAAGATCCTTCATTTCAAAACATTTTCTAAAATGATTCTTGATATCTTGAATACTAGCTATATCATCTGCAGTGATTACCATATCATCAACATAAAGAAGTAATATGACAAAACCACTTTCTGTTTTATGAGTGAAAATTGCCAAATCATTAGAACTCTGTCTAAAGCCAATACTGATAATAACATAACTAAATTTCTCAAACCAAGCCCGTGGTGCTTGTTTAAGACCATACAAAACTTTTCGAAGTTTACAGACTTGTTGAGACTGATGATGCAATCCATGAGGTGGTTTCATGTAAACCTCTTTTTGAAGTTCACTATTCAAGAAAACATTCTTAATATCCATTTGAGTTAAATTCCATCCTAGAACAGAAGCGAAGCACTGGCAATTAATACATGAACGAAAGTCATATGAGTAACAGGTGCAAAGGTCTTTTCATAATCAATATCACACTCTTGTGCAAAACCTTTTGCAACCAATCAAGCTTTATACCTCTTGATTGACCCATCAAATCATATCTTTATTTTATACACCCATTTACAATCAATGACAGATTTTCATGAGGTAAATCTACAAGATACCAGGTATGGGTGATCTAAAGCTGCCAATTACTCATTCATAGCTTTCTCCCAAAGTGGATTTGAAGAAGCCTCTTAATAAGACTTAGGCTCATGAACAGACAAGATGGTAAATAGAAAACAATGAAAATCATATCAATCTTGAGAGGGCATATGCACTTGAGTAGAACGACGAAGCTCAGGAACAGTCAATGGTGGATTAGTCTCCAGCGATGCAACGTTGGAAAAAGGCACATTTGAATCTATCTGGACAGTCTCAATGTTAAGTGATGCAGTATCGCAAAAGTCTAAGGATTCTGGTGGACCATCTAGTGGAGATGGTAAGCTAGATGGACTAATATCTACATCAAACTCAACAAAGGGATCAAGGAATATTAAAGACTCACGATAAATGTTGGAAGAGCCACGAAAACGTGGCAAAGAATAAAATGGTATTTGTTCCCAGAATGTAACATATCTAGAGAATAGAAGCTTCTATGCACTTGGGTCATAATAAAAGTATCCTTTTTCTTCAATCCTATACCCCAAGAATACACATATAACAGATTTTTGTGATAATTTATCACGTTCAACCTTAGGAAAAAGAACAAAACATGTTGACCCAAAAACTTGAAATTGAGTGTAGTCAAGTTTTGAGTTAAAAAGATGCTTAAAAGGTGAAACACCACCAATAACTAGAGAAGGTATTCGATTAATCACATAAGCAGAAGTGAGAGTTGCTTCCCCCTCAAAATCTTTTAGGAACTAAAGATGAAAGTAATAAGGCTCGAGTGGTTTCCATTACATGACAATGCTTTCTTTTAGCAATGCCATTTTGTTGAGGTGTATCAGTACAAGATGATTTGGGCAAAGTCCCTTGAGAGGTAAGAAATTCTTTAAAGGCATCAGATTGATATTCCTTAGCCTTATCAGCACAAAACTTTTTGATGATTTTGGAAAATTGAGTGTGTACTATGATAGAAAAATTCTTATATAATTGAACGAGATCTAATTTAGAATGTAACAAATATATCCAAGTATAATGTGAGTAATCATCAGCAAAAATAACATAGTAACAAGAACCTTTAACAGTTTTCATGCGAGAAGGCCCCCAACATCTAAATGAACAATATCAAATGGAAATCAAGAAACTAACTCACTTTCATTGAATGCCAATGCCGTTTGTTTTGCAAGTTTACAATTGATGCAACAGGAAGAGAGTTCAGAACTAACAGGGACCAACTTATCACTAGTAATCAAATGCTTAAGTTTAAGAACTGATATGTGACCTAATCTATTATGCCACAAGGAGAATTAAGAAGATTGGTTAATTGAACTAGCCATCAAGGCACTTACAGATTTCTGAGGAACATGTAAATTGTCCAAAAGAAAGAGTTCTAATTTTATGGCCTTCCCCAACTTGCTTCCCTATTAAATGATCCTATATTATACAACCAGAACAAGAAAAGATGACAGTCAGACATTGATCACACAATTGACCAACAGATAACAAATTCATAGAATTTTTTGGAACATGTAACACATGTGGAACTGAAAACTGATTTGAACAAGTAATAGAACTAATATGACTAGCTGTCATTATAGAACCATCAGCAGCATGAATTGAAAGAGGACAAGAAATAGGATTAGCTGAATTCAACATATCAAGATTGAAACTCATATGATTTAATGCTCTAGAATCAATAAACCAAGGACTAGAACTAGTACCTAAAATAGTTGAAAGAGAATTTACAGCAGTAGGTTCATAACCCATACCAGATAGAGCTTAACAGATCGTCTCTTGGACTTGATCTGCAGTAAAAAAATCAGACTTTAGTACAGGAGCCTGGGATTGTGGAGTTGAATCTTGAGAACTAGTACTAGACTATGTATTAACAGGAACTAAAGCAGTTGCATAACTAGATCCTCGAGACGTACTAGACCCCCTGTCAGTTGTATAACTAGGCCTCCCACGATAACTGCCAGGTGCCCTTTTTGCAGGACAATTGTATTTAAGATGGCCAAGTTTATGACAATAGTTGTAATGAATTTTAGACATATCTTTCAAACCATTTTTGTTGGTATAGAAATTGAATGACTGAGGACTATTTTGTGGCCGTTAAGTTGCAATAAAAACTACTTTATCCCTAGTGTTAGAATGAGTAGCAACACCTTTCCTTGTTTTTTCTGCCAACAACTCAGAAAAAACAGGATCAACGGAGGGAAGCGGAGATCGATGAAGTACAAAAGCTTTAACTGGCTCAAAATCATCTTGAAGCACCATTAAAAATTGTACAAGATGAGTTTCTTCTTTAAACTTGGTGTATAATTCAGCATCCACTATCCACTTTGGTTCCATGAGTGTCAACTCATCCCAATAACAAACATTTCAGAATAGAAATCAGAGACAAATTTTCATTTCCTTTGTTTCAGATCTTGAATATCCATCTTAAGTTTGTATTTTCTTGCAAAATTGGTTTGAACGTATCGCCTAACAAGAAAATCCCAAACTTCTTGGGTAGTCTCAAACTTACCTAGTTGCATGCTAATAGAGGGAGCAACAGAATTAGCAATCCAAGTAACTATTTTACGATTATTCATATCCCACTCATCTACTTTAGATTCAAAATCATCATCCTTTTGGCCATCAGATTTTGTTGGAAATTGCTTTTCACAAGTGATATATTTCCATAGTCCTTTTTCCTTAAGAAAACTATACATAAGATTGTTGAAATTATTTTCAAAATATATAATATATGTAATAGTTTTGGGGTTTTTCCATTTTGGTTTTGACTAGCTTTGAAGAAAGTCTTTATTGCCTTATTAAATGAATCCCATATCGAAAAGTGAGAAGTTTTGTAAGGCATTTATAAATGCCAACAACTTTCTATGTATTATTTTAGAGCAATGATTGGGTGTAGCACTCAAGTGTGAGCATGTGTGCCAAACCACATGTGCGCCACGCGCACGTCTCGCGTGCGAGTCGCATGGCCCAATGTGGCACTTTAGTGGCGCACTTGGCACTTGGACATGTGGCACGTGCGCGTGTGGCATGTAATCAAGACCATTGATTTTTGTCAATCATGATGATCAATGATCGGATGACTAATACGTAAGCAAAAAAGATCGTATGGTGAGAACCACACCTGATCATAGAGGTGTGATGTATGATCTGATCAAATAATAAATAGATACGATCTACACCGTTAGATTAAGAAAGGGGCGATCTGACGGCTGTGTTTAAACCTGTAAGTGACTGTTAGAAATCAGTTATTATTTGAATTCTAACAGTCATGTCTGGTCCAAAAAGACACCAAAATGTCTATAAAAACATGGCAAATTCGCAGACAAAAATATATATTTTTCCTACAACTTCTCTATATATTGAAAGGCAATAGAATTCTTGATTTTTTTCTAGTTTTATTGTTCATCATCTCTGAAGTCTGTTTTTGCAGAAATAGACATTCAGATTCTTGGCAGACTTGATAATCAGAGGGTATTCGGGTCTGATTTCGTGTGTGCAACATGCAGTCAGAATTACAGATTTTTTCTAGGCTCCATTGTATCCTGGAGGCGATTCGCCATTAATCCGGTGCACATCAGATTCTGAGAATTGGTGGGGGCGAATATCGTCTTAAGGAAAGCGATATTAATCGTGCCTTGGATGCGATTATTCATCTTCTTCTTTCTTTTACAGATTTTTGAACTAACAATCTTAAGACGATATTACGATCATGGCTACATCATTACGAGAGTTTTCTGCAAACTTTATGAAACTAGATCGTTTTGATGGAGCAAACTTCAAAAGATGGCAGAAGAAGATGTATTTCCTACTTGTCAGTCTCAAAGTGGTGTATGTTCTCACCACCCCTAAACCTGCTGCAAATGAAGATGAGACTGTGGCTGAAATAAGGACAAGGATGAAATGGGAGTAAGATGACTACATATGCAAAGGACACATCTGCAATGCAATGTCTGATACTCTGTTCGACATGTACCAAAATAAAGGGACTGCTAAAGAATTGTGGGATGCACTTGAAGCCAAGTACTTAATGGAGGACGCCACTAGTAAGAAATTTCTGGCTTCAAAATTTTTTAATTATAAGATGTCTGATATTCGTCCTGTTATTGAGCAGTTTCATGAAATCATGCATATCCTAAACCAATTCAATCAGTATGACATGAAAATGGATGAATCCATTATAGTTTTTGCCATTTTGGACAAACTTCCATCATCATGGAAAGACTACAAAAAGAGTTTTAAACACAAAAAGGAGGACCTATCTCTTGAAGAATTAAGCCATCATCTTCAGATTGAGGAGGAATTTCAGAAAAAAGACAGTAGCATAGCTCTTATGCCTCCAAGGTTCATATGATAGAGGATGGACAAGGGTCAAAACAGCCCTCCCAATCTAGACAAGATAATCGTAAGAAAGGTAGAAATGCTGGTAACAATGGCAATAATTTGGAAACAACCAGAATCACAATAAGAAGAAAAAGAAGGGGGCATGTTTCTACTGCAAAAAGGAAGGCCACTACAAGAAAGAGTGTCGTCTCTTTAAGAAACAAAAAGCGAACAATTCTAAAGACTCTAAGGAGAAATTTGTGGCCATGATATCCGATGTTAACATCCTTGAAGATAATGAAGCATGGTGGATTGACTCTCGTGCGACGAGGCATGTTTGTAAAGACAAAAGTTCTTTCAAGACCTATGAACCCATGGAGGACGGCAATGTTCTTTACATGGGCAACTCGTCCACTGCAGCAGTCAAAGGAAAAGGATTTGTGGATTTAGAGTATATTTCTAGAAAAAGCCTTACTCTTACTGATGTGTATCATGTACCAGAAGTTAGAAAGAATCTGGTGTCTGGGAGTCTTCTTAATAAGTTTGGGTTTAAACTTGTATTTGAGTCAGACAAATTTATCTTGACTAAGGGAGGGATGTTTGTTAGAAAAGGATATTTGTATGAGGGCATGTTCAAGCTTAACATTAATAAAGTGAATGTTTCTGCTTATATGGTTGATTTTCTTTCTTTATGGCATTTTCGTTTAGGACATGTTAATTCAAGAAGAATGCATGATATGGTTAAGTTAGAATTAATTCCTAAATGTGCAAATGACATGAATGATAAATGCAAAATATGTATGCATACTAAAATCACTAGAAAACCATTCTCAAAGGTTGATAGAAATTCTACTTTGTTGGAATTAATTCATAGTGATGTGTGTGATATGCATAGCACCCCTACTAGAGGAGGCAAAAAGTACTTTGTGAGTTTCATTGATGATTATACAAGATTCTGTTATATTTATTTACTACATGCTAAAGATGAAGTTTTAGATAAGTTTAAAGTTTATAAAACAGAAATTGAATGTCAATGTAATGCTAAGATTAAACGCCTTAAATCAGATAGGGGTGGTGAATATCATTTTCCTGCATTTTGTGAATCTGTTGGTATTATCCATTAAACCTCTATGGCTTACACTCCACAACAAAATGGAGTTACTGAAAAGAAAAACAGAACTTTAGTAGAAATGACTAATGCTATGCTCTTTAATTCTGGTCTTTCTAATAGTTTTTGGGGTGAAGCTATATTAACTGCATGTTATATTTTGAATCATGTTCCTCATAAGATGTCTAAAGTGTCTCCATATGAGTTATGGAATAAAAGAAAGCCTAATTTGTCTTATCTTAAAGTTTGGGGCTACAGAGCCATTGTTAGATTACCTGAACCTAAGATCAAGAAGTTAGGACAAAAAGCTATTGAATGCATTTTCTTAGGATATGCAGAACATAGTGAAGGATATAGATTTCTTGTTATTGAGACTAATGATTCAATTAAGATCAATACCGTTTTTGAATCTAGAGATGCAGTCTTTTATGAAAATAGTTTCACGTCTATTTCCAGTATAAATGAGACTAGAAAACATGTGGACCGATCTTTGGAACCATAAAAAGATGTCATTGTATCTTCTAAACCTAGAAGGAGTAAAAGGATAAGGACTGAAAAGTCTTTTGGGCCAGATTTTATTGTTTATTTGGTAGAAAGTACTAGAGATTCTATCTTTAAGCAAACTTCGGTTTCGCCTTCTATAGAACCTGATCCTCTTTCATTCGATGAGACTATGAAGTCTCAAGATTTAGCTTTTTGGGAAGAGACTATTAAAGATGAAATGAACTCTATTATGGGTAATAAAACTTGGAAATTAGTTGATCTACCACCTGGCTCTGTTCCTGTTGGATGTAAATGGATTTTCAAAAAGAAAATGAAGGTAGATGGAACTATAGACAAGTTTAAGGCCAGATTAGTTGCTAAAGGTTTTAAACAACAAGAAGGTATAGACTATTTTTATGCTTATGCACCTGTTGCTAGAATTAGTACTATCCAGTTGCTTATTCCATTAGCTTCTATTTATAACTTTTCAATTCACCAAATGGATGTTAAAACTGTATTTTTAAATGGTGAGTTGGATGAAGAAGTTTACATGGACCAACCTGAGGGTTTTATCATGCCTGGACAGGAACATAAAGTTTGTAAGTTGGTTAAGTCTCTCTATGGACTTAAACAAGCACTTAAACAGTGGCATGGGAAATTTGATCAAGTTGTGGTTATTAACGGCTTTAAAATATATGAATCTGATAAGTGTGTTTATAGTAAGTTCAATAATGATAAATGTGTGATTATCTGTTTAAATGTGTGATTATCTGTTTATATGTAGATGACATGCTGAATTTTGGTACTGATATTGATAGCATTGTAAAAGTTAAGAAATTTTTGTCATCTAATTTTGAAATGAAAGACATGGGTATTACTGATGTCATTTTAGGTATCCGAGTTAAAAAGAATACTAATGAGATTGTCTTTTCTCAATCACATTATATAGAAAAAATACTCAGAAGATTTGATTCATTTGATTGCAAACCTGTGAGTACACCGTTTGATTCAAATCTGAAATTGTATCCTAATACTGGTAGAGCTATTGATCAATTAAAGTATGCTAGGGTAATTGGTTGTTTGATATATGTTATGACATGCACACGGCCTGATATTGCTTATGCAGTTGGTAAACTTAGTAGATTTACTAGTAATCTTAGCACTAGTCATTGGAATGTTGTAACAAGAGTTTTAAAATATCTAAAAGGAACCATAGATTATGGTTTGTGTTACAATGGGTATCCTACGGTTTTGGAAGGATACACTGATGCTAGTTGGATATCTGACCGAGATGATCATACATCAACCAGTGGGTGGATATTTTTCCTTGGTGGAGGAGCTATCTCCTGGGGTTCTAAGAAGCAAACTTTGATTACAGACTATACCATGGCTGCAGAGTTTGTAGCTTTGGCTTCTTGTAGCAAAGAGGCTGAGTGGCTTAGGAATTTGTTGTTAGAAATTCCTCTTTGGTCTAAACCAATGTCACTTATATCTTTGCATTGTGATAGTGAGGCTACACTGTCACGAGCATATAACCACATTTATAATGGCAAATCTAGGCATATTGGCCTGAGACATAGTAGTGTGAGACAAATGCTCACTGATGGAGTTATCACCATAGATTTTGTGAGATCATGCCAAAACTTGACAGATCCGCTTACTAAAGGACTTGCAAGGGACTTGGTGAAGAAAACATCAATAGGGATGGGTCTTCGGCCCATATGATTAGTCATCACTGGTGGAAACTCGACTCAACGCTTGAAATATCAAGTTTTGAGTTCAATGAGCCAAAGTACATCAGATGTAGTGACTGCAAGCACTATACATATTTTTCATCCCAAGGAAAAAGATGCTTGGTACCAGTAATGTAAATGGGGAAGGTTGAGTGTCGCGCCTAGATTTTTCGCACTCGAGGAATACTCACACAAGTGGGAAAAATGTTGTACTCTCTCGTTAGAACTCACCCTCCTAAAAGAATGAGTGTGACTAAGTTTGAATTGAAAAATTGATTTGAAATAAGGGCTTTTAGAAAAAGATTCGGAGTCGCCACCTAACTTGATTAAGGTGAGTTAGGTCACCTAAAAACAGAGAATAATCCGAAGACTACACTTAGGGTTTTTGGAAAACGATTTTGGAAAACATCCTCAAGAGAGAGTTTTTAAGAAAACAGGTTGTTTGGCAACTTTTGGAAAACATTTAGCCCTTTTTGAAAAATAACTCCTTTTGGTCTTTGAAATTAGTGATCCTAGGTTCGAAGGTTAGTTACGTGTAGGGAAGACGCACTAAGTTATCACCCTACCCCGCCATTTCGGTACCTACATGTCAATCTACCCTAGATTCACCTATGAGAGTCTTCAACCAACTATAGTTCAATCCTATCCATTTTAGAAAAACAATGTTTAAAAACTAGCATGATGCATGGTATACAAGTGCAAGTTAAGAGAATTGAAAAATAAATTTGAAAAGAGATTGATTTGAAATTGATTTGATTTGAAAATAGATTTGAAGAGATGGAATTGAAATTGAAAAGTTTGAAAATTTGAAAATAGAAATTTGAAAATAGAAATTTTGAAATTGGAATTTTGAAAATAGATTGGAATTTGAAATTTGGAAAGATTTTGGAAACCGCACCCATGAGGGTGGAATTGAAAGTTTGAAAAGTGTTGTGACCGCACCTATGAAGGTTGCCTACGTATCCCTTTGGGGGAATCAGGTCAGTCGTAGTTCGAACCGGAGTCTGATTGAAAACAGAAGATTTGATTTGAAAAGAGATTGAATTGGAAGAAAGAGATTGAATTGAAAATTGGATTTGATTTGAGATTAGAAGAGGAGATTGAAAATTGGAATTGAGAAGATTGGACTTGCTTTGGAAAGATTGATTTTGGAAAGACTTGGTTTTGAAAAGATGGAGGTTTGGGAAACCTAGACTTAGGAAAGATAGGAAACCTAGGAAAGACTTGAGATTAAGAAAGATTGGATTGGAATGTTGGATTTGGAAGATTTGGAAAGGATTGGATTTAGGAAAGGTATGAATTAGGAAAGGTCCGACTTAGGAAAGTTTTGAATTAGGAAAATTTCATTTTTGGAAAGTTTCGAATTAAGAAAGTTTTGAATTAGGAAAGTTTTCAAATTAGGAGAGTTTCGAAGTTAGGAAAGTTTTGAAATTAGAAAAGTTTTGAAATTAGGAAAGTTTTGAAATAAGAAAGTTTTAGGTTTAGAAAAGTTTTGAAATTGGAAAGTTTTGTTTTAAGAAAGGTTTGAAAAAGGAAAGTTTTCAGTTTGGGAAATGTTTGAATTAAGAAAGTTTTGAGTTTAAAAAAGCCTTGGATTTGGAAAGATTTTGAAGCTTTAAGAAAGGTTAGAATTTAGAAAGTTTTAGATTTAGAAAGTCTTAACTTAAGAAAGTTTTGAATTTAGAAAGCTTAGAATTTTAGAAAGATTTGAAATTTAGAAAGTTTAGGATTTAGAAAGTTTTAGAGTTTGAATTTTTAGAAAGTCTTGAAATTAGGAAAGGCTTGAATTTAGGAAATGTTTTGAAAACTTGAATTTGGAAGGTTAAGATTTAGAAAGGGGGTTAAATTAAGAAAGGGTTGAGTTTTAGAATTTTAGGAAAGATTTTTTATGTTCAAGTTTTGGAAACTTAAGATTTAGGAAAGTGGAAATTTAGGAAGGATTTGAATTAGGAAAGGGTTGGATTTTGAAATTTAAAGAAAGCTTTAGAGTTTAGGTTTAGGAAACTTATGATTTAGGAAGGTAGGAAATTAGGAAGAAGTTGAATTAGGAAAGGTTTGGGATTAGGAAGGGATTGGATTTGGTTTCTAAAAGAAAATATTTGATTTTGTTTCCAAAAATGGAGGACGGGATCTAGTTTCCTAAACGGAGAGATTGGATATGATTTCCTAAAGGGAAGATAGGATTTGGTAAGGATTTGGAAAGGAGATTCAAAAACCCTAGATTTGGAAAATCATAGTTTTGACGTATAAAAGAGGTTTTGGAAACATGTATAGTTTGGATGTGAAAACTAGAGGTTTTCGAAACCTAGGTTTGGGGCAAAGTTTGAAAATCATGTTTCTGGAAAGAAAATTAGGGTTTCCTAATTGGGGGCTCTAAGGTTTGACTTGGGCTCTAAGGAAAGAGTTTTTGGAAAGTGCGTTTTTAGAAACAAAGGTTTTGGGAGGAAAAATCCTAGAGGGGAGTTTCTAGAAGGAAGATTTTTGGAAAGAGAGTTTTTAGGAAGTTGAATTTAGGGAGTGTTTTTAGAAAGTGAATTTTGAGGAAAAGATTTTGGAGAGGAGTTGAAAAAGAGAGTTTTAAAAAAAATAGATTTTGGAAGGGAGTTTTTAAAAACAATTTTGAAGAAGAGAGTTTTAGGAAAGTATGTTGAAAAAGAGATTTTTAGGAAGAGATTTTTAAAGAGAGATTTTTTTGGAAAGTACGAAAACGCCTCACTTTCCTAAAGCGATTCTAGCCATAAAGAGGGCTAGAACCACTTTAAGAAAGTGGTTTTGGAAAACCATAAGATTTGAAAATATAGACCAAAAAGGTCACTTTTAATGTAACAATTTCCTAAAGCAACCCTAGCCATGGAAATGCTATAATCACCCTAGAATTGTGGTTTTGAAAACAAGTTTTTGAAAAAGAGATTTTAATGCAATTTTGAAAATAAGTTTGAAAATGTTTTGAAAAACAACTTTGAAAACGGTTTTTGGAAGATACAAAACTATGATATGCACAATGTAATTTGGGGTCGTGAACATACAAGGTTAAGGCTTCGCCACATAATCAAGGGGGCCGAACCCACGTGGTCTTTGGTTAGACTAGAAGAAAGCCCCCGACACGGTGACTCTCCAATAGTCCAATCCTACACATGGACCGGGAATCCCCTTGTTTCAAGCATGTAAAGAAAGGGGGGGGGGGAAGAGATATGGGATTAAAATAGAGAAAACCCAAGTGGGTTAGGAGAGAGAAGAGAGAGGGGGGGAAGCGCGGAAATTTAAATAGGGAACCTACCGTATATCTTGTTTATTTTGCGCACCGTGCAGTCTTCGGTCTTCGTCTTCAATCTTCAAGGGTTGTCTTCAAGCTTTAGATGACAGCTTTTCAAGTCTTTGAAGGAGGGTTGAAGGCTAGTGTATGAATGTATGGGGGTGTATATGAGTGTATAGGAGGCTAGGGTTTAGTGTAAGGTGGCTAGGGTTTGGAAAACCTAAAGAAACTAGGGTTTTGGAGGTGCTCGAGCTCTGTATATCGAAATATATGATTTTTAGGTTAAGTTTGCAGACCCCTTTCACGTTGAATGAGGCTTTGTATTTATAGAAGTTGGACAAACCTGGCGCCTGTTGCAGTGGCTCCAGGGCAAAATTGCTCTTGGCGCCACTAGGAGTGGCGCCAGGCCAATTCTTGGCTTGGCGCCACTACTAGTGGCACCAGCCACTTAGGAAACTTTATAAGTCGGCAAACAACGTATCTTTGACTAGATTTGGGTGCCTGTACTAGTGACTACCATGTAATTTTTGGCCTGGCTTCACTAGGAGTGACTCCGGAAAGTCTGGAAATGATTTAGAGGAGCCAAGAATTACCCGGAAGGCCGAAAAGGAGCAGGAACACTTAAAATAGTGTCCTGGAGGTATTTGATTTGAAAAGTGAGGATAAAATGTGTCGGAAGGGTTGACCGGGCCCTTAGGGGCAAAACGGTCAATCAGACCGAGAAACTGCCGGGACAGACTCGGACTGTCCCGGAAGAAGACTTGGGATCTGAAAATATTATTTAGAATGTTCCCAGAGGTTGCTGGTTTGATTTCCAGAGCCGGCGTGGACGGAAAAGGAGACCGGCCCACTAGGGGCAAAACGGTCATTTTGTACCGGGTTTGCCGGAACTGACTCGGAATGATCCGAAAAGGTAAAGGAAGGTTGAGAACACTATAAAACGTAGTCTCAGGAGGTTACCGGTTTGATACCCAGAGCCGGTGTGGTCGAAAAAGGAGATCGGCCCACCAGGGGTAAAACGATCATTTTGTACCAGGTTGGCCGGAACTGACTCGGAGTGATCCGGAAAGGTAAAGGAAGGTTGAGAATACTATAAAAAGTATTCTCGGGACATTACCGGTTTGATACCCAAAGCCGGTGTGGTTCCCGGGGCATTCAGATGCCTAGGGGCAAAATGGTCATCTTGACCAGAAAGTCTTGAAAAAGGTCCAAAGGACAGCTTGGTCATTTTTCACCAAAGTGGGTTAACAGACACTGGTATTGACCTGGGTTTTGAGTGTTTCCGCCACTCTAACGGCGGTCGTCGTGACACAGGGGTTTGTTGCCAATTCCCTATATCGACCTATTTGTGAGTATTACTCTAACGGTTTTGTGAGTAGTTTCGCTACTCGGACCGTCTCGAGGAATAAACTGTCTCGAGAGTGGGATTGGAAAGGGGTCTTATCGTCTTCGAAGAGACGTTCCTTGATTGGAACCGTCTCGAGGAATAAACTGTCTCGAGAGTGGGATTGGAAAGGGGTCTTGCTGTCTCTGAAGAGACGTGCCTGGATTGGAACCATCTCGAGGAATAAACTGTCTCGAGAGAGGGATTGGAAAGGGGATTTATCGTCTCCGAAGAGATGCGCCTGGATTGGAACCGTCTCAAGGAATAAATTGTCTCGAGAGAGAGATTGGAAAGGGGACTTATCGTCTCCGAAGAGACGCGCCTGGATTGGAACCGTCTCGAGGAATAAACTGTCTCGAGAGAGGGATTGGAAATGGGTCTTACCGTCTTCGTAAAGACGTGCCTGGATTGGAACCGTCTTGAGGAATAAACTGTCTCGAGAGAGGGATTAGAAAGGGGACTTATCGTCTCCGAAGAGATGCGGCTGGATTGGAACCGTCTCGAGGAATAAACTGTCTCGAGAGTGAGGGATTGGAATTAGAAAGGAAAGGACAATGCCCCTAAGGGCATTTTGGTCATTTTGCCTCTATTTGGGCTTGACAGGCCAGCGAAGCGATGGAAAGACGGAATTTGGACCTAGAGAATTGGATTCGATAGGAATATGCCCATAATGACTTGAAAACAAGTCTGGACGGAGTGTAGACTGCCGAGCGATCAAAAATGGGATGCTTACATTGAGCAATATGCTCTTAATAGACTTATAATATATTGTATTGAAGTATTTAAGTTACTAGAACACTTCAGATAAGTCTACCTATATGAGTGTCAAAGGTGGTGCCGCCTTCTATGATGACTTGGGCAGTCTCTAGAGCACTCATGAAACAGGATATAGACACAAGGCCAATCCACGTGTTAGCTTATATGAATTTACCTAAAGAAGAGAATACTAATGTGTGAGACATGTCCGGTTAGCTATACAGGATTGCTAGTTCAAAACTTGCCTACTATGCCATCCTTGTTAACCTTGATGTGTTATCATTAAGTGATGGTTCAAGTCCATAAGACACCTTCATTTATGCATTAGTTTTCCTTGTCTGGCCAAGATATGTTTTTCAAATTATTTTGAAAATGGTAGGGGATTGTTGAAATTATTTTCAAAATATATAATATATGTAATAGTTTTGGGTTTTTCCATTTTGGTTTTGACTAGCTTTGAAGAAAGTCTTTATTGCCTTATTAAATGAATCCCACATCGAAAAGTGAGAAGTTTTGTAAGACATTTATAAATGCCAACAACTTTCTATGTATTGCTTTAGAGCAATGATTGGGTGTAGTACTTAAGTGTGGCGCACTTGGCACTTGGACACATGGCGCCATGTGGCGCACTTGGCACTTGGACATGTAGCGCGTGCGCGTGTGGCATGTAATCAAGACCATTGATTTTTGTCAATCATGATGATCAATGATCGGATGGCTAATACGTAAGCAAAAAAGATCGTATGGTGAGAACCACACCTGATCATAGAGGTGTGATGTATGATCTGATCAAATAATAAATAGATACGATCTACACCGTTAGATTAAGAAATGGGTGATCTGACGGCTGTGTTTAAACCTGCAAGTGACTGTTAGAAATCAGTTATTATTTGAATTCTAACAGTCATGTCTGGTCCAAAAAGACACCAAAATGTCTATAAAAACATGGCAAATTCGCAGACAAAAATATATATTTTTCCTACAACTTCTCTATATATTGAAAGGCAATAGAATTCTTGATTTTTTTCTAGTTTTATTGTTCATCATCTCTGAAGTCTGTTTCTGCAGAAATAGACATTCAGATTCTTGGCAGACTTGATAATCAGAGGGTATTCGGGTCTGATTTCGTGTGTGCAACATGCAGTCAGAATTACAGATTTTTTCTGGGCTCCATTGTATCCTGGAGGCGATTCGCCATTAATCCGGTGCACACCAGATTCTGAGAATTGGTGGGAGTGAATATCGTCTTAAGAAAAGCGATATTAATTATGCCTTGGATGTGATTATTCATCTTCTTCTTTCTTTTACAGATTTCTGAATTAACAAAGATAAGACCAATTACTGTAGTTGGGACCATCCAACTTAATAGATATGGGTTGAGACAATTCAGAGGATGCCATGATAACAACAAACAATAAACACAAAATAAAAAAAAATTTCAAGAAAATGTTGAAGCAACAAAGCAATTACATGGCCTAGAATGAGCAAGTGAGAAATTTATTTTCTCATGTTACTGAAGCAAAGATGAGTCTATATTACCTTGAACTGGTTCACGTGGAAAGAAAGCACAAGAATAATGGAAATTAGAAGATTGTGGATAACAATTCAAACAAATACACTGATCAAAGGTTGCTAAAAAAAATGAAGGAAGAAATATTCAAGGTGCAATCTTTGTGCAGGGAGTCGAGATATGATGCTCAAAACCAATCAAGAGAATAAAAATTGGCTAGAACCAAAACAGAAACTCAACAGAAAACTAATGATAAGTAAAGATTGGAACAAAAGGCTTTGATACCATGAAATTTTCTAAATAACAAAGTCTAATTATGAATAATAAGTTTGTACGTTAGACCTTCTTATAATGTATGCATTATATACATCTAAAGTCACAAATCATGCAAAAGAAAGTCAACAAAAGAAAGACAACAAAGTAAAATAGTTGCCAATAGGCAGCAGCCCTGTAGTCAATAATTAGTAGCTCTGCAGCTGGCAAATGAAGAAAAGAAAAAGGAGCCTACATCATTAAAGGATCTCCATGCCTCAACCTAGCAACCTATTACATATTACATATAGCCTCATAATGGATAAGACAATAAGTAGCAGGCAACCTTAGTATTCTAATATCACCCAACCATCCAGAGGTGGAAACCAAAGACTATACAAGGTAACATCCGTACTAAGTTCATAATAAATGCTGGCACCTCTACATTATTACATGTTGAAACTCTATTGCTCCATTCACTGCCCTCTGTATTGCCCACAAAGGATATGGGTCAATGCTTTGGAACTTGCTCCATTTCAACTCTTCCAAATACCCCAAATAATTGACGCAGCAATAGCCAAGAATTGCTTGCAATCCTTTGTATCTTGTAAATGCCCTATAAGATCCAGCCACTAGTGGAAAAAGGAATCCCATTCAAAGATGAAATGTCTAATGGAAGTGGAGAAAAAAACCACATAGCCCAGGAAAAAAGGCAACCAGAAATAAGGTGCATAAGAGTCTTGTACGTTTATTTACATGTAGGATATATTGCATCAACCTCCATCTTCCTTTTCCTTAAGACTTTCCCTACTGGAACAAAGTCACGGTTGCATTTTCACAAGAAAAATTTGATCTTACCCTGTACAGGAATGCTCCATAATGTTTCCAATAGGATTTCTTAACTTCTCTAATGCTACTTTCCCCCTTGCTTCTTGATTTAAACAAGCCATTTCTGTGAGACCCTAACCTCATAATTCCATAATTTGTTTCATTATATATTAAAATTAGTTGAATTAGTTAATTTAATTTAATTATATTTATTACATGGTTAATTGGTATGTAAAATTATGTGGGTGCATGTGTGTGTAACATGTGTCATTTCATCATCGGTGAGTTAGTTAGTGAACTCTTTGGTGGAAAAGTTAGCTAGATTGATTAGGAGTTAGGAGAAAAAAATTAGGTAAGGAGCTTGTTGATTCCTTATCATTTGGATGGAGGAGAGATAAAGAGAGAGAGAGAAGAGGAAGAAGGGAGGAGAAATGAGAGAAAGAAGAAGAGGAAAAAGAGCTTGAAAGGGAATGCTTGTGTATTCATTTCTAAGGTGAGATATCTTATGTCCACGGTTGTGTGATGATGTATTCATAGGTTTTTGCATATTTATGTCTTATATGCCACGTAAATGGTAAGAGCTTTCATGGTAAAAACTTAAAATTATCCATGGCTGCTATAACCAAAGTCATCTCTGTGATAGGGCTACTGTTAGAAATTTGACTTAACGACAAATCTTATTTGTGGCTGAATTATTGAAAACTTTAACTTAAAGTGATAATGGTAATTTGGGATTTGGTTTCACTCAAAGATATTGTAATTTTGAATTATGGTGAAATTTTAAATTTGGACTATATCAGTAGAATTTTGGTGCCGAGATTTGCGACCCCTAGTTTGACAGAATATTAGACCAAGTTAGAATAGTAAAAAAAATTATGAAATTTTTACTGTATCTGTTAAATATGTGGATTATAATATGTACCATCTGCTGTTGGATTCTTATTTCTACAACATTGCCCTAGCTTATAAAATGCCAAATAAATACTTAGGCTTGTTTAAAAAATTTGAAATTTGTTATGGATACTATATAAGATGTCTAGTTTATATTTACAAAGTTTTAGAATTGTTTGGTGTAAACTCACGAAGTTGTGTCCATATATGAGGCATGTGTCAGTTTTGACAAGTTAGAGGACTTAGTAAATTTTGACACTTTTAAGCCTATTTTCAAATGATTATGTTCAAAGTATATTATTTTTTTATATTTAATATTTATTGATGAATTATACAATGTGATTCCGCAACTAACATGATTGTGGTAATAGGAGCTAAGGGAGGTCAATAACCTTCAATGTTAACCAAAGAGTAACTTTATCGAGTGTCTGTGTGGTGACAGGTGAGAATTGAGATAATCTTATTCATATAGAAGTGAATGTATTATTTGTATTGTTATGAACACTGGTGTTGTTTATGGTAATATAAGATAGTCTTATTCATGTTGAATGGATTGTTTGTTTTTCTAATATGTATGGTGACGGTGAATTCATATGAGGTGTTAATGGTGGTCATATATGAGGTGATATTGGTGATTATATATATGTATATGGCAATATTACATACCATCCATATCCTATGCCTTGCATTACATTGGAAAGAGTTAGCCATGGTGGAATAACCAAAGGCTTAGTCACGGTGGATGGGCCTAAGGGTGCCACGGTGGGCATTCCTTCATAACGAGCCATCGATATATTGGGCCAACGTTATCTAAATTATGTGGATATTTGGGTGTTTCATGCATTGCATCACAAGATATCATTTATTAGTGGATTATCTATTGATAGTTGATTATGTGATTATGTATATAAAGTTCTTTATGAGTTTGATTATCTATCGTGAGCACGTTGACAATTAGCTAACACCCACATAGACTGTTTTGGCAGGTAACGTGGATATGACGGTTTGGTTCATTGTAGTCTTGGTCTTAGCCGCTGTGGTATTCATGTCGGTATTAGGATTTGAATTATATTTTTATTTTACTTTATGTTAGCCTGAGTTTTATGAAGATTTGTTATGGACCTATATTTGAAAGATGTGTGTCGGGTTATATGATAGTTTACTCTAATGTATTTTATATTTATCTATGGTTGGTCCATGTTTATACAAAGCAATAGTGTTTATTCCACTATGTTTTATTTTCATCTGTGGAGTTAAGTTGCCGTTTGCAGGTATGGTAACCTGTGCGATCACACCTCTCTTCATATAACATTCATGATGTCTAATAGGGATAGGGGTGTGACAATTTCGTGCAAGCGTCAATACAATTTCATAGCTAGAATTTACAGAATACATACTCAAAGTTGTGTAATACCAAATAAGGTTGTCAGGAAGATCATTGATTGGTATAGGGATACTCAAAATGAGCTTTGCATCCTTCTCCTGAAAAAAAAAAAATTGTGAACCTCCTTAACTTTCTATCAAGCATTTGCTCTGTCAATAAAAAAGTTAAACTGACATGTGCTCTTCAGACACTCAAGTCTATGGCCAAAAGTGATGGGCTTGGTAAGCTAGTAATCTGCCCAAGCATTGACGAATTTGCCTTTCCCAACTCACCGCATAATTCCTGTTTCTAAAACTTTTCGTCCTTCCAAAATGCTTTGCCGTACCTAATAAGGATTCGAGCCTATAGTAGCCTCCATAAATGACTTATTCTTGAAGTACTTGGCTTGTATAACTCTGCACATTAGAGAATTTCCCCCTGTCAGTATGTGTCAGCCTTACTTTGTTAATAAGCTAGATTGTAAGCCATTAAATTTTGAAAACCAAGGCTACCCTATGTCTTTTTCTCAAATAACTTGCCCTATGCGATCCAATGAATATTCCTTTCCTCCTTAGTTTGTCCCCACCAAAACTTCGCAATGGAAGTTGCCATTTGTTTACAAAGAGTAACTGGGAGCTTAAAATATGTCATGGCATGAGTAAGTAATGCATAGGCCACTGACTTCAACATGACCTCCTTACCTACCAAAGAGAGGAATTGACTCGTCCAACTCTCTGTCTTGGTGCAAATCCTCTCTTTAATGTAAGTGAAAAGCTCAACCTTAGATTTTCCTATCTCAATAGGAAGACTTAGGTACTTACCCAGATCTACTCTTTTAGGAATACTCAAAATTTGTTCCACCTCAATTCGCAAAGCCTCAGGAGTGTTCTTGCTAACGAAAATGGATGATTTCTGGCAGTAATCATTTGCCCCAAAGCAACTCTATGTTGGGTAGAGAACAAGTTATCATATCAATTAGAGATAGAAAACAAAATGAATTTTTCATTAAAAAAAAAATACTCACATAAAATTTCAAACAATTACAGAGCACTTTCACTTTCTCTCTTGCTCTCTTTTTCTCATTGATATATTTTACAAGCATAACCCAATATCTATATTTATATTACTCAGATGAAGCATCAAGAAGGTTGAAGTTATTTCCTTGTTGGTCATCAATGGTGGACCACTGTAGCAAATATGGTGTACACAACTTTGACTTCTAGCTGTCTGAAGTTTTGTCGCACCCGGTTTTTTGGGTGTCCAAGGTCCTTTCGGCTCAGAGACTCTAAAGTACGGAACTCTGTCATTAGAACTCATCCCCCTAGAAGGGCGAGTGCGAGTAGGTTTGAGAATTGATTTGACTAAGGGCTTTTTAGAAAAATAGGAGTCGCCACCTAACTTTATAAAGGTGAGTTAGGGCACCTAAAACTAAGCGTTAATCTGAAGATTAAACTTAGAGTTTTTTTTTTAAAAAGGTTTTTGAAAACTCCCTCAAGAGAGGGTTTTTAGAAAAATAGGTTGTTTGACAACCTTTTGGAATGTTTAAGCCCTTTTTGAAAATAACTCCATCTTGGTCTTTCGAAAAAAAAGTCCAAGGTTCGGGGGTTGGTTACGTCTAGGGAAGATATCCTAAGATCATCACCCTACCCCACCCTTTCGGTATCTACATGTCTAATCACCCTTTTGTTCACTCACTAGAATAACCGGTTACCATTGTCCACTTAATATCCACTTTAGAATTTTGAAAATGGGGTTTAGTCATCACTTTTCGGATGGATGATGCATAATGCAAGTTTTTGAAAAAAGTTTGAAAATAATGGAGGTTTTGAAAGAGTTTGGAATAGAAATTTTGAATTGATTGGAGTTTTTGAAAAAGGGATTGGGGTTGAAATGAAAGTTATGACAGCACCATTTTAGGTTGCCTACGTATCTCATTTGGCGAGAATCAGGTCATTCGTAGTTCGGGCAAGAGCCCGATGGAGAATAGGCGCATTAGGGCCTTTGAAAAGTTTGAAGACATTTTGGGGTCTTTGAAAGAGTTTAAGACACTTTGAGGTCTTTGAAAAAGTTTAAGACACTTTGAGGTCTTTGGAAGTTGAAGACTCTTTGTGGTCTTGAAAGTTTTGACTTGGAATTGGGTAGTGGTGTGCTTTGAAAATGCTTTTTGGGTCAATTTTGAGAGAGTTTTGGAAAATGTCTTTGGATAACTCAAGAGAGTTTGAGAAAGTTTTTGAAATTTTGTTTTGAAAACCTTGGAAGTATGATTTTGGAATGTTTTGATGAATTGGTTTTTTGAAAGTGGTGTTTGGAATCCCAATATGAACAACCTTAGGAGTTGTTCTTGATTTGTCATTTGACCTTGGAATCCCTAACCATGAGAGGGCTAGGGACACCTTAGGTTTGTGACCTTTTGAAAATATTTTTGGAAATGCCTTGAAGATGAAATGTAGGAATATTTGAAGAATTTATGGAGTTGGTTTCTTTGAAATCAAGAGAGTAAGAGGTTTTGGAAAAATAGGTTGTGAGAATAGTTTGAAAATTGAATGATCATTTAGAAAATGGTTCAAGAGTTGAAACCTTGAAGTATACCAACTTAGGTTGGGTGACCTAAGGTTAACTAACTTGGGTTAGGTTAACCTAGGGTTAAGATGACCTATGGTTGACTAGCTAGGGTAAGGTTAACCTAAGGGGGGTGAACTAGGGTCAAGTTAACCTAGGGTTGGACAATTGGGGTTAAGTTAACATAGGGTTAGGTAACTAGGGTCAATTTAACCTAGGGTTAGGTAACTAGGGTCAAGTTAACCTAGAGTTATGTAACTAGGGTCAAGTTAACCTAGGGTTATGTAACTAGGGTCAAGTTAACCTAGGGTTGGACAACTAGGATCAAGTTAACCTAGGGTTAGGTTGAAAAAAGGGTCTTGAAAATTGTTTTGATGCATTCTTGGAAAGAGTTTTGAAAGCAAAATATGATATGCAATGGACTTTAGTATGCCATTTCTTTGAAGATCATTTCCATGAAAATTTTGACTCTTAGTCAAGAGTGTGGTGTGTATGGTTGGTGATTAGAAACCATTCCAAGGAAGGTTTCCTCATGGCCATTATAACCACCATCTTGACAAGAAAACAAGGGTTTAAAAATCAACATAATGATTGTAATTTTTAGAACATTATTTTTATGCAAAAATGGAGAGAAGGCATTTTTGAAATCATTTTTGGAGAAGGATTTTGAAAACCATTTTTCAAGGGAACCATTCCATCAAGAGAGGGTTCATATGGCCAATAAAAGGGAGACCACTCAAGAGAGGGTTCCATGGGGTCATTCCAACCACTGCACTTAAAAGAATGGAAATCTTGAAAATTTAGAGAATTAGAAAGCAACCCTTTATGCAATTTAAAACATCATGGCACTAAAGTGAAAGTTAGGGGATTAGTAGGAGGTCTTCTAAGGCACAATTCCTAAAATCCCATCCTACACTTTAAAGGGGTAACTCTTGAAACAATTTTTGAAAGACATGTATAGCTTGGAAATGGTATGAAAATAAGAGCAATGCAAGCATCGTAGAGCATGACAATAATCATAAAATGAAGCCAAGCATGCAAAACATGATCAAAATAGTGATATACAAAGGGGTCATGATTACATACAAGGCTCTTAGGCTACACCACATAAGCAAGGGGCTCTTAGGCCATACCATCTTTAAGTAGGCTAGTGAGAGGTCCCCCTACACGGTGGCTCTCACTTGCTTTCCTCTAGGCATGATCTAGGAACCCTCTTGGCTCAAGCATGCAAGAAAGGGGGGTTGAAGATGGGGATTAAAATAGAGAATAGCCTAAGTAGGCTAGGAGGGAGAAGAGAAGAGTGGGGGAAGACACAAATGTAAAAGGGATACCACCTTTTGTCTTCAACACACTTGTAGTCTTCAATGGATGTCTTGATTGGAGCTTGAATGACTTCAAGAGGGCTTAAGGGGCTGGAATGGAGTGTATAAGTGTGTATATAGGCCTTGTATATGGAGTGTATAGGCTTAGGAGGGGTAGAATCTAGCCTAAGTGTTGGAGGGGAGGAATATATGTAGAGATTCGAGTTTTTGGGGTGATTTCAGCAGAGTTTCGTATTAATTTCGAACCTGGAATATGCAAGGGGGAAGGCCTCTATTTATAGGCAATCTGGAACAAATCGTGCGCATGTGCTACATGCGCATGGCCAAATTTTGGCCGTGCCCATGTCCCACATGCGCAGGTACTGTTCTATTGCCAGAATAACACGTGGCACCCTATGTACTGCTTAAATCTCGACCGTTGATTCGAAATTCGGTCGATCTGATCAAAAGTTGAGCGCATGTAGCATACGCTCCGTCACCGGGCAAGTTCGTCCAAACTTTGCCTTGATAATTGAGTTAATCGGGAAAGTTTTGGGGAAATCGGTCGCACTGGGGATGTTTTCCTAGCGCTTCCAATGAACTTTCATGTTTTCGAAGAGTTTAAATTATGTTCAGAAGTGTGGGATATCGTCTTGGGAAGCGTGCCAAAAAGGACACTTTTGTGGAGCGTCTGTGATACGCTCCGTGTGTGTTTGAAAGTGACTGTTTTCGTTTGATGTGATCGAGGCTTTCGAGAAGCGATCTATTCGATCGGACCATTCCGATGGAAAGTACTTTGGAAATACTTTCTGAAATTCCCAAATTTACGCATTTCTCAAGTCGTTTGACGATGCGTTTTGATCAGGGAATCGGAGAAAAAGTCAACCTTGGCGGAGCGTCTGCGAGACGCTCCAGGGGTTGCTGAAAGTTATAGTTTTCGCACCGTATGATGGAGGGCTTCGGGAAGTGATCCATAAGATTGAACCGTATCGATGGAAAGATTGACGGACGAGCTTTTGTGAATTCCCTGATTTACGCATTTCTCAAGTCAGTTGACGGTGCGTTATAACCAGGGAATCGGGGAAAAAGACAATTTAAGTGGAGCGTCTGCGAGACGCTCCAGGGAACTTTTATCGCGTCGTGTGAGTTTAGTGTCGTAGGGTGTTCCTGGGTTTAAACAAGGGTGCGTGGTGAAACCCTCGCTCGAAATCCCAAGACCGGTGCTATTTCGGGGCATTTTTGGCTTCCAGGGGCAAAACGGTCATTTTGACTAGAGTTGGCTGGAAATGGTCTGGTGCATTGTGTTAGGCGTGTAAGGTTGTTCGGGGATGGTTTTGAGGGAGTTTTCCGCCGTTCAGCGGGGTTCGTGCCGTGCTAAGTCGTTTAGCGGCAAAATGGTCATTTTGACCAGAGTGAGCCGGAATAGGACCGGATTTGGACCAAATGGCGTGCAGGGGACGCCTAATGGTCTGACAACATTATGGAAGGATGGATTTATCATTTTGAGGGATTTTGAACCTTCCCAAAATGTGCCTAGAGGCCCAAAAGGGCAGGTTTGGTCATTTTTCACCGAGTCAGCCTAGCAGGCGCCGGTGTTGACCGAGGTGTTGGTTCCCGAGACCGCCCGGTCTCGAAAAACTACCCATGCGGTGTTGGTCTCTAAGAACGCCTGGTCTTAGAGAGCTACCTGTAGGGGTGGTGTTGGTTCTTGAGAACGCCTGGTCCTAGAAAGCTACCTAGAAGAGTGGTGTTGGTCTCCGAGAATGCCTGGTCCCAAAGAACTACCGAATGACGGACATTCTACATTGGCGGGCTAGTAGGCGCTAGAAGTGAACCGTCTAGAATCTTTGATGAGGTGTTGGTCCCCGAGATCGCCCGATCCCGAGAAACTACCTGGATGGCGTTGGTTTCCGGGACCGCCTGGCCCGGAAAACTGCCTGGAATAGTGGTGCTTAAGGCTCCAGCAGATCCTTGTGGATCCGAGAAGCGACCAGTTGACTGGATTGGAGATTGGGAGGCTCGTCTTGAGCTTGCATGTGTTGTGATGTTGGAAACCGAATCCGGTCGGGCCGGAGATTGCTGAGCGGGCAAAAATGGGGTGCTTATAAGTTTCTTAATCCTTTTACAACCTTCCATGGTTGAATCTTCAAATGCTTGAACCCTAAGTCTCCATGGCTGCTCCGTCTCAATTCTAGAGGCTTCTCAAGCTTAGGTGAAGTTTACAATTTCAACATCCCCCCTTAAACTTGACCATACCAAGTAAGATCTTCTATCTAGTAAAACATTCAGGCTTCAAAGGTTTAATGAAGATATCCATTGCTTAATCATTTGTTCTGCATGACACTAATTCTATTTTCTTCATCTTTATATGCTTCCGAATGAAATGGAACCATATGTCAATATGTTTGCTTTGTTCATAGAAGATTGGATTCTTCGCCAGTGTGATAGCTGAGCGATTGTCCAAATAAATCTCTATGGGTTGTTCTTGGGACAACCCCAAGTATTGTAGTGTATTTTGTAACTAGATAGCATGACAAACAGCTAAATTTACAACAACATTTTCAGCTTCACATGTAGATAGTGTAACTATCAGCTGTTTTTTAGATGACTATATGAATGTTGCATCTCTAAAGAAGAATAAAAACCTGTTGTACTTTTCCTTTCATCTATGTCTCTTCCCCAGTCACTATCTGAATAACCAATGAGTTTAAAACCATTAGTATACTTATAAAACAATCCTTCATCTATAGTAGCTTTCAGATAGTGTAATATATTCTTTGTTGCGTTAAGATGGGATTGATTTGGTGTTTCTATGTATCTGCTGATCAACCTACCCCATAAAGTATATCTGGTCGGGTATATGTCAGATATCGTAGACTACCTACCAGACTTTTGAAATATGTAGGATTAACATTACCTTTGTCATTCCTTCGTAGTTCTAATTTGCCTTCAACTAGTGCAAAAATTGTATTACATGTATCCATTCCAAATCTCTTCAAGATATTTGTAGCATAATTCTTTTGAGAGATAAAGATCCCATCTTCCTGCTAAGTAACTTCAATTGCAAGGAAATGTGCCATTAATCCAATATCAGTCATCTCGAATTCTTTCATTAGGTTTGTCTTGAAATCTTTGAACATGGATGAATTATTGCTTGAGAATATCAAATCATTCACATATAAAATGACAAATAACATACCTCCATCTTGATCTTTCTTCAAATATAATGCATGCTCGAATGGACATTGTTTGAAATCATTCTTCTAAAATTAGTTATCAATTCAAGTATTCCAAGCTCGGGGGGCTAGCTTGAGACCATAGAGTGCCTTCTTCAATTTATATACTTGATCTTCACGTCCTTCTTATACATAATTAGATGGCTGATCAACATATATTTTTTCTTCAAGATAGCCATTTAGAAATGTTGTTTTGACTTAGAGTTGACAAACCCTCCATCTGTGTTGTGTAGCTAGTGAGATCATTAATCTGGTAGTTTCTGTGCGAGCAACAAGAGCAAATACTTCTATATAATCAATTCTAATTTTCTGTTTGTAGCCTTTAGCAACAAGTTTTGTTTTGTACCATTGAACTTCCCCTTCTGCATTTTTCTTGATTTTGTATACCCATTTGACTTTGCTGGGTTTTTCTTATAAAAGATCAATCAATTTCTATGTGTTATTCTTTTCAATGGAAGTTATTTCTTCATCCATTGCTTTCTTCCATTTTTTATCTGTTGCTACTTCTTCAAAAGAGATTGGCTCACTGTCAGCAAATAAACAGAATAATTCAAACATATCACATTGTTCTTGTTATTCAGTCACCTCTTATAATTCTCTGAGGCTTCTTATTTTTCTAGGTCTTTCTATAGTGCATGATGCTAGTGATGCTCCTACTAATGTAAGTAACCCTGGTAAGGAAGTCTGTGGATTCATTTCTTCTATTCTTGGTTATTAAAATTGCTGAGATTCTTTATCTTCAAAAATCAAATTGATTTTCTCAATTTCTTTTGCATTGTCCCAGCTCCAAGCTTTATCTTCTTCAAAAATAACATCGCGACTCATGATTATTTCTTTTGTAACAGAGTTATATAACTTATATTCCATTGTCTTGTCTCTATATTTGATAAAAATATATTTTTGTTCTTTGTCATCCAGCTTTGTCCTTTTTGTCTCTAGAATTTGCACCTATGCAACACAGCCAAATACACGTAGATGGTTGGCACTAGGCTTGTGTTTGCTCTATGTTTGTTTTGGTGTTACATCTCGTACAACTTTTGTGGGATATCAATTCAACAAATATATTGTTGTTGATACTGCTTCAGCTTAAAAACCTTTAGACTACTTCTTATCTTGGAGCATGCTGGATGCTATATCAAGAATGGTGCAATTCTTTCTTTCAACGACTCCAATTTGTAATTAGGCCAACCTTCGGGGGCTGATATGTAATTTTCAATTTCAGATCTATAGAGCATTAGATCTCCATTTTTGACACCGTTCATGGTGTTGGACTCGTATAGTTGAGACGAATCTTCTAGTGTGATCAAAAATTAATTTTGACCAACTTGAATTCTGGGCAGAGGATGGCTTTATGCTTTGTTTTATAAAAAAAAAAATAGATTTTGTAATCTTTTGTGCTTTGTGATTACTCGTATCAAGCTCTAATACCATATGTTGGGTAGAGAACAAGTTATTCTATCAATTGGAGATAGAAAACACAATGAATTTTTCATTAAAAAAAAATCACTCACATAAAATTTCAAATAATTACAGAGCACTCTTACTTTTTCTCCTACCCTTTTTTTCTCATTGATATATTTTACAAGCACAACCCAACACCTATATTTATACTACTCAGATGGAGAATCAAGAAGATTGAAGATATTTTCTTGTTGGTCATTAATGGTGGACCAGTGTAGCAAACATGGCGTATACGGCTTTGACTCACAGCTGTCTGAAGTTTCTTAATCATTCTGCAACCTTCCATGGTTGAATTTTCAAATGCTTCAACCCTAAGTTTCTATGGCTGCTCCATCTCAATTCTAGAGGCTTCTCAAACTTGGATCAAGTTTACACTTTCAACACTCTGTACGAAGACAGAATGCCCTTAATTGTCTGAACCTCCACTGTTGAAGCCTTACTAAAAATAAGTGTGCCATCTGCGAATACCAAATGACTAACTGCTGGTCCAAAAATCCTTACTCTATGAATATCACTCATTCTTTCGGTTTCAACATCAAAGATAGTCCTTTAACACAAAGAAGAAATAAATTAGGCGATAGTAGGTCTCCTTGTCGAAGCCCTCTCCAAGGAGAGATGCACGTACCCATGTTTCTCACCATTAATCATCACCGAATACTTCACAGTGGAGACACACTCCATAATCCAATTTATCCACTTGGGATCAAACCCCATTTTCCTCATTATGGCTTTAAGGAAAGTCCACTCGATTCGATCGTAAGCTTTGCTCATGTCCAATTTCATTGCCACAGAACAAAATTTTCCACTTCGCTTACTTCTCATGTGGTGAAGAACCTCCTGTGCAAGTATGATATTGTCTGTGATAACCCTCCTTAGCATAAAAGCACCCTGACTTTCACCGATAACAAAACCTAGAATTTTTCGCAAATAATTAGCCAGAACTTTTGCTAAGCTTTTATAGGATACATTACAGAAGTTAATTGGTTGCAACTGCCCTATACTCATTGAACATCTTCCCTTGGTACTCATCTGCCCTATGGGTGTAATTAATGCCTCTAAGTAATTGACCAGAATGAAAAAAACTTTTAATGGCAGCAATAATCTCAGGACCCACTATGTGTCAAATTTCTTTTATAAAAACTAGTAGTCAATCCATCTGGTCCTGGTGCCTCGAAGGATGCATATGTGAGACTGCTTCCATTATTTCAGTTTCTGTCACTTGACCAAGAAGCTTATTATTCATAGTTGTCGTAACACGTATGTTAACACTATTTAAAACTGAGTCCAAACCAGATGGATTATCTAATGCAAAAATGTGGTCAAAGTTATCCAGTATATTATTTCGTATCTCCTCTTGCCCTTCCTTCCAAATACCAGCCTCATTCTCCAAGCCTCTAATACACGTCTGTCTTTGGATACTGTTTTTGTCAGTCTTGATAACAAGTTCATGATCGTTGTCAAACACAAAGATAAATAGAAATAATTGGTAGCCGAAGTGATATCATTTATGTTACTGACAAAGATGAAGGAAAAAAAAAAACTTGTACAATGGTACAATGTAATTTGTGTGTTGTGAAAAAATATTCTTTAGGAGGGTTTTCAAAACGAAGATACAATATTGTCATTATGCATTGATAAGCTAATTTATCTGAAAAAAATATTTTAGTTGTCGTCTAATCTTTTAACTCTCAATAATAGTATCATTTCACTTGCTTTAGATTGAGGTTTGAGTTAAGGAATTAAATCAACAAAAGCCACTTTTATTTTATATCTTTAATTAGTTTTGGGTATTTTCATTCGATTCTTTTGGCAAATAGACCACTAATTTAATTTGGTGCAACTCTGAGTTTACTAGTTAGGTAATCCAGCCTAACTTGTGAATTATCTTTATATTAGGTATATTTAAGTTTCATCTATATTGTATAGATGCCATTTTAAACTAAAATTTTCAAATATTTTAACACTAAAAGTTTTTAGTGTTTAATTTTCTATTCTATCAAACAATCAACTATAAACTAAGAAAAAACCACAAGAAGGGGATAGTATTCTCATTCCAATTCTCATGACAATCAAAACTCATGTATAAAAAAGAAATATAATGTCATATTCATGATGCTAATTAATAAGTAGAAAATAAGTTAACTATATAAGAATAGGAATTATATTTCAATATGATGTTTTGTTAAAATAATGAAAACTAATAAACTAATTTCAAATTAAATTTGAAACTATAAACATTGTTACCTAAGGATTTTTTTTTGAAAATTTAGTATCCTAACTTTATATTCTGACTTGCCATCAAAACTGAGGCCATGTTTGATATGACAATTAAGTAGTTAAAACTAAACATATCTAGTGGTTTCACAATTAAGTACACGTACAATGATCTACCACTTAAATCTAATAATAAATTGAAAATGAGTCTTAATTTTTAAGTAAGAAAGTCTTGAGTTAATGTTGAATATTGAATGCTTACTGCAACATAAAAAGTGAAGCCTCCAATTTGCAAAGAATATTTTATTTTCATTCTCAATTAAAAGTTTATTTCAAAATTTAAAATTTTAAAATATTAAATAGAGTATTGTAAAATTTTCAAACTCTGATACAAAAATGGTTAGAAGTGGCTGTTTCAATATGTATTATTTTGAATAACCAAACATCTATTTTAATATATAGAAGGAGAACCCATTAGTGTCTTTGAAGTTGGGTTAATAGCAGTTATATAATAATTGTTGCGGTTATTTATAAATTTCAAACTGCAGTTGTTTACAAATTTTAAACTATTCTTATCTAATTTATTTGATGATATTGATATAATCATCTCTTATCCGATTATTCAATCCACTACCACAGTGATTTTCGGTGATTCAATCCATTATTATGGTGATTTAATGACAACTATTATCTCTGACAATATTGTAAGCACCCCATTTTTGACCGCTCGGTAGTCTATATTTCGTCCAGACTTGTTTTCAAGTCATTGTGGACATATCCCAATCGAAACCAATTTTCTAGGTCCAAATTCCATCTTTCCATCGCTTCGCGGGCCTGTCAGGCCCAAATAGAGGCAAAATGACCAAAATGCCCTTACGGGCATTGTCCTTTCTTATTCCAATTCCAATCCTTCTCTCGAGACAGTTTATTCCTCGAGACGGTCCGAGTAACGAAACTACTCACAAAACCGTTAGAGTAGCGGAAATACTCACAAAACCGTTAGAGTAGCGGAAATACTCACAAAACCGTTAGAGTAGCAGAAATACTCACAAATAGGTCGATATAGGGAATTGGCACAAATCCCTGTGTCAGACGACCGCCGTTAGAGTGGTGGAAACACTCAAAACCCAGGCACGTCTCTTCGGAGACGGTAAGACCCCTTTCCAATCCCTCTCTCGAGACAGTTTATTTCTCGAGACGGTTCCAATCCAGGCACGTCTCTTCGGAGACGGTAAAACCCCTTTCCAATCCCTCTTTCGAGACAGTTTATTCCTCGAGACGGTTCCAATCCAGGCATGTCTCTTCAGAGACGGTAAGACCCCTTTCCAATCCCTCTCTCGAGACAGTTTATTTCTCGAGACGGTTCCAATCCAGGCACGTCTCTTCGGAGACGGTAAGACCCCTTTCCAATCCCACTCTCGAGACAGTTTATTCCTCGAGACGGTTCCAATCCAGGCACGCCTCCTCGGAGACGGTAAGACCCCTTTCCAATCCCACTCTCAAGACAGTTTATTCCTCGAGATGGTCCGAGTAGCGAAACTACTCACAAAACCGTTAGAGTAATGGAAATACTCACAAAACCGTTAGAGTAGCGGAAATACTCAACCGTTAGAGTAGCGGAAATACTCACAAATAGGTCGATATAGGGAATTGGCAACAAATCCCTGTGTCACGACGACCACCGTTAGAGTAGCAGAAACACTCAAAACCCAGGTCAACACCCGTGTCTGTTAGCTTACTTCGGTGAAAAATGACCAGACTGCCCTTAGGACCTTTTCCGAGACTTTCCGGTCAAGATGACCATTTTGCCCCTAAGCATCCGAACGCCCCGGGAACCACACCGGCTCTGGGTATCAAACCAGTAACCTCCTGAGACTACTTTTTATAGTATTCTCATTCTTCTTTTACCTTTCCGGATCATTCCGACTCAGTTCCGGCCAACCCGGTACAAAATGACCGTTTTGCCCCTAGAGGGCCGGTCTCCTTCTTCGACCACACCGGCTCTGGGTATCAAACCGGTAATGACCCAAGAATACTTTTTATAGTGTTCTCAACCTCCCCTTACCTTTTCGGACCATTCCGAGTCAGTTCCGGCAAACCCGGTACAAAATGACCGTTTTGCCCCTAGTGGGCCGGTCTCCTTTTCCGACCACGCCGACTCTGGGAATCAAACCGGCAACCTCTGGGAACATTCTAAATAATATTTCTAGATCCCAAGTCTTTTTCTGGGACAATCCGAGTTTGCCCCGGCAGCTTCCTAGTCCGATTGACCGTTTTGCCCCTAAGGGCCCGGTCAACCTTTCCGACACATCTTATCCTCACTTTTCAAGTCAAATACCTCCAGGAGACTATTTTAAGTGTTCCTGCTCCTTTCTAGCCTTCCGGGTCATTCCCGGCTCCTCCAAATCATTCCCGGACTTTCTGGAGTCACTCCTAGTGAAGCCAGGCTAAAAATTGCCTGGTAGTCACTAGTACAGGCACCCAAATCTAGTCAAAGATACATTGCTTGCCGACTTATAAAGTTTCCTAAGTGGCGCCAAGCCAAGAATTGGCCTGGCGCCACTCCTAGTGGCGCCAAAAGCAATTTTGCCCTGGCGCCACTGCAACAGGCGCCAAGTTTGTCCAACTTCTATAAATACAGAGTCTCATTCAACGTGAAAGGGGTCTGCAAACTTAACCTAAAAATCCTATATTTCGATATACAGAGCTCGAGCAGCTCCAAAACCCTAGCCTCCCTAGGTTCTCCCAAACCCTAGCCACTATACACAAACCCTAGACTCCTATACACTCCCCCATACACTCATACACTAGCCTTCAACCATCCTTTAAAGACTTGAAGAGCTGTCATCCAAAGCTTGAAGACAACTCTTGAGGACTGAAGGTGAAGATTAAGATAAAGACCGAAGATCGAAGACAGCGCGGCACGCAAAATAAAGAAGACATACGGTAGGCTCTCTCTTTAATTTTCTGTACTTCTCCCTCTCTCTTCTCTCTCCAACCCACTTGAGTTTTCTCTATTTTAATCCCCCATCTCTTTCCCCCCCTTTCTTTGCATGCTTGAAACAAGGGGATTCCCTGTCCATGTGTAGGATTGGGCTATTGGAGAGTCACTGTGTCAGGGGCTTTCTTCTAGTCTAACCAAAGACCACGTGGGTCCGGCCCCCTTGATTATGTGGTGAAGCCTTAGCCTTGTATGTTCACGACCCCCAAATTGCATTGTACATATCATAGTCTTGCATCTTCCAAAATTCGTTTTCAAACTCGTTTTCAAAACCGTTTTCAAACTTGTTTTTCAAAATTGCATCAAAATCTCTTTTTCAAAAACTTATTTTCAAAACCACAATTCTAGGGTGATTTTAGCCTTTCCATGGCTAGGGTTGCTTTAGGAAAGTGTTATATTAAAAGTGACCTTTTGGTCTATATTTTCAAACCTTGTTTTCAAAACCACTTTCTTAAAGTGGTTCTAGCCCTCTTATGGCTAGAATTGCTTTAGGAAAGTGAGATGTTTTTATACTTTCCAAAAACTCTCTCTTCAAAAATATCTTCCTAAAAATCTCTTTTTTAACATACTTTCCTAAAACTCTCCTCTCTAAAAATTGTTTTCAAAAACTCCTTTCCAAAATCCATTTTTCAAAATTCCCTTTTTCAATTCCTTTCCAAAACTCCTTCTCTTTAAAATCTCTTTCTAAAAACACTCCCTAGATTCACCTTCCTAAAAAATTTCTCCAAAAGCCTTTCTAAAAAACTCTCTTTCTAAAATCTTCCTTCTAGAAATTTCCTCTCTAGGATTTTCCTTCTAAAACCTTCGTTTCTAAAAATGCACTTTCCAAAAACTCTTTCCTTAGAGCCCAAGTCAAGCCTTAGAGCCCACAATTAGGAAACCTTAATCTTTTTCCCAAAAACATGGTTTTCAAACTTTGCCCCAAACCTAGGTTTCCAAAACCTCTTGTTTTCTACATCAAAGCTATACATGTTTCCAAAACCTCTTTTCTATGTTAAAATTCTACACCTCCAAAACTAGGGTTTCTAGAATCTCTCTTTCCAAATCCTTACCCAAATCCTATCTTCTCTTTAGGAAACCAAATCAAATCTCCCCGTTTAGGAAACTAGATCCCGTCCTTCGTTTTTGGAAATAAAATCCAACCTTTCTCTTTTAGAAACCAAATCCAATCCCTTCCTAATCCAACTCTTTCTTAATTCAACTCCTTCCTAATCTTTCACTTTCCTAAATCTTAAGTTTTCAAAACTTGAACGTAAGAATCTTTCCTAAATTTTAAAACTCAACTTTCAAATCTTTCCTAATTCAACCCTTTCCTAATTCTACCATCTTTTCAAATCTTAACTTTTCAAACCAAAGTTTTCAAACCCAAACCTTTCCTAATTTCAAGATTTCCTAAAATTCAAAATCTAAAATTTTCTAAATCCTAAACTTTCTAAATTTCAAATCTTTTTAAAATTCTAAGCTTCCTAAATTCAAAACTTTCTTAAGTTAAATCTTTCTAAACTCTAAACTTTCCAAAACTTCAAAATCTTCCTAAATCTAAGGCTTTTCTAAATTCAAAACTTTCTTAATTCCAACATTTCCTAAACTGAAGACTTTTCTTTTCCAAACCTTTCCTAAAACAAAACTTTCTTATTTTCAAAACTTCTTTGTTTTTAAAACTTTCCAAATTCAAAACTTCCCTTTTTTAAACATTTCAAAATTCAAAACTTTCTTAATTCAAAACCTTCCTAATTCTAACCTTTCCTAATTCCAAAACTTTCCAAAAATGAAACTTTCCTAATTTCAAAACTTTCCTAAACCTAAAACTTTCCTAATTTCAAACTTTCCAAAAATGACGCTTTCCTAAAACGGGCCTTTCCTAATTCAAACATTTCCTAAAATCCAATTTTCCAAATCTTCCAAGTTTAACATTCCAATCGAATCTTTCTTAATCTCAAGTCATTCCTAGGTCTCCTACCTTTCCTAAGTCTAGGTTTCCTAAACCTCCATCTTTCTAAAACCAAGTCTTTCCAAAATCAATCTTTCCAAAGCGAGTCCAATCTTCTCAATTCCAATTTTCAATCTCCTCTTCTAATCTCAAATCCAATCCAATTTTCAATTCAATCTCTTTCTTCCAATCAAATCAATCTCTTTTCAATCGGACTCCGGTCCGAACTACGACTGACCTGATTCCCCCAAAAGGGATACGTAGGCAACCTTCATAGGTGCGGTCACAATACTTTTCAAACTTTCAATTCCACCCTCGTGGGTGCGGTTTCCACATTTTTCAAATCTCAAATTCCAATCTACTTTCAAAGTTCCAATTTCAAAATTTCTATTTTCAAATTTCTACTTTCAATTTTCAAACTTTCCAATTTCAAATTCCATCTCTTCAAATCTATTTTCAAATCAAACTCTTTTTAAATTTATTTCCAAATCTATTTTTCAATTCTCTCTTATTTTGCACTTGCATATCATGCATCATATTTTTCTAAACATTGTTTTTCAAAGTGAATAGGATTGAACTATAGTCAATTAAAGACTCTCATAAGCGAATCTAGGGTAGATTGACATGTAGGTACCGAAAGGGCGGGGTAGGGTGATAGCTTAGTGCGTCTTCCCTACACGTAACCAACCTCCGAACCTAGGATCACTGTTTTCGAAAGACCAAAAATGAGTTATTTTTCAAAAATGGCTAAATATTTTTCAAAGGTTGCCAAACAACCTGTTTTCTTACAAACCCTCTCTTGAGGAGATATTTTCAAAACTTTTTTTTAAAAACCCTAAGTGTAGTTTTCGGATTATGCTTAGTTTTTAGGTGACCTAACTCACCTTAATTAAGTTAGGTGGCGACTCCAAATCTTTTTCAAAAGCCCTTTATTCAAACCAGTTTTCAATTCAAACCTAGTCGCACTCATTCTTCTAGGAGGGTGAGTTCTAACGAGAGAGTACAGTATTTTTCCCGCTTGTGTGAGTATTTCTCGAGTGCAAAAAATCTGGGCGCGACAAATATCATCTTCGACAATAATCAAAGATTGCACAAACATCGCGTGTGTCTACCCTCTAGTTAGTTTTAATGAAGACTCAAGAGAGGCGCATTCTGTGAGATCGAAAAGCAATGTTGTCAAACCTTTGATACCGCTGCGGTATCGCTATTCAAATATGTCTGAAGTAAATCATATGATCGATACTCTGGTGACATCGCCGCAAGAGGCCGATCTTCTGGAAAGAAGTACAAAGAAAATAAAGAGCAGACATGAGTCAGAATCATCGAGCATGGTGGAAGATCATCCACCACTTGCAGAACTACCTAATCAAGCAATTGAGAAAGTTAACTCCCTAAAGCAATGTGAAGGAGGACCAAACACCAAATCGTTCAAAGATGATGTAAACTCTGTAGTAAATAAAGGAGGTTTTCTTGATAACGATGTGGAAGATCTAGAGACTGATGATGAAGGTTATGAGGAAGAGACAAGTGATGAAATTGAAATGGAAGAGGAAACAGAGGAGATGAACAGCATACCCAAAGTTCACCTACTTGCTAAACTCCATAACAAAATTAGAAGACCTTGGAAGGATTGCCTCATAGTGAAATTACTGGAGAAAACAATCGGATATAAAGCCATCTGTATGAGAGTAAAAAATGTCTGGGGTCTCCAAAGAGACTTTGATGCTTTAGATTTGGACTACAATTTGTACCTTTTTAAATTCCAGATGCATGAAGATTACCACAGGGTCTACTTAGGAGGACCGTGGGTAATCATGGATCATTATCGAACTATAAGAAAATGGGAACCAAACTTTAAACCCTCTGAAGCAAAAGAGACCAACACAACAGTTTGGGTGAGATTCTCGAAATTACCAGTGGAATATTATCAAGAGAAAGTTCTTTTTGCCATTGGGAAGTTAGTAGGAAAACCTTTGAAGGTGGATCTAAATATTGGAGCGATAATGAGGGGGAAGTATGCAAAAATTTGCATAGAAGTAAACCTAAATGATCCACTCCTGCCATACTTTGCTATAGGAGGAAAAAATTATTCGATAGAATATGAATCAATCCATACTTTCTTCTTTGAATGTGGAAGGGTGGATCATAGAAAAGAGTATTGCAGGTTCAGAAAACCAATAGTCTCCTCGGCACCAGACTCAAACGGACGACCGGTGACTAGCAACGGTTGCTCTGTAGCAGATGTCAATCAATCTAATACAACCGTTGCTACACCAGTAGCTATAACGGCTAGTACTGACGATCATAAGTATGGATCTTGGATGATGGTGACGAAGAAGGGGAAAAGGCCAGTGCAACAATAAAGAACCCTAAGTATGGGGCAGGCCAAAGCCCAAATAAATAGATTCAACCCCCTTTTTGATTCCCATAAGGAAAACTTGGGCCAGCTCATAGTGCATCCAGAAAATGAAAGAGGAGACCAAACAAATAAGAGAACTAATAATAGCCCACAGGATTTGAAGCCTGCACAAAGAAACAGGTTGCAAAACCGAAATGGAAATCACTTGGGTTACAACAACCAAACTAGAAGAGCTAGAAAGGAGAAAGCTAGTAGCCTCGCAGCAACTGTCAAACCTAAGGTAACCAACAAGAAACCAAGTGGAAATGGAATGGATCTAACTACACCGAGTATCGGGATTGAGCGAATGGCAGTGGATTCTTTCACAGCCACTCAACATCCAACCTATCAACCATCCACTAGTCAAACCCCACCTACCAGTCAACTTAACCCTAACAACTATTCTATCACCCCCTCACCATCTCTATCAAAAAATCCCACCACACCATTTCTATCAAAAAAAACCCTTGATCCAGTAAACAAAACACTTTTGTTGAATCCTAAGGAACCTACGGGCCTCTACATTCAGAAGGAGAAACTGCAAGGTAGCAATTCAATCTTACTATCCACAATGAATCATGGATACTTTAGCTTCGGAAACCCACGAGATCAAATACATTTCTCTAGGGATGTTATTAAAAACCATGGTGGTTGGACCCAATGAGAGCAATGCTTCACTCGATCCAAATAAATTCTATGAGAGCAGCATTGGACAAATATAGGAGAGTCAACTCCATCATGCATAAGCTAGAGTCTGAACCCGTCCCTTTCTTCGTTAATATATTATCCATGAACTTGCTCATCTAGGATTGCTAGGGCGCCGACAACAAAATCTTCAAACAAAATCTCAAGGAATTTATTGATACACAGTCCCACCATCCTAGTTCTTATGGAAACTAAAGTTACCATAAGTTCTATGGGCTTATTTTTCAATCAAATGGGGTTCATTGGATGCTTTTACGTCAATCCTATGGGCAAAACGGGAGGTCTATGAATTTTGTGGGATCCTAGCCAAGTTACTGTTAATGTTGTTGAAGCCACATCTCAAGTTATTCATGTTACCATTCACCGAGAGGATTATCTTGAATGGATCTTCTCAGTAGTCCAAGCAAGCGCAAATCCTAGAAACAGAGATTGATTGTGGGAAAATCTAGAGAAAGTTGCTGAAGATAATTAGGGAGCCTTGGCTAGTGGTGGGTGACTTTAATGACTTTATGACTCAAGAGGAACGAAGAAGCTTCACCCAACAGACTAATTAAGGAAGAAATAGGAAATTATGGACAAAATCAATAATTGTAACCTCATAGACATGCATTGTATCGGGCCGAGGCTCACATGGACGAATAATAGACAAGGGATGGCGAACACTATGGAAAGACTTGACAGAGGTCTCTGTAATGATGAATGAAATCTTTATATTTAGAAGGCACGATTAGAAATCTTCCTCAAACTTATTCGGATCATTCTCTATTCGTTGTCTATACTGAAGGTATGCCCCAACTTTCTCCTAAATCTAAACAATTTCGTTTTGAAGTTGCATGGATTTCTCATCCGTATTTTAAAAATGCCATTCAATAATCTTGGGATGTCTCTAATACTGATTACATTATGAATTTTGAAAGTCTCACCACCGACATTTTAAAATGGAATAAAGACCTCTTTGCAAACATTTTTAGACGTAAAAGACGGCTTTTAGGGCGTATTGAAGGAATTCAAAAAGCCCAAGACACAAAGTTCCAATATAATATGCATATTATTGAGAAAGACCTTATTAACCAGTATAACACCACTCTCTACCAAGAAGAATTATTTTGGTTCCAAAAATCTAGAGCCAAATGGATCCTCCATGGAGAAAGAAATACTAAAATTTTCCACCTCACTACTTTTATACGTAGGAAAATAAACAAAATCGAAAATCTCAAAGATGACCTTGGTAATTGGATCTCTAGTCCTGAAGACATAAAAAGTAAGGTTAATTACAAACACACTCCTTGAACTATGACTCAGTATTACTATGCGCTTCTAAATTCTAAAACTTAACAAGTTGACCCCTTGAGCTACTAATTTGTATCAATTAACTCCTCATGTTAGCAATCTATTAGGAACTGGATGAAAAATTGTTATTTGACTGGTACATATTAATAAAAGTATAGTTTTATACCTAAATTAATCTTCTATTGTTATAATAATTACTTAATGACTGAAATATCCCTTGAATTGACTTGTAAATATAGGGACAAAATAAAGGGCATTTCAATCATTAGATAATTATTACAAAAAGAGAATATAATTTAGCTATAAAATAAATTTTTGTGAACATGTGTAAGTTATATGATAATTTTTTATCTACTCTCCTAATTGAATGCTAATATATTGCTAACAAAAGGGTTTGATTGATAAAGATTGGTAGTTTAGGGGTTAATTTGTTATGTTTTAAAGTTTAGGGGGTATAGTGATACTGAGTTATAGTTTAAGGGCAATGCTTGTAATTAACCCTAAAAAGTAATATCCAAAACTATTTTTTGAATCTGTTTAAAATTGATTCTTTGAATGCTGTTGAAACTGATGTGTTACCTGGCCCCAACTTTAGTGAGGAGGATAATCTTGATCTCAACAAGTCTATATCTAACAAGGAAATATGGGATGTTGTGAAAAACATAAAAGCCTTTAAAGCTCCTAAAAGAGATGGCTTCCAAGCTATCTTTTTTCATAAGTATTAGGATGTTATTGGAAGCTCTGTTTGCCATTTTATTAGACATTGTTTTCAAAATAAGAGTTTTCCTAATGATATTAATAAGACCCTCATCACTCTTATTCCTCAAATGGATAACTTTAAAAAGGTAAAACATTTCAAGTATATTAGCCTATACAATGTGACCTATAAGATCTTGACTAAAGTCCTTGTTGGCAGGCTTAGACCTCTCTTAGATAATATTGTCTATCCTGCCCAGAGTAGTTTCTTACTTGGGAGAAATACCACTAGCAATATTATCATTTTCCAAAAACTTATCCACACCCTTAAGAACAAGAAGGGCAAGTCTGGTGGCATGGTCCTTAAAATAGATTTGGAAAAAGCCTATGACAGAGTTTCTTGGGATTTTCTTAGACAAACTCTTGAAATTTTTAACTTAAATCAGAATTCGATTGACATTATAATGCATTGTGTTACTTCTGTTAGTATGTCTATTCTTTGGAATGGGAAATACCTTTCTGAATTCTTTCCTGGTCGAGGCCTTAAGCAAGGAGACCCCCTCTCTCCTTATTTATTTATGCTATGTATGTACAAATTATCTATGATGATTAATTATAGTGTTAGCTCTGGGGATTTGGAAAGTCTAAAGGCCTTTAAAAGTGGCCCTAATCTTTCCCATTTGTTCTTTACTGATAATCTTCTTCTATTTGCCAAAGCTGACCCACAGAGTCACAATGCTATTAAGGATGTCTTGAGTGGTTTTTGTGATATTCCTGGACAAAAGATCAACCCCCAAAAGTCTAAACTGTTTATTTCTCCAAATTTACCTAGGAGGCAAGCTTTGGGCCTTGGTTTTCAAAGTGGCTTTCCCTTGACCCAAGACCTAGGAAAATACCTTAGAGTTCCTATTTTGCATAATAGAGTTAATAAAGGTTACTATCATTATATTTTAGAAAAGATCCAAAAAAGACTAACTGGCTGGAAAGCTAGTATTTTATCCTTGGCTAGCAGGACTACTCTTGTCCAAGCTGTCACTTCTACAATACCTACATTTCTATGCAAACCTCCATTTTACTTAGAAGCATTCAAAGGATATTGACAGTCTTAATATAAACTTCCTTTGGGGAGACAGTGACCAAAGGAAAAGGATTCACCTTACTAATTGGAACCATGTTTGTAAGAAAAAAGAGAAAGGAGTTCTAGGTTTAAGAAAAGCCTATGAGCATAATCTTGCCTTGATATCCAATCTAGGGTGGAAAATGTTGGAGAGAGAGGAAAGCTTATGGATCCAAGTCCTTAAAGTAAAATATTTGAGGAATCATACTTTATTTGAATGGCCTCCTATAAGGAAAGCTTCCCACATTAGGAGAAGCATCATTAAAACTAGGGATATCCTTAAAAAAGGAACCAAATGGTTAATAGGAAATGGTAATTTGGTGTCCCTTTAGACTGATTGGTGGTGTGGTAATAGAGAACTAACTATACCTTTAACATGTAATAATATTGTGTTTTTTTTTAAAAAGTCAGTAGCATTATTAATAAAGACAGAGCGTGGAATATGAGGCTTATTCAGAACATATTTAGCCCCTTAGACATAGGGGAAATCCTTAAGATTCAATTGTCCAAGCTTGTTTCATATCCTGACACACCTCGATGGGTTGGAGCTACCAATGGTATGTTTTCTATAAACTCTGCTTATGATTTGATTTCTTAAAACTTATCTGTCACCTCTAACTAGACTTGGTTATGGAAGCTCAAAGTCCCCAAAAAATTAAAAATCTTTATATGGCTGGCTTTACATGGAAAAATTCTAACTAATCAAGAGAGAGTCATTAAGGGAATGGACTGTATTGATACTTGCCCCAGATGTAATAGCCATGTTGAAAATATGTCCCATCTGTTTAGATAGTCTGGGAAAGCTAAAGATATTTGGAGCTCTCTCATGTCTCCACAGTGGTATCAAAAGTCTCTAAATCTAACTATTTCGGAATGGATTGAGAAACTCCTTAAGAAAAAGAATTTTAAACAGGGTGACATATTTTAGAGAACCCTAGCTGCTGTTTCTTTATGGAAAATTTGGAAATATAGAAACAAAACTATTTTTAAAGGAAAGATAGTGGAGACACAAGAGAGCTTGGAATAGATATTTGCATATGCTAAGGAAGTTGATGAAGCTTTCCTAAACTCTGCTACTTAGGGAAATATTCAAAAGTGTCTAACTAAATGGTGTGCTCCGGTTGCAGTAAGAATAAAGCTAAATACTGATGGAAGTTCTAGAGGCAACCCAGGTCTAGCAAGGTGTGGAGGCTTGTTCAGACATGAAAGTGGAAGGTGGGTTCTTGGATACATGGGAAAGCTTGAAGACTGCACTAGTGTTGTGGAGGCAACCCAGGTCTAGCAAGGTGTGGAGGCTTGTTCAGACATGAAAGTGGAAGGTGGGTTCTTGGATACATGGGAAAGCTTGAAGACTGCACTAGTATTGTGGCTAAAGTTTGGGGTATATATAGAGGCCTTACCATAATGCACAAGAAAGGAATGAATGGCGTATACATTAAGTCAAATTCAAAGGAAGCTATCAATCTCATCCTTCAAGAGTTTACACAGAACTTTCCCATGAAAGCCCTCATTGAGGATTCCAAGTTCCTGTTGAGAGCTTGTAGAAGCACCATCAAACACATTAAAAGAGAAGGCAACCACTGTGTTGACAAACTAGCTAAAATGAGCAATGATCAAAATGAAAATCTTGTTATTCTCGAGGATCCTCCGGAGCAGTTGAGAGCTCTAGTTGTTGAAGACATGGTGGGAGTTAATCCCACTGTTGTATAGCTTTTTCTTTTCCTTTTGAAGCAGCAAAAAAACATTAGTTTTAATGAGAATGTTTGATCACTTGACTTTCTTAGACGTTTCATATCTAGGTATTAGATGCAAATTCTTGAACTCAAAAGTTAGAATCTCATTTCTTATGACTAAATATACAAAAGTTCGAATCTTATTGCCACTCGTCCTCCAAAAATATGAATTTTTCAAGAGTTAAAAAATATAGATAAACCAACTGTGTTAGTTAAGTAGGCCAGAGCTTATTGTAAAGAATTTATCCTTGTGAAATATCATAGTTTCCGCACAGATGGTTTGCCTTTAAACGGACCAGTGAAGGGATTTGTTGGGATGCGCGCAAGTTAACCCGAACACTCCTACTCATTAAACCAAAAAATAAAAAATAGATTGGCCACAATATTCGATATTTTATCATTCTCTACAAAGAATTCATAACTAAACCAAACACTTCTAGAATTTCTTTAGCATAAGAATTCTATGAAAAAGTTTAACCTTATATAAAATTATATTAAAAATGCATCCAAATTGACACACGATAATATTTTTTAAACAAAAAATGCTATCCTTTCAAAAAATTTACACATGAAATTTCATCTAAATGATATGGCACAATTATGATGGCCTTTTGTTTTCAAATGAGAAGCTCTCATCCAACTATATTATTTTATATGAAAAGTTTGAATTTTCTTGCCTGTATAAAATTTTATCTTTTTGAAATTCAAAGCCATGAGGTATTTTAAAATTGAAAGTTCAAAGCTGCATAGCCTGCATTATACAGTATAAAAAATTCTGAATAATTTTTATTTTTTTCTATTTATATAATATTACCTAAATTTTATTAATATTCTCGATAATGAAATTCAATTTCTTGCTTTAATTTTTGCCACCCATATGGCCCAATAGTTTTGTTAGATGGCCACATCATCCTTTTGTGTGGCATAGAATAGAATGAGATAGCATACCATAGCCTAGTCCCTAGCCCCTTCTGAGCTCTCTACTTCCACCATTGTTATAGCAGCTAGAGCAAACACAGCAATGGCCAACATGATCATGGCTTCCTCCAAAACCCTAATCCCAACATCCTGCTTATCCTCATCCATCCCCACAAAACCCAGATTCCAACTCCACCTGCTCAAACTCGCGCCCCCCAAGTTCCCAACCCCCAAATGCCTCTCCTTCTCTCTCTCTCCAGCTTCCCTCAAATCCATCGCCGGAATTCTCGCTGCGTCTCTAGCCACCGCCCCACCGTCGTTCGCCGAAGAGTTGGAGAAGGCCTCCCTCTTCGACTTCAACCTCACCCTGCCGATCATCATGGTGGAGTTCCTGATTCTGATGTTCGCGCTCGACAAGATCTACTACACCCCCTTGGGGAACTTCATGGACGAGAGGGACGCGGCGATCAAGGAGAAGCTAAGCAGCGTGAAGGACACGTCGGCGGAGGTGAAGCAGCTGGAGGACCAGGCGGCGGCAGTGATGAGGGCCGCGCGGGCGGAGATATCGGCGGCGCTGAACAAGATGAAGAAGGAGACGACGCTGGAGGTGGAGCAGAAGATGGCAGAGGCGAGGAAGAAGGTGGAGGCGGAGCTGCAGGAGGCGCTGGAGAGCTTGGAGAAGCAGAAGGAGGAGACCATTAAATCTCTTGACTCGCAAATTGCTGCCCTCAGTGATGAAATTGTCAAGAAGGTCCTCCCTATTTAAACCCCAACCCCTCCCATTAGACCAAAAATTTTATAACTTTAGAAAATGCATGTGATTATATCACTGTGCCTTCAATTTGTAAATTTCTCTCTCCTTCAACTGCATTCTTGTGTTATGTAATCGAGATTGTATGATTTTGAAACACTTGATTTCGGATGCTAGGCCCTTTTATATGTGTCTATGTCTCTTTTGTTTATGTATATGTGTATATATATATATCCAATTTCTCCATAGCCTATTCATGGCAGGTATAGAGCAAAATGAGCGACTTGGCTGGAATGCTCCTTTCTTTGTTCCAAAAAATAAAAATTGAAAATATCTAACTTGTCTGGAAAATTAGCTATAATCCATTTTATTTTCTTTTCTCGTGGGAAAAACAGTTTCATCAAAACAGAAATGAGTTTGAAGAAGAAAAGAGTACAAAATGTTCTAGGAAATTAAAAATTAATTTATTTAGTAATTTATGACTTTCTTGAATTGTATTTGAGTGATTATAAAAAAATAACTTATAAAAGTAATTGTGGGGGAATAGCCCACGGCCTAACCCAACTGGTGAGGTCCAATTTACACGAATTAAAGTTGGGTTACTTGGTGGCCCATATCAGAGTCAAGGGATGGTCCGGCCCAAGTCGTCGACCTCCTTCTCGCCCTCGCCCAAAATGCGAAAGGCAAGCCCAAACCGCTAGCGGTCTTTGAGTATTAAAAGCAGAGTTGATTCGCATTAAATGCGCAAGCGGCTTTCCACGCGACGTTGATGTGCACGTCCGGTCAGCCGGAATCCCTAACGACGGTGAGCCAGACCCTGTAAGTGGTCAAACAACGTCAATGATGATACCTACCCATGGCTTGCTGGTAGGCCAAGACCAAACACACTCCATCGATCATGCTATAAATACCCAATACATCGAGAGTCAGGTATGGACAACTAACTCCAAGCAATCACAACTTTCATTCATTTTTATCTCGATTAAGCTTGCTAACTTAATCGTCGGAGTGTGATCGGCCCACCGAGGGTCGACCCATTCTAACCTTCTTCTCTTGCAGAGAGTTTGGACTCATTTACGTAGGCTTGAGAGTTAGGCCCAGCCTTCCCAAAAAATTTCACTTACAATTGGCGCCGTCTGTGGGAAGGCTTAGAAAAACCATAAGCCTGAATGACTGAAGAGAAAGAAGAGAGAACCACGATGGGAGAGGTAGCAGAGCCTCCTCCAGCAAAGATCAAACTGGCTCGGCGCACTGCCAATCTACTCCAGTAAATCGGCAGCGAGGAAGAACACTAAGGTCGGAAATACGGACATCTGCTGAAAGCCACCAGGAAGCACCGAATGAAATGCGGAGGAATATAGACTATATCAGGGACAGAAACTTCTGCAGAAACCACCACTGGAATCTAGCCCCATCGCCCTCCAGTGGGTGAGTCCCAAGTGAAGACACACTCTGTGCGATGGAAAGGGAAATTCGGCAACACGGCAAAGAGATTGCCTACCTCACCTCCCAGTTTTAGGTCATGAGGGAGGCATTCTTTAGAAGAGATGTGCGCAGGAGAGAAAGGTCCCTTAACCAAGAGCGGAGTACTGGCAGGAGGAATGATCTAGCATTGCAGTTAAGAGGGAGCTACACCTATAGTACCGAGTGTTGTGACAACAGGTGAACAGATCGGTGGAGGGATAGGAGCAAAACCCCGCCAAACGACGAGCATGTGGGGGGTGCTCAACAGAAAAAAGACTGTGATAAATGGTATAATGAGAAATAGGAGGATAGGAAGCAATAAACTAAGGAACACACGGCTCACGATCTGGTGAAAAAGGCCCTAGACCGAATCACATCCTCGACATTCACGGAGGAGATCGAGTCCCACTCGATTCCTCAAAAATTCATCCCACCAAAGTTCACTTTGTACGATGAGAAGACTGACCCGATTAACCATGTTCGACATTACAAACAGCTGATGGTAGTTTGGTGTGGTGACCAAATGTTGATGTGCCGAATCTTTCTCTCAAGTCTGGGAAGTGTGGCCTTGCGATGGTTAGACAAGTTGCCATCTCAATCCGTGTCAAGCTGGAGGCAACTTGCCGAGTTGTTCACCGCCCGTTTCATAGCAAACAGCTTGCAGCCAAAGGAGGTTAATTTCCTACTGACCCTACGAAAGGAAGAAGGGAAAGGATTGCGGGCGTACGCACGACACTACTGGGAGGCATATAATGAAATTAACGAGTGCAGCAAACAATTAGGTGTGACTCAGTTCAAAATTGGCTTGCCTAGAGAGCATCGGTTGCGGTAGTCCTTGATGAAGAAGCCAGTAAATGTCAGCACTGTTGCCGACAAAACAAACAAGAAGGATGCCAAGAAACCCTGATCAGAAGATACCAACCGGGGAAAAAAGGTGAACAAGGGGGTCTATACAGTCTTTAAGGACCCCATCTATAAAATCTTGCCCCAAATTTGCGACAAGCCATTTTTCAAGTGGTCATCGAAGCTAGGAGGAGACCCGACACCTCGAGATCAGAAGAGATTTTGTTCCTACCACCAGGAGAAGGGGAACCAAACGAAGCAATATCAGCATTTGAAAACCCATTTGGAAGATTTGGCCAAAACTGGCCATCTCGACCAATTCATTGACCGAGAAAAGACGAAGAAAGAAGCCGAGCAACCGCGGTTGGAAAACATGACCCAGAAGGAGGTGGATGTGAGACCGGTCCGAGTAATCAATGTACTACACGGTTCGGCTGAGTCAGGAACCGCCGACCCACATAAATACTGGGCCGAGATATAGAAGGTTGTACACTTAAGGGAAGTAATGCAGATACAACCACCGAGCAAGAAAGTCAAGGTCCGCGAATTCCATACGTCAATTACCTTCACTGATGAAGATCTCGTGGGAGTACAGACTCCACATAATGACGCATTGGTCGTAACATTGAGAATGGCGGATTGTGACGTGAAAATATTGCTCATTGATCAAGGAAGTTCGTCCGAAATCATGTACTATAGCCTGTTCAAGAAGCTGGAACTCAAGAAGTCCGACCTCCAACCATCACTCAGCCCCGTGGTTAGATTCAGCTCAAATCCAGTTTGGCCCATGGGGAAGGTAACGGTTCCAGTAACTACCAGAGGAATCACATTGCAAATAGAATTCCTGGTAGTTAACGTGCCCTCCTCTTATAATGCCATCATGAGACGAATCTGGTTACATCTCATGAAGGCCATTCCATCGTCCTACCACCAATTGATCCGATTTTCGACCCCTGGCGGAGTAGGGGAGATAAGAGGAGATCAAATAACTGCCAAACAGTGCTTCCTAAAAGCGTGCACAATCAAGACAAAGGCTGAGAATGTGCAAATGATGGAGTTGCACGAAGACACCCAAACCATCGACGATGTGGGACAGACACCTGAGAACAAAGCCGTGGAGGAATTAAAAAAGATATACATTGATCGGCAGGGAGATAAGTATTTCGTCATCGGCACCTCTTTGTCTAAACAGGAGGAACAATCCTTGATCGAGTTATTGACACGTTTCTTGGAAGTGTTCGCCTGGACGCCTTATGACATGCCTGGGATTGACGTCGATGTTGCTTGTCATCGGCTTAATGTTGACCCAAAATGCCGACCTGTGGTCCAAAATGGGAGAAGGGCGGCAACCCAGCATGTAGACGCCGTTGTAAAAGAAACGGAAAAGCTTTTAGAAGCTGAGGCGATCCGGGAGATCAACTACCCAAGCTGGCTGTCAAACACAGTGGTGGTGAAAAAGAAGGATGGCAAGTGGAGAGTCTGTGTGGACTTCACTGATCTCAATGAAGCATGCCCCAAGGACCTATTCCGCCTCCCCAAGATCGACCAGCTCATGGATGCAACAACTAGCATTGGGAGGATGAGTTCCTTGGATACTTACCGAGGGTACCATCAGATTCCCCTCCACCTGGATGACCAAGAGAAAACGGTCTTCATCACTCTAAAGGGCATCTATTGCTACGAAGTTATGCTCTTTGGTCTAAAGAACGTTGGGGTCACGTACCAGCGGTTGGTGACAAAAATATTCAAAAAGCAGCTCGGCAGTACCGTCGAGGTCTATGTCGACGATATGGTGGTGAAAAGCAAACTCAATAACTCTCATCTAGGGGATCTAAAGAAGGTACTCTGCATCCTGAAGGAGTACAAAATGAGGCTGAATGCCTCGAAATGTCTTTAGAGTCAGCTTTGGTAAATTTTTAGGGTTCCTGATTACGCATCGGGGCATTGAAGTAGATCCATGGCAGATCAGTGCGATCCAGAGCGTTCAGGCCATGAAGAATGCTAAGGAGGTACAAAAGCTAACTGGAATGACCGTAGCACTCAATAGGTTTATCAGCTAATCATCAAACAGGTGCCGACCATTCTTCCAGCTTCTCAAAAAATGGGAACAGTTCAAATGGACTCCAGAATGTGACTTAGCCCTCAGCGATCTGAAGAAATACTTAACACAACCACCTTTGCTTTCCACTCCACTCCAGCATGAGGAGCTCTTCCTCTACCTTGCAGTCTCGGAGCATGCAATCAGCGCCATCCTACTCAGGCAACAAGATCGACAGCAATTGCCTATCTACTATGTCAGCAAAACACTCCTCGGAGCAAAAAACAGGTATTTACCCCTCCAAAAATTGGCGCTCGCACTAGTAGTATCATCGCGTAAGTTGGTACATTACTTCTGGGCTCACACCATTAATGTCCTCACGAACCACCAACTCAAACCTCTTCTAAGAAGGGCCGACTTCTTTAGACGGTTGGCGAAATGAGCCGTGGAATTTCGCAAGTTCCCTATCAAGTTCCAACTCAGATCGGCCGTGAAAGGGCATGTTCTTGCCGATTTCGTTACCGAGTTCTCTGCTGAATTGCCACCAGAGCCCGAACAGGTCCTTGCCTAACCACAGCACAACCTCCCTCTAGATCTTTGGGAAAAAAGTGATGATCATTGGCAACTCTACGTCGATGGAGCTTCCAATGACCGGGGGGTAGGATCGAGCATAGTGCTCATTACACCAAACGGTTTAACCATCGAACAAGCCATCTAGTTCGAGTTCGCTGCCTCCAACAATGAGTCTGAATACAAGGCCTTGCTTGTCGGAATACGCCGAGCCATCGAACTCAGAATTCCTGAGATCGTCATTTATTTGGACTCCCTGCTTGTTGTCAACCAAATTACGGGAGAATACGCAACAAAGAATGATAGAATGACGCAGTACTTGGCCAAAGCCAAGGAACTGCTCGGCCAATTTGACAAGTACAAGCTTCGACAGATCAGCCGAGATAACAACTCTCATGCAGATGCTCTGGCGACATTAGCAACAGCCCTGAAGTTGGGGTCAAAAAGGACTATCAATGTGGAAACCCTGGCCAGGCCCAGTATCTTTTAGGAGAAAGAGCAAGCCCTGGCTGTAGAATAGTTGGGGCCATCCTGGATGGACCCAATTATCTCCTACCTCGACAAAGACAAACTGCTAGAAGACAAGAACGAAGCTCGGTGAATCAAATACGCAGCTCTCAGATACTGGCTGTCACTAAGTAAGGAGCTTTATAGACGTTCCTTCATGGGTCCATACTTACACTGCGTCCATCCAGACAAAGTGCATGGCGTCCTGTTCGAAATCCATGAAGGCATATGTGGAAGCTACGTCGGTGGAAGATCGGTAGCGCATCGAGCTATCTCACAAGGATATTGGTGGCCCTACATGTAGAAAGATGCAGCCTAGTATGTCCTAAACTGTGACAAGTGTCAAAGGTACTCTCCCATCATCCACCAGCCAGCTGAAGATCTAACAACTATTACCAGTCCGTGGACTTTTGCTCAATGGGGACTGGACATAGTCGGACCTTTGCCCCGAGCTCCTAGCAACAAAAGGTTTCTCATCATGGCAACTGACTACTTCACTAAATGGGTAGAGGCGGAGCCTTTGTCAACCATCAGAGAAGTCGACGCTAAAAGATTTGCATGGAAAAGCACAGTGACAAGGTTCAGGGTACCTCGTGCCATTGTTTCGGATAACGGCACCCAGTTCGATAGGAACATGTTCATATCATTTTGTGAAGGACTTAGGATCAGGAACTTTTACTCAACACCAGCCTATCCTCAATGCAATAGGCAGGTTGAGATTTCAAACAAAACCATGCTTAACAGAATTAAAAAGCAGCTAGAAAGGGCCAAAGGGAAGTGGACGGAGGAGCTACCTAGTGTTCTGTGGTCCTATAGAACAACCCCAAGGAGGTCCACCGGCCAAACCCCGTTCTCTCTGGCATACGGGGTGGAAGTAGTCATACCCTTAAAGGTAGGGCTACCAACCATCAGATTGGCAGCCTTCAACGTGAGGCTCAATGACCAGATGCTGGCAAAGGATCTGGATCTTGCAGAAGAAAAAAGGAAAGCTGCCTTGATCAGACTTACTGAATATCAGCGACAGTTAAGACGCTCCTACAACAAACGGTTCATCCGAGAAACTTCGTACAAGGTGACCTAGTTTTACGAAAGGTACTGGGGGCGACTAAGAACGCAGCAAATGGCAAGCTCGACCCCTATAGAGTGACATCCCAGGTCGGCATCAGCGCATACTGGTTAGAGACTGTTGAAGAGGGAAGACAGTTGCTGTGACCCTGGAATGCAAACAACTTGAAAAAATTCTACCAGTAGTGCAGAGTCCCATATGATGTAACGGTTCGGCAAATGTGTAAAGCTTTTATGAAGATCAATGGAAAATGAAATTGTTCAAACAAATCTACTCCGAGCACTCTGGGAATCCATAAAAACCAAGTGTAAAAGCTTGGTCCTGTCCAAGTTGGACAGGTCGGCCAAAGAAGGCCACAAAAACCAAGTATAAAAGCTTGGTCCTGTCCAAGTTGGACAAGTCGGCCAAAGAAGGCCACAAAAACCAAGTGTAAAACCTTGGTCATGTCCAAGTTGGACAGGTCGGCCAAAGAAGGCCACAAAAATCAATTGTAAAACCTTGGTCCTGTTCAAGTTGGACAAGTCGACCAAAAAAGGCTAGAAAAATCAAGTGTAAAAACTTGGTCATGTCCAAGTTGGACAGGTCAGCCAAAGAAGGCTAGAAAAACCAAGTCTAAAAATTTGGTCCTATCCAAATTGGACAGGTCGGCCCAAGAAGACTAGAAAAACCAAGTGTAAAAATTTGGTCCTGTCCAAGTTAGACAGATCGGCCAAAGATGGCTACAACGAAATTGGACAGGTCGGCCAAAAATGGAAATCATACTAAATGATGAATTTCAAAACAGATCAGGCAGATTCAAGGTTGGATAATATCTAGATAAGAGATGAAACAAAGCTTTCCATTAAAAATAGGCATTGGTTGGTTACAAAAACATGTTCAAAAAGAAGGAAAAGCTACTATCGTCACGCCGACTTATCCCCTGGCTGCACAAATGTCTCTGCCAAGCAATTTACAATCTCTTCTGCACTCTTGGACTGTTTGGCAGCAGCTTTCTCCATCTCAGCCTTATCCTTTTCAACAGCAGCCTTCAGAGCAAGTTGTCTTTGATGCTCGACATTGGCAATCACTCTCTTTGGGTCCACAATGCTTTCCTCGGTTGTGTTAAAGTAATTGGGACATAAACACCAAATATCAGCGGACTTGTCCATTCCGGCGACATGAAGAGCACCGCTCCAGCCTTGCCAAAATATGACACGACTCAGATCCGCCATCTCCTTGGCCACACGATCGGCCCCCCTATCTTCACCTCTCTGCAGAATCATCACTCATCGGCCTTCAGCTTGGCCACTTCGGTTTGGAGTGCCTCGACCTCCGCATTAGCCTTGTACAAATCCACGGACTGCACATCGAATTTCTTTTGGAGGTCGGTCACTTTCCTATCTCTCCTTTCGAAGTTTGCCTTCATCAGCAGAAACTCGGCAGATGCCTGGTCGACCTGCTTCTTGAAGGTAATCCGATCCTTATTGGCATCGATCCACTCCTCCTTTAAGTGGCCATGTTCTTCAATGAGTTCCTGATGCACCTCGGCAAGCTTCTAGAAGTGGGTCATCGCTTCCAAGGAATTCAGGCAACCCTACACCAAAAAGCGAAGGTTGTGTAAAACAAGTGTTTAGAAGAATCTTTAAACGGGTTATAGGGCGATGCCGACTTACCAGTAGTGAATCATGGAAGGCACCCATAAAGACAGCTGCGTCGCTTGCCTCACCCAACTTGGCCATATCTTTTTTCTGAAAGACACTCTTCATAACGCCGAAAGCTACCTCGGTCTGATCAATCATCAAGTCTGTTGTCGTGAGAGGTTGGCCTAAAATATTCGACGTGATGGTTACAGCCTCGCCGACCTTGTCCACTACTTCCTTTCCTTTGGCTTCTTGGGTGCCGGGGGCGGCACGGTAACCTCGGGCCCCCTCTTCTTTTACTGTCGAGCCTCCGGCTTCTTTTGAACGGGAGGGGCTTCCTCCACAGGAGCAGTCACCAATTCAGCAGATGGAGGTCAGTGGCAGTTATGGCAGCAGATTTCAGCGACTTGCCGGCAGTGGCAAACATCCTCTCCTTCAAACTCATGCCATCCTCTTCGTTGGGGGATGGTATAGACTCCTGGGTTCTAACTGGAATCCTAACTCGGCAGTCTGGAACCGTAAGTGGCGATGAACTCGATGCCGAGCTATGCGATTTCGATCGTGCTTCGCGCTGTTCTTCGACAACGGGCTCCGATGGAGGAGTAACCACAACTGTCACCCCAGTAGGGCTACGGGCTCTCTCAATTGTAACGCCGACAAGAATTTCCTCGAAATCTCCCTTGGCGCCTTCCTTCGCCAATCTCGCAAGAACACTCTGGGGGACACCCGTATTAGCAGTGAAGGTCGAATATCGAGGTGGGTAGGTGAGTAAAATGTGTGTGGTCCGAGCAACGTGCCTCAAACTACCTTCATCAAGGTAGTCCAAAACCTTGTTGAGATTGACAAAGTTGACTAGCCAGTTGCGTGCTTTTGATCGCTTCTCCTTCTTTTCTTCAAAATATGCCACAATCAGATTCGGATCTATATCAGAAATTAAGCTACACACAGTATAAAAGGTCGGCATCAAATCTATTTCAAGGGAAACTCTAGAGCATCAGATCGTTGGCCTTTCCTTTTTAGGAATGTTGCAGAACTCCCAAGGCCCGGTTACCCAAACTCTAACATCGTCAACTCCCTTCCCGAAGGAAGGCAGACACTTCACTAACTCTAAGGACTTGTCTACAGCTCGGAGGTAGACTTTGTAACTCTCCCCGATCTTACAAAGCGAGTAGCAATAATCCAGTTCGGCGAACCCCATGTTCACACCCAGGCGTCGATTAATCTCAAGCATACCGAAGATGATCCTATAGACGTTTGACGACAACTCGGAGGGCGACACCTTATTTTTTACTATAAACTTATGAAGAAGAGGATTAAGGGGAAATCTAAGTTGCCCTTCCACAATAGCAATGATTGGGAACGGCACCCCCTTTTCAGTCTCTCCCATACGGTGGTCCTCAGGATCGACTAGCTCTAAACCGATCTCATTCGAGATGTCGAACCTAGCCCTAAACGCGGCCATGGCTGCCGGACCATCTAACATTCTTCGAAGACGAGATGCCATTAGGGGACAACCATCGAAGCACAGAGAAACAGAGAGAAGAGCAAAAGAAGTGTGGGCTTAAAAACACTTATAGTGATGGGTGCCGAGACAGCCGACGCACACGCTAGACAAAAGGCGAGGAAAAATGGAGCGCCTTCTACTAAACAAGGCGTCCCCCTTTTAGATACATCAGAGCTGTCGATTCGTGCGCGGGAAAACTGCAGCAATCATGACGCTCTGCCGAAACGTCACATCGGCCTTTGATTCGATGACACCCCATTAATGAATCTTTTAAAATTCCCACTATTTGCGTGGCCGGGTGACCGTTACAGGCCTTGGCCGTTTTGGAAGTCAAAACAACACAAAGGCTGAGCGGCAATTGTAGGGGAACAACCCACGGCCTAACCCAACTGGTGAGACCCAATTTACACGAATTAAAGTTGGGCTGCTTGGCGGCCCAAATCAGAGTCAAGGGACAGTCCAATCCAAGCTGCCGACCTCCTTCCCGCCCTAGCCCAAACCGCGAAAGATAAGCCCAAACCGCTAGCGGTCTTCGAGCATTAAATGCAGAGTTGACTCGCATTAAATGCGCGAGCGGCTTCTTATGCGACGTCGACGTGCATGTCCGGTCAGTCGGAATTCCCAACAACGGTGAGCCAGACCCTGTAAGTAGTCAGGCGGAGTCAATGATGATGCCTACCCAGCAGGTCTGCTAGTAGGTCCATGCCAAACACACTCCATCGATCATGCTATAAATACCCAAGACATCTAGAGTCAGGTATGGACAACTAATTCCAAGCATTCACAACTTTCATTCATTTTTATCTCAATTAAGCTTGTTAACTTAATCGTCGGAGTGTGATTGGCCCACCGAGGGTCAACCCATTCTAACCTTCTTCTCTTACAGAGAGTTTGGACTTATTTACGTGGGCTTGAGAGTTCGACCCAACCTTCCTGAAAAATCCCACTTACAATAACTCTCCAAAAAAGTCATTTGAAAAATTAACTTTTTTTTAAAATTAACTTATAACTTGTATGTGTATCTGTGTATATATATTTATACATATACATATATATATATATGTATATATCCAATTTCTCCTTAGCTAATTCGTGGTCGATATAGAGTAAAATTAGCAACTTGGCTGGAATGCTCCTTTCTTTGTTCTAAAAAAAAGAAAAATTGAAAATACCTAACTTGTCTGGAAAATTAGCTATAATCCATTTTTTTTCTTTTCTGGTGAGAAAAAAGGTTTTATCAAAACAGAAGTGAGTTTGAAGAAGAAAAGAGTACAAAATGTTCCAGAAAATTAAAAAGTAATTTATTTAGTAGTTTATGACTTTCTTGAATTGTGTTTGAGTGATAATAAAAAAAAATAACTTAAAAAAGCGACTCTTTAAAAAAGTCATTTAAAAAAGTAATTTTTTTTAAATTAACTTATAGTTTATAGTTTATAAGTTAATAGTTTATAAGTTAGACATTCAAATACTACCAAAGATGCTCCAACCCTGCAGTCTCAAAGGCCAATTGAGAAAGGGTGCATAAAGCCGGAAAAAAATTTTAAAAAAGGGAGGCAGCTCAAATTTTTTTTTTTTTGAAAGCACAAGACCCAAAACAACCTGTTGAATGGGAAGTGTAGACTAAGGTTATAACAATCACACACCCAAATTTCCCAATATGAAAAGCCGACCTGCAGGAAGTGTAGGCTAAGATTATAACAAACACACACCTAAACTTCCCAATGTGAAAAGCCAACCCCGCCCAACCCCATTGATCTAACTTAAGTGAACATGGGCGCTTTGCTAAATGTGCAAGCTTACTTAACTGGTATAAGTCTTTTAGTAGTGATCCAAAAATCTGAGATTGAATCTAGACTTCATTCAGTTTGGTTTTATGGGCAGAGGAAGATCCATCTCCATTGTGTAGCACATAACTATTTCTCCAACTGTATAAAAAGAGCGAGGTGCACACTTGGTTTTCGTCGATTCTACTTTGTCACATTTTGCCACTTATAGCCTAAAAAAGCAATATAATTACATTTTGCCACTTTTTCTATCTTTCTACGCCAGTTTAACGTACCGCAACGGCCTCCACCTCCGGTTTCTCTTCCTTTCCCCTGTTATTCCAGCTGTGTCTTCCTCGCCCTTCAAACAGCCACCGCTTTGCGTGTGAATTCTTCGGCAAGGCGAAGTCTTTCTCTCCGAAAAATCTGTTTGACAGTACATATTTTCTGTTCTCTTCTGATAACTTATTGTGTTTTCCTATTAATCTCTGCTTGGGTTCGTCTTTCTCCATCCATTTTATCATGCCCAGTTGAAACCGATCTTCTGTATTCATCTAGTTAAGTGAACCTAATATGATTTGGAACTCATACCCAATAGGTTTTGGCTAACGGAGCTAATTTAGCTAAATATACATAAATAGTCCAATTAAAAACAAACGTTAAATAAATTTACAAAAAATGACCACATGCCATGCATGTGAGGGGCACAATGGTAAATTCGCATTGTTTTTAACGATTAATTACATAATTGATTCTTGTAATTTATCTCATCTCTCAATTTGGTCCTAATACTTTTAATTTTTTTCACTTAACTTCTTTAATTTAAAAAAATATGCACAATTAATTCAATTGAAACAAACATTCGGGAAATTGAGAAAAAAATGACAACATACAACGGTCGTGGGAAGCACAACGATAAATTCATATCATTTCATTCTTTCGTCTCTTTTTTCTTCTGATACACCAGCCCAACCCATAATCCCTAACCTACCCTCACCATCACCGCCATCCTTTGCCTCAACCCCAACCATTCACCCGTTACCCTTAGCACTTTCCTACCACTAACCATACTCATTAGGACACTGTTGCCATTAAACTTACTTAAACCCATCATAATTCTTACAAAATCAATAATTATCACTGCTATAAGAGTCACGTATCCAACATCACCAAAGCTCAAACTTCTCTAAGCACGACCAAAATTGCTTAAAAAACAATGGAAGTTGGTGTTGCAATGGTAGGGCATGTGTAATTAAAAAAAAAAAGACTTAAATTTACCATTTTAACTCTCACCTGTGTGGCGCTTGAACATTGTTTTGTCAATTCTTTTAGGTCCGTTTTCAATTGAATTATTTATATATATTTTGCTAAACTGCAGAAGCTCATTGAAGAAATTAAAAGTATAGAGATCAAATTGAGCCGTGTAAAGTACAGGGATTGATTGTGTAATTAATACTTAAAAATAATATAAGTTTATTATTATGCCCCTCGTGTGCATGACATATGATTATTTTTCGTCAATTTCTTTGATGTTCATTTTCAATTGGACTACTTATGCATATTTTACTAAATTAAATGATCTAATTGAAGAAATTAAAAATACAAAGACTAAATTAAGACAATGAGTAAATTAAAGGGACCAATGGTATAATTTACTCTTTCATTACTGCTTGCATCATAGAGATTCCTTGTGTCTATGTTTCTTTGCTAACCATGTTTCTGTGGCAGATATTGTTTGTAGGTGGTTACATCTAACTATTCACACATCTTCTTTGTGAATATTTTCTTGCCCTGCAGAAAAATTACTTGAGGAATATATATATATACACATAAACATGCCCAATTGGAGACTGGTGAGTTGCTGAGTAGAAAATATGAATAGAGCATAAATGTGATAAGAGAGCTTCAGTGCTGCTCCCACTTCCAAAGAACTGGTTGAGCAAGAAATTCGTGAAGTTCCTGAGTTTTGGTTTATTACCTACGAATTTGGTTCATATGAACTTCTCTTTACTTATATATATATATATATATGTATTGGGAGGTTTGCAATGTGATGTACCATCGTTTCCATTGAAAAGAAAAGAACATTAGAATTGATTAGAGGGAGAGACATCAAGAGAGTGAAAAAGGGGGCTATTGCAGTTATTTAAAAATTCATTTTAATTAGAAAGTTGCATCGCATCAGCCCAAAAATAAAAATAAATTTTTTTTCTAGTTGTATGTAGCAAGGCACGTGCTTTTGCACTAGCAGCGATCAAAAGAATGACTTACAATCTGTTTGGAACTTGGGGGAGAGAAAATAAAAAAATAAAAAAATAAGAGAAGAAGAGGAAAAAAAAAAAGAGAAAAAGAAGATAAATAATTTTTCCTTTTCTGATTGGTTTTGTAAACAAAATCAAAGGAAAGTAGAGAAAAAAAAGAGAGTATTTTTTTCCCCTCACTTTTCCCTCTCTTTCCTTTCCCTTTCCCTTATAGACAAAATCAAACAAGAAAAGAAAGAATTTTTAAAAAATTTTCACCCCTTCCCTTTTTTCTCTCAAGTTTCAAACAGGTTGCTGTGACTACCTTTTCAGTGAGGAGTGCCATGACACATCTCAGCTTTTGATTAACCTTCTTATGTATATATATATATATATATTTAATTTCCTAGCAAAAATTTATTTTATTGACACTCCACAATTTAAAGCTCTCTTGAAGCCCTTAGCCCAATATCATATTGTTTTGTACAATGGGCTGTGAGTTCTACTTTTTTTTTTGGTTGGTATAAAAATTGATTAATTTGTCATTTTTTATCATATTTTTTAAGGCTGAATAGAAATGAGTTTTATTTTTTATGCAAAAATATTCTTACTTGCTAATTTGTTTCTTATGCTTGAATAGAATCTTTGTAGAAAATTTTCATACTGAATGAATGATGGAGCTATTTGTGATTCATTCATTTCAAACCAAAATATTCACTATTTTATATAATAATTTAAAAAAACGTCACTATCACAACATTAAGATGGAGTTTTCTATATAAAAATTTTGTAAAAATAAAGTTTATCATATAATAATTTCATAAAATATATAAAACTTTGTGTTTCATATTTTGACACCCAAAATATCATCCTGGTTCCGCCCTTTGAAGAGTAATACTATACAGAGCCCTTATACTGTATCATTGTACTTTCATCTTTGAACGAGGGAAATGAATTGAGAAAAGCAAACTTCTTCGTAGAAGTTTGTTTCCTAAAGCAATTCTAAACATGCTTGCTGAGCTATTAAGCCCCATCCATTCTTACGTTATAACTTGTTGAAATCAAGTTGAGTATCCAAAGGTATATCATTTTGTTGACAAACTTATTAAAAAAAAATTTGTACCAAAAAAAAAAAGAAGAACTTATTAAAAAATTAATATAGGGTACATATAAATATGATTTTAAATATATGGTAAAACTATTATGGTTAGGCACATTGGCAAGATTACAGTGAAATTATTATTTTTTGTTAAAGATAATGGTTGTATGTGGAAATTTATTGTTTTTCCAATTAAAATTATTTTATTGTCAAATTAAAATATTAAAATGATGTTTATACTATTCTTGACTTTTTGCTTTCATTTTTTCTAAATTTTTTCCCATTTTGAGACTCTTAATTTGGAGAAAAATGAACCTTTCTTTCATTTATATGTTATTTATTTATTTATTAATTAAAGATATTTGTTCACCAAATTCATACGTTAAAATGATTTTTATGTCTTTATAAACTTCCATTATTTTCTTTTATTTTGACAGTTGGTGATTAAATTTAAAAAATTCCAATTTCTCATGTGTAGCCGTTATTATTAATGGAATAAAGGCCCATTAGTTACAGTTTTTATTCCTATTTTCTGTTTTTATTTTTTTGAAATTTGCTGAAACCTTATGTGACAAACTAGTTTCAAAAATTGTTTTCACTAAGATTGCATTAGGTGAACTGGTTGGAAAACTTGTTTTCAAGAATTTTTTAAAAAACACTCGAGTTTTAGAAATTAAAAAAAGAAGGATTTTTTTTTTGAAAATTCAAACTATTTTGTTGCGAAAATGAAAACGATATAACAAAGCGAGTGTTTTTTTGTTTTATTTTGTTTTGTTTATGATAATAAGAAACCTAAGAAGTTTTTCATTTTTTTTTTTTTCAAGAGTAGGGAAACAAAAACGTAATAGACATGTGGATGTTCGCAGAATTGTGGGTGATTGGCTGGTTGAAATTAATGGTGATCGGATGGAGATGTTTGTTGCCAAGGGCTCTGTTTTTATTTTTATTTTTTTATTTTATTTTATTTTATTTTTTTACAAGGCAAAAGTTAAAAAGAATAGGACCAATGAGTTCGAACCTCTGCCCAAATGAATAGGTTCATAGAGCTCAACCATGAAACCAAACCCATTACTTTCCGATGGTGTTGTAGGGTAGCCAAATGTTTACTTTGTGAAAATTTGATTGTATTCGCATAGGGGCACTCACTTTTTTGGTCCCCTTCGCTCCACCAGTCTTGATTGGTGTATGGAAGTACAAGGTGTGTTTGATGTATAATTGTACATAAACTCATTTGAGAGGTAAAAACGCGCTTTTTGAGAAATGTGTTTTGAAGACGGGTATGAAATTTATTTACAAAATTTGAGAAAACGTTTCAGAAATGCGACAAAAAAGTTTTGAAAACTCCTAAAAAATACTTGGAAAACTCTTAGGAAACACTTGGGATAAATAATGAAAACTCTTAGGAAACTTAAGAAAAACTCTTGAAAAACGTTTTGAAATTTTAAAATATTAATTTTTATACATTTTTTTCCTTAAGTTCTAACTAAGTATCTACGAAATTATTTGCATAAATTTTCACTAAGTTATCCAAAAGTCTCTACTAAGTTTTCCCAAGATTTCTATTAAGTTTCTCAAATGTCTCTACTAAATTTCTTTCAGAAAAGTTTTATTTTAAGTTTCCTAATCATTTTTCACTTTTCGTTTTTCTCTATTTTTTTTTTGCCGTACTTCCCGCTTCCGTTTCCCCTAACGTTTTCTGCTTCCGCTTTCCATTCTGACAACTATGGTCTAATAGTATGGTATATAAGATCACGGCTGCACTTAAGACTAATCATTCAGGGTTGATTTTGGCTCTTACTCTTTAACAGACCTTTTTGTATTTGTTGTTTGGATTGTGTTCTTTTTTTTAAAAAAAAAAGAGGCAAAAACTATTTAAGACCTTAACTTTGGCATTTAAGATTTTAATAAATTTGAGGCCATTAAATATTTTTTGTACATTTAATGTTTTGGAATAAACTAATATTTTTTTAAAGTTAAATAATGTAGTTGATTTTGAGCTTCTTTATATAGAGACTTTTTTCTTATTTGAACTAGATCTTTTTTCAAAAAAAAAAAAAAATTCTTGAACCCATATTAGGCCTTAATTTTAACATGACTTTGAAATTTTCATTTGTTTATTGGTTAAACTGGTGTTTTCTTTCTAAACCTTACTAATTTATTTGATTTCGGGTTTTTTTTTCTAACAAGCCTTTTTTTCTCACCTAGATCGAGTTCATTTTTTCAAAAACAGATGTAAAAATTATATGCAAGCTTTACTATAATATATAAAGTTTTAAACAATTTGAGGCCTTAAAAAATTAGTGACGGGTCAAAAGGGAAAAGACGTAATAAGTGAGTTGACTCAGATAAAAGTGTGACAAATAATCAAGTCCTACATTGGGATATGAGGTCTAGGAATTTTATTGAGAGGGTTAAAGTAAAAATTTTGAACTTTGGGGGTAAGATAATTTTTTTTATAAATTTATGGGGATTAATAAACTATTTTTTTCCATAAAAAATTTACAAGGCCAAAACTGAATTTTAAAAATTTATGAGGGTCTGCCTCCTTGCCCCAAACATGGGTACAACACTAAATTATGCAACATAGAAATGTAACTTTGCCAGGTCTGTTATCAAAATGTTACTAACAATGGGGCAATTTACTTAAAAAAATATCCTAAAATTAATAACTATTGCTAGAGCAGTAGAAATGCGATCCTCGCTGTTGTTATAACTCATAATGTATTTGTTTAATATTAACGCTTCGTTTGGAATTCAAATTTTTGACTAAAAAAGCAAACGAAAAGAAAAATGTGATAGAAAAAAGAACAAAAAATATAATAAAAAAGAAAACAAAATTACTCTTTTATTTTGTTTTATTTTTTTTACCTTTTTCTTTTTTCACTAAAAATATAAACTCTAAACTGAGCGTAACAGAACCAGCTATTCTGAAATCTGAGAAGGGTCATATATATAATTACTGTTGTTGCCGTTGTAAAAGTAATTGTATTTGGGGGGTTTGGCTGCCTTCGAGTTCCTCACTCTTCTAACGCATTTGTCCAAAATTAATAGAACATGTTACTGCCTTTATAGCAGCACCTGCATCCGTCTTAGCTATTTCGTTGTCTATTTTGTATAGATACTGTATTGGATAGCGCTCACCTTTAAATGTTGATGATCTCCTTGTTGACTCAAGGTTGATTCTCATGTTGATTTTGATGATAATAAAACCATGTGGTTGTTATCTAATGATTTCACTTGAGTGTGTAGATTAGACTATAATCATTTGATAACAAGAAAATAATTGAGTTGATCGGTTGAGTATCAAACAAGAAGATTACTTAGGTAATCTTATTCTTGAAGAGATTGAATATGCTCAAGGAGTTCAACAAGTATTCAAAAGAAGGATGCAAGTGACTGAAGATCTTATGATGATTCAAGAAGTTATTCAAAGAAGCAAAGCACTCAAGCAAGATTATTTGAAGAGTATTCAAGTTGACATGGAATCAATTCTTGAAGACTAAAGTACAAATTGAAGTGCAAATACAACAAAGGATTTCAAGTAGAATTGAAGACCGAAGAGCTGGCACCGTACAAATATGGTTTACACTTCACTATGAAGACCCTCGATCCTCATGGTCATATCAAGTCCACTATATCATCATGCATGCTATGAACTTCTAAATTGGTTGATTTTTCTACTCTAAATCTAGAAAATGCATTGAGGCATAAAGCATAAAAGAAAGGGGGAACAACAAGTTGAAGCTTATCAAGTAACAGTGGAGAACTTGTCACATTGAAGATATTGAAGAACTTGTGGTGAGAAGCTTGTCATGAAACAATGAAGACAATGAGTATGATGAGTTGACACATTCAGCAATCTCATGGTTACAACTTCATTTAGATGACTCTTACAAGATATGGAAGCTCACCCTGAAGATTTGAAGATGTCTTGCAAGAATGGAAGAAGAAGAGACTCACTTAAAGATACGGAAGCTTTCCTAGAAGTTTTGAAGATGTCTTGAAAGTTTTGATAAGAAATCACAAGAGTTGGAAGCTTCATTGAAGATTATGTTGAAGTCTTGAATTGATGGAAGAAGTTATATTGATTGAAGAATCCTAGAAGAAATCAATTTGATGAAGATTAAGTAAAGAGATTGAAGATGTTCAATAAGCATGAAAGATCAATTGAAGAAAAGAGATCTCAAGTCTTGGAAGCTCTCTTGAAGATTTTGAAGAAGACTTAGATCAATGGAAGAAGTGATGTTGATTGAAGAACTCTAAATATAATCAAAAGTGCATTGATTTTATCTTGAAGAGTTGAAGATGTTCTTGAAGTCAACATGCCTTAAAGAAGTCTTTTCAAGCCTTAGAAACCTTATTTGGATGATCTTTAAAGAGCTTGAAGATATTGAAGAAGATTGAAGAAGTATTGCAAAAGTTAAGGATTTTCCTAAAAAGAGTCGACCCCTTAAGCAAAAGAGTCGACTCATTCAAACAGAGGCTAAAAATTCTGGTGGAACATCAAAAGAGTCGACCCCTAGCATAAAAGAGTCGACTCATTCCAACAGAGAGTTGATTGTGCAGTTTTAGACCAAAAGAGTCGACCCCTGGACCAAAAGAGTCGACTCATTTGGGCAGAACCTTCAAAAATCTGCTGCAACACAAAAAGAGTCGACCCCTGCAGCAAAAGAGTCGACTCATTTAAGGTAACGGCTAGTTTTTTGAACGTTATACTCCGCCGTTTTCATATCAAATGGTCTCCCATCCATCTCCAACGGCTATAATCAACTCAAGGCTATATATACAAGATCCCCAACACATATATGATGATGAAGAACAAGAAGAACATGAGAAGAACTCAAGATTAAGTGCTACAAAGTGATATTTCATCTTCCACATCTTATACTCTGTTTTTATTCATTTGGGGGGTTCTTGAGTGAGCTGAAAATTTGTTTATCTACTCTTTGAGAGAGAGTTATTCATTGTACAACCTTCATCTATTATTGGGTGGATTTGTAAACTTGTAAGTTTGAGTGTTCTTGAGAAAAACACTTGTGAGTTTGAGTGTAGCTTGAGAAAAACACTTGTAAGTTTGAGAGAAGTTTGGACAAAATCTCTTGTAAAGTTTGAGTGAAGCTTGGACAAAATCACTCGTAAGTTTGAGAGAAGCTTGGACAAAATCTCTTGGGTTTTGAGAGCTTGGGGAAGAGCTCTTGTAAGAGTGAGCTAGGCACTTGGAGAAAAACTAGCAGCTGTGTAAGGAAAGTTTACATAGTGGAATACCTTCGAGAGGATCGAGGAAGAGAGAACGTAGGCAAAGTTTGGCCGAACTTCTATAAATCTGGTGTTCTTCGTCTCTTTGCACATATTACTTTCTTGCATTACATCTTAGTATTTGCTTGCTAGTTTGACTGCTCACTGCTTGTATTGCATTCTATTGTCTGTTTGTTTGAGTTATACTTTGATTAGTCACTATTATATTACTCAATCAATTTTTAGTTGCATTGTTTGGTATAAATTCTATAAAACCCAATTCACCCCCCCTCTTGGGTTGCCTACTTGGACCAACACTCCTTCCATTTCTTTTAAGTCTTGGTTATGTCTTTTGTATTTTGTACATTATCACTTTATTTAAAACTTATTTTTGTAAACTATTTTTTCACTTAAAACACGTGACAATTAAATCGCAATGAAATAACCTTGGCTGTCATTACTTTTCTAAAATTAATACATCGAAAAATGATAATATATTGGGATAATTATATTTTATTCTTTGTACTCTGAGTTAAAATTAAATAATTTATTTATAATTTAAAAGTAAACACATGATTCATTGTGGTTTTGACTTATCTATAAAATAGATAAAAATCATTAGATAAATTAATAAAAACTATTAAATTCAATAAAAATTTTGTCATAAGAGTAGTTTTGTCCTGTTATCTATTCAAATTAAAATATCAAAATGACAATTTGGTACTAAAATAAAAGGTTGTCTTTCAAGAAGTTTTTTTTGTTATTTTATTTAATCATCTTTTTTATGTTCTAATTTAAAAATATAAAATAAATTAAATACCCTTATCATAGAATTTTTATTAAATTTAACGATTTTTATCTATTTTGTAAATAAGTCTAAATTACATGAAAATTATGTTTTTATTTTTAAATGAAAAGAACATAATTTTTATTAAATTTAATAACTTTTAACTATTTTATAAATAAATCTAAACTAAGAGAGAGTATGTATTTATTTTTAAATTCAATTGATTTTGGCTCAACTACACGTAATTATCCTAATATGTTTTATATAAAAATATATATCAGCGTATATATATTTAGTGGGTCCATCTCCACAGACACTGGCGTATGGTTCTCTGGTATCTTTCTTTTGCAGTTTTTCCTCGCTTCTCTCTCTCTCCTCTTTTCTTCGTACTCTCTCATGAATCTACTTTCTTGTACTGAAAGGTTCACCTGAACTTAAAGCGATCGAACGTTTGTCTCTAACCTCTTTCAATTCGTCGAAACCGCTCAGTTGCTCTCAATTTTCTCACAATTCCCTGTTCTCCTTCTACCAGTAAGTGTCATCTCGACATTTTTTCTAGTTTTGTTCTCGGTTTTCTTTCTCCCTTGGATTTTCATGGATTTTTGGCTTACCTAGTTTGGCTGCTAAGAAAATTGAGGAAATGAAGAACAAAGCTAAACAGAAATCCTGGGTCATTATTTTTTGTGCTTGTGTAGATGCTTGTTCGCTATGATATGGATTGAATTACGATTAGCTTTTTTTTTTTTTTTCTAGAATAATTAGAATTTCAACTGCAAGTATTGTTTTTTCTTGCAGTATATGGTTTTGATATAACTGGACTCTTGAATACGAACTAGTGTTTGCATGTCATGGGTAGTATGAAGATTTACAATTTTACATGAATATAACCCTTTCCTCTGTATCTCAAATTAACTGCCTGTCTTTCCCATTCTCTACATTGACCCCTGTTTTTTCAATTCAAATTGAATGGTTTGAAAATTTAAAAAATTCCTAATGTATCTAAATGTTATAGAGAGATCTTGCATGTCTTTACATAAAATCATAGATATTATAGGAAACAAAAATATTGACATGGCTTCAATTTGAGTATATTAGTATAGATTACTACCAAGTCTAATTACTGACAGAGGAGAAGAAAGTAAAAAAGGGAAAGATATTTCATTGTGAGCTTTTAGCTTGATTCGCTTGCTTAATTTTGATTGAACTTGTAGTTATAGCACATTATCATACTATCTTGAATATATAGGATATTTGTGTTTGTTTGCATGTGTTCTTGTGTAAAAGGAGCCTGAAATTTTTTCCACATTGCGTATTGGGTAGCAGTGAATGTGGTCGCGAATTGAGTAGCAGTAAATGTGGTCGCAAATTGTTGTGTTATACTAGAAGAAATCAGCAATCACGAGCTCTTTTCTATTTACCCTTTTTTTTGGGGGGGGCCGTGGGGGGTGTTGTGTTATTTATTTTTTATTTTTGGCAGTAAGTTTTTTCTATTAGTAGAAATTTGATGTTACAAATAAACTTAGGACACAGCCTCGAAGGCACGTAAACTCTCAAAGAGAACTACAAAATGCTGATCCTCATCTAGCCTAAAAAGACCCATTTACAACCCAAGTGGCTAGACACGGATCAAACATAGTCTAAAACCTAGTCTAACTATCTGAGATTCTCTCTCAGCCCGATAGAATAGGTTAATAGCAAAAATCTCTTGCACCCCGAGAGGCTAGGTAAACATGTTTGGTGGTTTTCTGAAACGTGAGGTCCTCCTCGGCATGCTAGCAAGATTTCTTACCTTTTCTCTAACTCCCTCTAGATTTTGAGTATTCTCACCAAGCTTCCTTTAACTGTCTTCCCTCGAAGATGATATATGTTTTCTGGGTTTGGAATGTTTGCTCAATGGGTAGTGTTATCTCAGAAGGGAGAATGGCTGGACAAGTTGTTGCCAATCGATCAAGGGCTTCCTTTGAGTTTGAGCTTGTTGAAGGTGATTCTGTTGATCTAAGGACTGTTGTAGCATCACCAAACCAGATTAGTCCATGGATTGGCCCTGCAACAATAAAATGAGACACAGAATCGGGAGGGGTCCTTTTGGGGATGTATGGTCAGCAACTCATCATCATTCAACTAAAGATTTTGAAGAGTACCATGAAGTGGCTGTCAAGATGTTACATCCTATTAAGGAAGTTAACATTAAGGGTGCATTAGATAAGTTCGACGATTTGTTTTCTAAATGTCAAGGCTTAAAAGGAGTTTGTTGGCTGCATGGTATTTCAGTTATTAATAGAAATGTAACTCTTTTGTCTGTATTTGTTTACAATTTTGATATATTTCCACCCTTCTTGCTAAAAGTTATTTATGTCCTTCCAGATATGCATTATCATGAAATTCTTTGAGGGATCAGTTGGTGACAAAATGGGTCGCCTTAAAGGGGGCAAGCTCTCTTTACATAATATTTTGAGGTGATATGTCTCATATGGACATGAGCATATGTTTATATGGTTTTCCTTCTTAGTGCCTAAAATGGCATAGTGTTGAGAACATAATCCTCAGTTTATGGTGATCTTTACAGGTATGGAATGGATTTGGCTCAGGGAATTATGGAACTGCATTCAAAAGAGATCTTAGTTCTGAACCTCAAACCTTTTAATTTCCTTCTGAATGAAAATGATGGGGCAGTTCTTGGAGACTTTGAAATTCCGTATTTATTGCTTGGAATTCCATTGCCAAGTTCAGATATGGCCCAAAGACTTGGTACTCCCAACTACATGGCTCCAGAACAATGGCAACCGGAGGTAAGAGGTCCAATATCCTTTGAGACTGATTCGTGGGGGTTTGGTTGCAGCATTGTGGAGATGTTCACTGGAATTCAGCCTTGGAGTGCGAAGTCCATTGGTGAAATATATAACTTAGTTGTGGAAAAGCAAGAGAAACCACAAATACCTAGTGGCCTTCCTCCTGCAGTTGAGAATGTCATAATGAGGTGTTTTGAGTATGACCTCTGAAGTTGTCCTTCAATGGCGGACATCCTTCATGCATTTAAAAGGTATCTCTTTTTTCCCTTCTTTTTACATGTATGTAATTATAAAGCTTCTAATGGGAAATATTTATTTTACATATTACATGTATCTTTTAGTAATTACAGGCATTTGCCTTGTTCTTAATGTGGTTAAGATTTAAGAATTCTCACTGATTAGGTCGTGGTACTGGATTAACAAACTGAAATATAAACAACTGTTGTAGATCCCAATTTTATTCAATAGTCCACAACGAATTTTTCCACAGATAAATAGTTGTACATATTTAGATGACTTAATGATTTGTGAACTAGACTATTCAAGGAAGATGAGCCTTCTATGAATTTGAGTGCAAATTGTTGGGCTGAGAATTTTCTGTTCCATGAATAGAGAAGTGGTAAACTTTTTCTTATGCCAAATACAGGTAAGAACCCTGATAGAGGGGCCAAGTTTTGGAGCCAAATTACTCTGGTCTTTAATCACTAGTAAAAGTTTGATTACAGGGATTGAATAGGATTCGAAGGGTGCATCAGTTGGAGAGTAATTTTCAATTCTGGATCTATGGATGGATACAAAGAATACCAAGGGGAAAGTCTGTCAAAAAACAAGTAAATACTGCACAGATAAAAAAAACTTTCTGGTGAAATTTGAAGTTTATTCTACACCGAATTCATATTCTTTCCACTAGAAGGAAAAATTTGCCACCTTATCTGTTGGCATACAAAAGGTTGATCTACTCTGAATTTTTTTCATTACATGCTGATACTTGGTGATTGCTTTATTTTTCAGATCATGAGAAAACTTGTTTAAGGGTTTTTGTCATGCAAACCAAGTTAGCATAAATTGCTACATGTCCTTTTGCGTAAAAGCTGATATTTACATTTGTTTTGTAGGACATGCATCTATTCTACAAAAACAATTGAATAAAAGGCACCAGTTGATCTGTGTTTGCTAGACTGGTAGTTTAACAATAGGAATACTTGTAGATTCTGGAGTCATGGACTTTATAGGTGTGAGATATGATTTGAGAGTTGAGCGTTGAATGTTTAGTTGGCACCTTGTGGTGTTGTATACTTGTAGTATGCTTTGGGCCCTATTCATTTCCTTCACCTTGAATGTGGGTAATATACTCCAAAAATTTGCCATTGCCTATGAAGTCATTTTTGCTTGGTAAGGGAAAGCTCTGATTAAAGGTTTCATAGATCATGGCAAAAAGGAATCTTTCCATGAGAAATTCCTGGACTTCAAAATCTAGAATCTAGGCAGGAAGAAGTAAGTAGAGAGCCTTACAAATAGAAATAAAGAAATCAAGCTCGTAAGGAATCATTGTTTGCTGAGAGTTTGTAATTTAGTATCCTCAAATGAAAGAAAATATATGGGTGCCAATTCATCTTGTTATGCATCTTCATAACTTCAGATCCGGAAGATTACAATCCCTAGTGATGTACGTTATTATTTAATTATAGCTTTGTGCTTCTTAGATATTGTGAAATATTTTTATTTTAAGAGAGTCAAAGTTCATCCTTCTTTGTCATAGTTTTTTTAGTTATTGAAAAAGGTCTAGTTTTAATGTGATGGGACTTCATTTTTGTTTAGTACACAAATTTCCTTTTTTGGCAAAAAAAAAAAAGCTTCTTTTGATTTTCAGCTTTCAGATTTAAAAAGAAAGGGGATCTTGGGAGACTAGTTGCCCCAGAAGCTCAAGTTGTCAGAGAATGGGGCCTAAAGTGTATATTAAGCTCTCACAACAAATCCCCCAAACCCCACATGCAAACCCTACTTGCTCATTAAGAGATGGGTACAGAGAACAGGGGGCAATTGCACAAAAAGAAGAGAGTCCACAAAAGCTAACAGAAAGGAGAAACAAATACATATGGAGACTAACTTTTCTAAAATGTATGAAGTACTCATGTTAAACACTCGACACTTGGGGTAAGGATATGCGTATAAGATAAGTGTCCGACATGTGTTGTTGGATATTTACTCATAAAAAATGTTTAGTGATTCAATTTTACCACATAAATATACGTAAAACTCCCATATTAGGCATAAAGTGTTTTTATAGAACCTTTTGAACACTATTTTATTCTATAAAATAAAGAAGGATATTAAGAAATAGGTCTATTTTGCCGTGTCCCCGTATCCTTGAACATGAGATTTAGATAAATCTGACACTTAGACACATAGCCGCACCCCACAACCATGCCTGAGTCCATGCAACAAAGCATGGAAAGACTTGAACCAAGACCTCGATATAACTGAAGTCTGATTCCCTGTTCCTGTACTGTAAGTTACAATACTTAAGAGCTTATGAGTTTAGGTTACATGGCTTTTTTGGTCAGTTCTTACTCCTATGGATTGGTTGTATCCTTTCAATCTGAGCTTATGCATTAGAAAATTGATGTGAGAATAGTATTTGAGATTATTATCTATGACTTTAGCATACAATGACTCTGTGTTTGGAAAATGCTTTAAAAGTATGGAGATTTGTAAAATTGTGTTTAGAGACTGAATATTAGAAAATGGCATGGCATGGCATGCTCATACGTTTTCTTCATTTACTGATTCGGAAATGAAAACACAAGTTTATCTACAGAAAGGTTATTCTCCTTAAATGAAAGAGGCTTGCACAAAAGGGACCAATATAAAGTTCTGCCATGGTCTTTGTCTAGAGGGCTGAGTGAGAAATGGTTTACTATAATTGTTAAAGATTATAGTGTTATCATATGAGCAAGAAGCAAAAGTGGGATTTACAGCACGAGAGTGGTGACTGAAATATATTTTAGGTTTATAGCTTCCACAGACATGCATATATGTTTTATTTTGTTTATGTTTGAGTTTGTGCTCGTGATGTGTGCATTTAGTCAAAGTATACATTTCTCAAATAAAAGTTTAATGACTAAACCATGACATATTGAATTGTTAACAATTAGTCAGTCTCATATCCTAATCTGAATTAACCATCATGTCAATGTTACACAAAAGTTGGTGTTCTGTTGAAAGTTCTAGATTTTAAGGAACATTTAGACATTTCATGTAAATAAGATCCCCTGATTGTGATTTGTGTTATGTTGGAACTTTTCCTTTTCTTTTTTTTTTAATTGGATTTGAAATAGTTCATAGGCTCTTGTATGGAGATCAGGATTAGAAATTTTCCTTTTATCTATTCTTCTTTTTCTGGTGTAAGAATTTTGCCACATGTTGGGGATATCATTTCTGATATTTTTTATTGTGATGGTTTCATCTTCCTTTGATGCTCTATTCTAGAGGATGGCAATATAATTTCAGTTCTGCAGAAGAACAAGAATGAAGGGATGGCACGCCCAAATGTTTTCTCAAAACATTATTGTTTGGAAAATGCTTACAGCAAACTCACTTAGCTCGCTATTGGTACCGGATGAACTTTCTATTATGTGATTGTTTGATGCTTAGCCTATTTCCACTTTCTGGCATATATGCTCTCTTATTTAAAGGTGATGTACTTCACTTGAGAAGAAAAATGATACAGTGGATGATGCAAAACATTGACTAGGAGTCTCATTTATTTATTTGGTTAGTGAATAATTTTTGTATAGTTATAAAGGAAATTTGGAGAACAGAACACTAATAAATCAGTTTCATCCTGAACTTAAGTTGTTTTCAGGAAAAAAAAAAAAAAAAAAAAAGTAACAAGAACCTGAAAGAAAAATAGAAAAAAACAGCAGTAAATAATTGTTGTGACTTGTTTTCTAGTGGTACAGTATAGGAACAAGCTATGGAGTTGATTCAAATCAGATCTATGGGTAAAAACAGTGGTGGGCATTCAAATCAGCTCTATGGGTTTGTCTTCCATGATTTTTTGTTGAAAAGTTAGGCTGTAGGTAAATAAGGAGAAAGAAGGAAACATTTTCCACCTAAAAAGTCTCATAATTTGAGATTTAGGTTTTCTATTTATTAGAAGGCATATGCTTAATGCTGAAGTTTAATCTATTTTTTCAACTATCAACAAAAAAGGTAACTAGGGAGGGATTGAAAATCAAGCAGACAATTCAAAACTACTGTTAACCTATGGCTTGTTTCTGTTTATTAATCTATGATCATAATATTGTGATATTCTTGTCTAGAATTCTTGCAAACTTGACATGGATACCATGTTGTTAGTGCTTGCATTACCCATGTTGGTCTACAAAGCTCACTTGAGTTTTTAAGATTGCTGAAATAGTAAAAACCGGATGGGTGGGAGTGCCTTTATCTCAACCTTACAGGAGCAACACTTGCAGTCTGCCACTGCGAGAATTCAGAAACCATGCTGCATTAGTTGTAGAAAGCAGCCTTAGGCTTCATACATTTAGTAATTATTTTGAGGCAAACCATATTTAGTAATTCTTTTGCCTAACAAATTGCTTGCATACTTGCAGCTCGCAGACTGCAGTTCCGCATGATGGAGGCTGGACAGGTCTCACTAGTAGAACAATTACAGACAAATCAAGTGGCAATCGATACACGGAGTGGTTCCTCTCAAAGGATCACCTCCAAGTGGGCGACATAGTGTGATCTAGGAAGCCACCAAACTCATGTAAACTTGAAAACATGGATGTTCTAGAAGGGACTATAGCGGGTCTAGATTGTAACACTGATCGAAATGTGTCTGTTTTAGTGAGGGTCCATGGCATCCATGACCCAATAACAGTTCCTGGATCTACATTGGAACGGGTCACATTTGGTTTGGCAGCAGGAGATTGGGTACATTTGAAGGAGGAAGTCAAGAAGCACTCACCAGTGGGTATTCTTCATTCTATCCATCGGGATGGAAGTGTTGCTGTTGGATTTATAGGAGGAGAGACCCTTTGCGAAGTCAATTCTTCAGAGCTTCAGATGGCAGAATCTTATAGTGTGGGCCAGTTCGTGAGGCTGAAATAAAATGTTTTTAGTCCTCGATTTGAATGGCCTCAAAAACAAGGTGGTGAATGGGGTATCGGAAGGATTTGCCAGGTTCTACCAAATGGGTGCCTTCTTGTCAAATTCCCAGGTAGATTGACATTTCGAGATGAATGCAGAAGCTTCCTGGCTGATCCTGCTGAAGTGGAAGTCGTTTCTTTTAATACCTGTCCGGGCATAGTTAACCAGTATCAACATCTTGGAGACTTACACCGGGCTGTGATACCTCTTCTAATTGTGTTAGGTCTATTTACTGCTGCGAAGCTTGGTCTTTTTGTCGGGCAGAAAATGGGAAGGTCGAAGTTGAAGAGGGGACAGAACACCGTGATGCAATGTGATGGTCAACACATGGATGGGGAGACTGCTGGCAACGCGGCATGGCTTCCTCCGATGGTGGCAAATATTATTTTCAGAGAAGGTGTTGGCGCAGCTTCTACTCGGTAATCATCAAGCTTAGGTCAGCTGCCAAAAGGTAGGGACTTTAGCCAAAATAACTAATGTTGCACCTAAATCTGTTGACCTAGCATAGGGCATTTGACCAACTATTTTCACTTTTAAGTATAGTAAGAACTAAAACATTGCTGCTAAGTCTTTTATCTGTAAAAAGATGGATGGTCATTTGTTTAATTAGGGCTAAAGTGTACATATGCCTAACCAGTGACTGTTTCTGTAAATATGTTCATTTACTATGTTTGTTTCATCAAAATGGTTTCCTGGACAGCCAAATCTGAAACCTGATGCTGAAAGAAGTCCATGAGAATGTGTGCAGATTCTGGCAGACGAGTAACTTTGTATTTCCGAAAGAGGGCAGGGCAGCGTCTTTCTTCTCTCCTGAATATTTATGCAACTCCCTGGAAAATTTTGAATTGTTCCCGCTTTGAAAATGGAGTCTCCATGATGATTAACTTAAACATGCTGAATTGAATGTGCAATGCTGTATGTTTATGATATATTTTTGCTTTGATCTGAAAGGGACCAAGACATTGATTCAATCATATTTGTCTGATCTTGATGAGATTTCAGTGGTTTCTGCCCCAATTTGTATCATAATGATAAAGAGGACTTTCCTTTGTCCTGCATATCAGGTTACTGTCCTTGCTAAGACTATTGTGGTGTGATAGTGTAACATTCATAGAGCAAGGTTAAAGCAATAGCTTACTGGATGGTATGATTTTGTACTCTCTCTCTCTCTCTCTCTCTCCACAATGCTATTGACTTAAGGAATGTGTTTCATAGCATATCAGAGAGGATATCTTGAATTAGCCACGGATGGCTGGAATATTGTCTATTTCTTATATGTGAATGTGCTGTAGATTTAATTTATAATCTCATGTGCTGTTGATTTGATTTATAAGCTGGTCTTTAGCCACCATTAACGTTCAGCTGCGGTCCAACTAGCAGCTGAACGATAATGCAGCCAAGGTTAAAAGTACTTCATCCCTGAGAAGATTACATCCATTAAACTCTCCAGACAATTATTTTCACCCTTCTCAATCTCCTTTCCTCTTGCATGTCAATTCAATCTTTATTCCTAAGAAACAAGGGATGAAGAAACTAAAAAATAATAAAATAAAATAAAAAATAAAAACGAATTAAGGAGATCTGGAAAAGAGAAGACTACCCATGTCAAAGTTGATGAGTTGATGTTCCAGCACAACGACCTACAGATTACAGACATGAGACATCAACATAGTTGTAACTAGTTAGTAGTGACGTATCTACTCTGTGTGTGTGTGTGTGTGTGTGTGAGAGAGAGAGAGAGAGAGAGAGAGTAATCTCTTGTTGATTCCATAAAATGTGCAAATATAATAAATGTAGAAACACAATTGCACAATACATGATAAACTATACAAACACAGGTTCAACATCTGGACCATATTTTTTTATTTGGCAACATGGTGGTACATTCTGCACTACAACATCAGAAACAAACATATCCTAAACTATCTGCAGCTGTAGTGCAAGTCAGTCGGATATCTATACAAAATCTGGTCAATAGCTGCACAGTACATCTACTAGTTTACATCTGCAACAATACCAGCCTCTTCCACAAGCTGGTTAGTCAAAGCTGAAAGCCGGGCAACTTCTGTTTTGAATTCACTAAAGCACTCATTATTAACCACACTTACCTCTGGGCCAGCGCAATTACGGAGGAAGACTTCAGTATCAGAATCAGCCTCAACACTCAAGCTAGCTTTACACAAAAGCTCTCGACTCATCTCAGCGAGTTTATGAAGAGCACTAGTTGCAGCTTCAACTTCCAGTTGAGCTGCCTCCAGTTGGAGCTTTTCAATTGCCAGGTCACCGATACTTCTCTCACCAATTCTATCCTGTGCCAAAGCATAAAGCTGCCTCAGATCATTAGCATCGTGAACCATTTCTTCCTTCATCTTCTTTAATTCTCTCTCTTTTGAGTCTAATCTTCCAAGGACCATTTTGAGCTCTTCATCTTTGATTGTGAGGGCCCTCTGTGCAGCAAGAACTTCCATTTCCTTTGTTCTCAGGCTCTCTCTAGCAAACTCAAGTTCATTTTCAAGCTGTTTCTTCTGCCAGTTAAAATCCTCAGCTGGTTTCTTTAACAATGGCCCCAACAACTTGTTCTCCATGTCATCATACGGATTCAATCCTTTATAATCTTCATCTTCTACAGAAATAACAAGTTTGTTAGTGAACTCTACAATCCGTTCAACCAGAGTCTCAACTTCAGAGAATTTTAACTTTGTATCCCTTAGCTCATGTTGCATTGTCTGGACATGTTCCTCTTTCTCCTTTAGCATGCTTGTGGCTTGCATAACCTGGTCTTCACTGATGTTCATAAGGGTCCTAAGCTCAGCAATCTCCTTGTTTACTTCTTCTATCTCCTTCCTTGCATTAAAGAGTTCCAAATCTTTCTCCTCCAAATTAAGCTGGAGAGAAGCGTGCTCAGACTTTAAGTGCTGAATCTCTAGTCTGGCTTCTACCAATTCTGACTCTTTAACCTGAAGAAGATCGTGTGCTTCTCCAAATTTAGTACTTTCTCGGTCTAGCTCCTCCTGGAGAAAAGACTTCTCTTTAATTGCCTTTTCCATAGAAGATCTCTCTTTATCTAACTGCTCCTGCAACTGTTCAATAAGCTCCTTGTCCATGGTTAGATCCCGTTCAAGCTCCTTGTTTCGAGCCTCCACAACTCTAAGGTTCACTCTCTCACTCTCCATTTCTATTTGGGCATCTTTCAAACTTGTCATGTAAGACATGACACCTTTCTTCTGTTCTTCAAGTTCTATGAGTTGCCTCTGTAGCAGCTGCTCCTGACCTTCCATTTTCTGTCTAGACGAAGCCAGCGTTTTCTGAGATGAAACTAATTCAGACCTCACATCAGCAAGAAGTTTCTTCACTCTTATAAAATCCTCCAAAGTTTCGTTAGCTTCTCCAGTGCGCTTAGATGCTTCCTCTGCCAGCTTCTTCAGCTCTTCCTGTGCTACAAGCCACTCCATTGTCTGTTTCTCCAAATTGGCCTCAGCAACTTTTAGCTTCTCCTCTTCAAGTTTCCGCAATACCACAGAAACTTCTAATTCTTCTTCTTTCTCTTGAATTGCTTTTCGAAGTTGTTGAAGTTCAACTTCTTGTTTCTTCACAATTTCATTGGCTTCATTCAGGAGATGAGTCTTGGATTTGAGTTCAAATTCCATAGTGACAGCTCGTTCATTCTTCTTTATCAATTCATTTTTCATTTTGTTTATTTCATCTTCTTTCAAAGCTAGTGCAGATTGTGCAGCAGAAATTTCCTCATCCCTCTGTTTGATTTGAAGCTTTAGATCTTCTATTTGTGTGGCTTGAGAAGCTAAGTTAAGATTAGCCAGCTTCAGCGCCTCTTCTAGTTTTTTGTGCTTAGAACAAGCGACTGCTATTATTTCTTCTCGATGCACCAACTCTTCCTTGGCACGATTCAGTTCAGTGTGCTCCAACAACACCTTCCTTTCTGCATCATGTAGATCTTCTTCCTTCTTCTTCAAGGCAGCAAGAGCAGCTTGAAGATCAGACTCTAGTATTCCAAGATTAAGCCCCAACTGAGCATCCTGAGGAAAACGAGAATCTCTGCCCATTTCTTCCAGTTTCTGTTTCTGAGCAAACAACCTCCCCAAAAGAATCCTTGCAGGTTCGGTTGCCCCATTGTCATTGATATCGAACTTCCTGTTGTCCAACACTGATCTAATAATCCACGAGGGATGACTATTTCTATGGGGGACTTTCATGAGCGCTAATCTCCTCTGCTTCCCACTGATCCAGAAAGAGCACAACTGCAGAAAAAAATTCAACGGTTTATATGGTCATTAATCAGCTAGGAAACAATCAAGCTAAAAGTATTGAGAATCTAGGTATTCTTTTCTCACTCTTGTTTTGGTCAATAGGGCTTAGATTCCATCTAGATTCTTGACAAAGATGCTTATGTGTGATAATCAAAGGCCGAAACAGGACATGTCAAGTGGCAATCAAGACACTGAATGACAACCCACAAAACAAAAAAACCAAAAAAACAGAGAATAAATTGAAGACAGCAAAATTAGGATAACTTAAAAGAGATCCACTAATACTCCTCCAGTATTTACCTTCAACAAGGCAAGGTGGAGGAAACAAATCTAGCTAACATGGAGGGAATGATTTGCAGAATTAGATGCCGCAAAGTGCTACAGTGATTAACTTAATCAACACTGATACCTAGTCCAAATAATAGGAAATTCAATCAGATTTTGAAATTGTTCTCATTTGAGCCTGTCTCGTTAAATTGGCTTTTTCTTTTTCTTTTCTTTTCAACAACAAAAACAGAAGTATGACCACAAACAACATTGGGATAAGTGATAATTATATCCCATGACGGGGTGTGTGATTTCTGAATGGGGCTACTGTGGTGCAATGGATTATGTACCGCTCAATTAGACAAGAGCAAACAAGAGTAACATTGGTCCATGAAGGAAAAGCTCAAGCTGTCTTTTTATACTCAAAACAGTTCAAACTCCAACTTCATGTTTCCTTATTTCTTTTCCCCCTTTTTTGGATATGTACCAATTTATGTTCAAGTTGGTATCCTGTCATTTTCTCATTGATATTTTAATTTACCATCTTAGAATTCATAATTGGTGTCATATTAGTCAAGATAACCACATAAGAATCTACAGAAAATGAAACCTTTAATAAAGAGGTGTATGAAAGGATATAAAGCATCATGAGAATTAGAAAAACAGTTCACCAGAATGATGAGTTGGTAAAGTCTCTGAATATTTCATTTTATTTTTTATTAGTAAAGTCTATGAATATTGAAACGAAACTGTTAGTAAAGTGTTGAATATTGAAACAAAACGGTATGTAAAGTCTGTGAATAATGAAACATTCCGCAATCTGTTTACCACTAACAAACTTGCTACCCAATAGGAGCAGAAATAAAGAATTCCTTCTTTCCAGATTTGACCCAACTGATAATTATTTCATACACTGAAGGTAAAGTTTGACGAAGTGGTGAGTCAATGAAGTCTGAAGGTGTTGAAATGGGAACTTAAATTTTTAATTCTTCTTCATTCTGTAATCTGGATACCCTAACAAACTTGCCTACCCAAAACAAAGAATTCCTTCTTTCCGGGGTTTGATCCAACTCAAATTCCTTCATACACAGTCTAAAATGAGCACACTATTTAAAGGCTTAGAAGGGAGACCTTCAACAATCAGGTAATGGGGATTCAAGGTTGCTATATTATTCAGAGTACAACTGCCTACCAAGTCCATCTCAAGTTGTATCATCGTTACGGGGAATAGAATGGTGTTTAAAGAGGTGATTGGCTGTTATCTCTTTCTAAGTTGGTTCAGAATTGTGGAAAACTATGTCACTGCTCAGAAACATGTGTCATGTGCTAGTGAGTCTCAAATTCCAACACGTTAGGACATCAGGACATGGCTAACATAGAGCATATTGTTCTTTTATTTCCTAGGTAAAATGACGTTTGAATGTAACAAACAACATTTAGCATAGGCGCTTTCACTCACAAAAGTGAAATAATCAGGGATTTGTGTGTTTGATTACATAATAAAATTTGATTACCAGAAATGCTTATTGCATTGATGTGCAAATGGACAAGTCAGACTCAAATCCCTTGCCATTATCCCAAGTGTCATGTGCATGACACGAGGCTTGAAGCATTAAAAAGAGTTCATTTAACATATGTGCAAAAACCAGCAAGGCTGTTAGAAGACTACCAGGGCTGGTTGAAGCCTAAAGTGAGCAAAGCGTTCACTTTAGGCCCCCAATTTCTGAAGGCCCCAAAATTTAAAAAAAACTCACATTTTATATGGTAAATACCTCATATAAGTTATTTAATTTTTTTAAAAAGGTCCAATTAGACAAGAAAAAAGAAATTTTGCTAAAAAAAAGGCCCACAATTAACTACACTAGCAAAAAACAAATAAATTGTACAAAAAAAAATTTGAAGGCCTCAAAAGTTTAAAGGTTCCATATAACTTCTACATCTTTTTTTGAAAAAAAGACACTAGTCCAAATGAGGAAATAAGCTTGTTCAAAAAAGAAGGCTTAAAATCAATTGCACTAGTTAACTTCAAAAAAAAAAAACAGAGTTTAACAAAAACGATTGCACAAATAAAAAATATTTCGAAGGCTTCATAATTTTTAAAAATTTATATGCTATTAAGACTTTATATAGTTTCTATCTCTTTTTTTTTTTTGAAAAATAAAGGCCCAATCAAAATGAGAAAAAAAAATTGTCAAAAAAATAAGGCCTAAAGTCTATGTACTAGTTGACTTTAAAAGAAAAACACTAGTTTACAAAAATTTTCCAACAATATTAAAAATTGTAAAACAAAAAAAAAAGCCTCATTTAAATTGTTGCTTTAGGCCTCAAATTATCTTGAGCCGGCCCTAAAGATTACACTATTGGACTTTCTAGATGTTTCTATGTTTCCTAGGTTTTCTAGGTTCCATTTTGGATGAGTTTACTTTTTTAAGAAATTTATTCTAAGATAAAAAGAAGTCATTAATTGGGCCAAAATCCAATGTATTCTTGTAGAAACTATTTATTTTGCTGGAATTTGAATCATATAGTTTCTGCATTGGGTGTGGCAATTTTAGAAGTTTCTTGTGTCTCTAGGGTTGTCTAGTATATTTATAAAGGGTTTCTTGCTGCAACACAAATTTAGAGTTGAAAGAAAGTTTTTTCCTCACCAAAGATGAGTGTGATCATTGGTTTATAAACACTAGCCTTAATCCCCTTGTTTCCATCCCTAACCCAACTTTTTCCTGACGATACAGCCTTAGAATAAAAAAATAAAAGGTTGTCTTGTCTCAGCCATGCACCAAAATAACCATGGTCTTCTAACAAGAAATTTGGGAGATCAAAGTCAAACCCTAGCCTCATTTCCCTTCTTTCCATCCCTAAACCCACCACTTTTCCCTGACAATACAGCCATAGAATACAAAATTAGTAGGCTGTCCAGCATTAGCCATACACTAAAATGACCATGACCCTACACAAAGGAATTTGGGAGAAATTATAGACATCATAACATCTTGGTATAATCACCAATAAGCTTTGATATACACGACTCCCAAATCTCTGTAAGTGTGTGTTTTTTTTTTTTTTTTTTTTTTGGGGGGGGGGGGGGGGGGGGGGGGGGGGGGGGGGGGGGGGAGGAAATTGAATGTTCAAAAGATATAGAACTGAAGACATGAAGTAGAAGAAAGTTCCAGGTCCCAAACTCCTCCACTGAACCCTTGACATCTCAATTAGTTGTAGAGAGATGAGTTGGTTATATTACTTATATGAACCACAGATACCATGAACTCAGAAACAAATAAATAGGCCAGTTCCTCAAAACTTATTGAACTTTTACTACAATCATTGGATTTGCAAAGTTGTCCTTGAAGGGATGAACTATGTATCCAGAATAAGTTACTTTTGGGTAGTGGAAAAAATCGCTCAAACCACCTATGTGATGAATAATTATAGCCGAAATCGTCACCAAAAAACCATTTACAACCGAAAGGTCCAACACCAATGGCCTTCAAATTCAAAGAAAACCAATTATTCATCCCTGTAGTCTAGCAATAAATGATTTAATATAAATCCCTCAAGCAATTCTTTATACGGCAGTCCAATTTAAAGGCTGAAACGACGAACCTAAACTAGCCTAGCAATATTTTTATCTAGGTAAAGAAGAATATCTACAATTTACTACTACATAAACAAGTAAACCTCACATTGCCAGTGACATCTTTCTTTCAGCTGGATGTGGCCCATGACATGGAAAGGAGTTTTTCAAGACCATAATCACACACAACTTCCCTCCCCAGTTAATTACAGTCTGCAATCGCAACTGCAATAAATGTGTAATCGACCCAGTTGATTGAAATCACAACTTCCATTTCAAGGAATAGGAGCCTCAAACCCCTAAGAAACTTGAAATGTCTACTGAAACTTTACAATATCACTAGTTTTGATTAGAAAAAAGAACAATAAAATACAGATCAGGAAATAGCTAATATATTCACTAAAGTTTATCAGTTTCTCTAAAGTCAGCACAAACTTTACACAAATAATGGGTACCGAATTTATTACAGAAAAACAAGAAATGAGTACAAACAGATTATGTATACACCAACATCTATATATACAATCGATATACACTTCTATAGAGAAAATAAAGTACCTTGAATCGTTGGCGAGAAGAGGAGGCCGAAAGATTGGTGCGCAGGGCGGTTGATAACGCCATGGTTCACCTCTGGAGCACATTCGTGCATGTCTCCCTTACTCCTCCATAAATCGGATAAAACCAATCATCTATATATATATATATACCAATATATACGACTATATATACACCAGAAGGTCACTTTGGATAATTTCTCCGAAAAATAGAGAGAGAATAGTAGAATCTAGAGAGACTTGAAGATGCAGAAATGGATTGGACTTGCAGGGAAAGAAAGCGAAGAGGGAGAGAGAGGACGAGAGGCACACGTTTAAAATCCTGGTTCACGAAGGCTAACTTGCGCCGCGTATAGGGCTTGTTACCCTGAAGGAACACACGTGTACACGCTGAGAGGTGATTCGGTGGTACTTGTCTAATGACCAAAATTCTGGCGGTATTCTAGTTCCACCGCTAGGATGTGCTTGTAATACTGTTGTTGGGATAATAGAAGGTGAGTGGCTATTTTTTTTTTTCTTATGGTGGACCTGAGAAACACCTGAACTGTTGTAAAGCAGACCTGTTATCTAGTGGATTTAGTGCAAGTTGGTCAGCGCGACACGTGTGATTGCTTCTGCTGGGGAAAGAACGGCCAGCCTGAGCTCCAAACTTGGTGGTGGGACCCTCCAAACTTGGTGGTGGGACCCACGTTGGGGGAAGAACAGCCAGCCTGAGCTCCAAACTAGGTGGTGAGACCCATGTTGATGATGGGTAACAGGATTGACCTTACTAACATATCTTCTTTTTGTCTTCAATTAAATCAATCACGTGTTTGTTAATATTAGTTTCGTGAAAAATTTAATAAAAACAAAAATTAATTGATTTTCATGAATATTGAAATTGAATTGAAAGGCAGGTCTTAAAACAACACAAAATAAGGCTACTTACGCCAAACGATTTTTAGATTTTATAACTCCCAGCCTTTAGTGCAATCTTTTTATTTATTTATTTATTCACAATGAAAAGAGAATTTTATTATCAAAATAATCAACAATACAAATATGCTTTAAAACATTTCACCAATCAAGTAGAAAAAATCTACTCCAAATTTATGAACTAATATTAAGGGCTGTTATAGCTACTATATGAGCCACTCAATTATCAATTCTATGCACAAAGCTAATACTCTCTTTGGTGAAAGAATTAAATAATTTTTAAATATTTTTAACAATCACATCAATAGTGGTGGAACGATGACAATCACCTGTAATTTTTTCAATCGTTTCCAAAGCAAAGATTCGGTTACGTTTCCAGGCTTTCGTTCCCTTGAAGGCTTCAGCAAATAATTTAGGTTTACGAGGAGATTAAATTGACATGAGTTAAGCTCAATGTTTTGGGAAAGGAGAATGTTATCCACAATCGTAGTTGTGGGTCACTCTCGAGTTGATAGGTGCCACATCAGCTAGACTCATCAGCTGATGGTGAGACCTAGCTGATGTGGCACACATCAGTTGGTAGTTGACCCACAACCGCGGTTATGGGTAACAGTTCTTTTTGAAATTTTTTTTTTAAAAATAAGATAAAAAAAAAATCTTTCAATGGAATTAGAAACTTGAGAGGATCACGTACTTGAGAGAGAAAGAGAGAGAGATCCAAAATATGTGGAAGCGACCAAGCTAGATTGTTGACCTTTTGGAGTAGTCTTGCAAACAGAGAACTATGGTGCGTAGTGGTGCATGGTGATGGTGGGCTAGGTTTTATTAGTAAAGGTTTACTAGCGATGACTGATGGTGTGCGGTAGGGGTAGGGCAAGCGTGCACAATTACGCGTGGTGGCAATGAGTAGGGTAGGCGTGCACAATTAGGGGTGGCGATGAGTGGTGTAGGATGGTGGGGTTGAGCGTGAGCTCTGGCTCGGCTAACGGACAGGAGTGGAATCAAAATTTCTTTTTGAGAGCGCCAAAATAAAGCACAATTTTTTTTACTTGTTGATATAATTATTATATATTAAAATTTTTTTTACACATTTTTTTACATTCAAGCACTAGAAATATAGTAAGATGCAAGACTAAATTTCCATATGAAAAATAAAATATTAAAAACCTATGAAAATAAAATACAAATTAATTATTTCTTAGACAAAAATTGAATAGAAGCTACAGTCCACTGTATAAAAATTTTAAGAAATTTTATTGGATTAGAACACAAAGAAGTGTTTTAAATTGTGGGAGAGTCGGTAGAATAGATATTTAATAAACTTATATTTATATATATATATATATATATACTACTTATAAGAAGGTCCAACAAAAGCTAGAGGATGCGGTGGCACCACCACTTTAAATGAAGTTCAACCTCTGCTAGTGTAAGCATGAGTGATCGTGCATAGGAGTGATGGGTGGCTTTTGTTGGTAGGGTTTGATAGGGGTAAAACTGAGCAACCGGTCTGTCCTTCCTGGATAGCCCAGAGGTGTCCAGACCAAGATCACTCCTGAGTACCCCTCTGACCAGCCGCACTGGACAGACTTGGCAGGCCACACTGGCGCGATACACCAAGAGCCACCAGAGTTGCACCCTGAGTTTTTTGTCTGAATATCAACTCCCACGATCCCATCATTGGGACGGCTACTCCCATGACTAGAAGCATGATCCATGTCTTCTATCCACTATGCTTAATCTGGGGGCACAATTGATGCTCACAACCCACAATCTAAGGCACACTCCCTACTAACATCACTGTATAAATGGCAATCCCCATCTCCAAAAGAAGATAGGAAAAAATAGCAACCATTAAGCATCATTATTTTGCCTGTTTGTCTTTAGCTTAACTTTGGCATCGGAGTGTCCTTGGCAAGCACCACACCGGTGTCCCCAGTTAAAGTTTCCTTCTAGTCATCCACACCAGAGCTCAGGAAGATCATGCAAAATTTACTGTATCATCAGTTGGCGTCGTCTGTGGGAACAATATTTTGGTTGTTTCATGGTCTTGACCCAATTTGGTGCTACATCAATCATATTAGATGAAACAATGGAGGAATAAAGCATTGTTAGGATCGCTGCCTTGGAGCAGCAAATCATTGAAATGATAACTGCCATGAATCAACTCCAAGCTCAGAATCAGGAGTTGGAAAGAAGATTGTCACCGCCACCAGAGGACCCCCTAATGCCTACAAACTAGGCGGCAACAAGGAACGAGGAAGGCAACGCCGGCGAAGAAGTGGAGAACCTAGCGCTCCCCAGAGAAAACCCTCCTTAGAGGGGGACCGGAGCCAATGCCGATGAAGCTTAGAGCCACATGGCCCAATCCAAAGCAGCGACAGTGGTGCTTTCGGAGCACACTGGCAAAACTCATCTAGTATGGGACGAGCAGATGAAGCAAATGCAGGCTCAACTGGCCAGAGTAATTGTAGTCGTAAAGGAAAAAGGCCCCAGCACGGTGGAGGAACTGGTGAACAGGACAGACACGCCTTTCACACCAATAATAATAAGGGTACCCTTACCCCTAAAGTTCAAGATGCCCACATTAGAGTCTTTTGATGGCACAAAAGACCCCCTGGATCATCTGGAGATCTATAAAGCCCTGATGAACCTCTAGGCTGTCTCAGACGAAATTATGTGCAGAGCGTTTCCTATAACTCTCAAAGGCCCAACCCGGATTTGGTTCCACAGACTTTCCCTTGGGACCATTAGCAAATTCGTAGATCTGAGCAGATTGTTCATCAACCACTACATTGGAAGGCAGAGGCAAAGAAGGCCCTCCACTTCCTTGTTTAACACTAAACAGCACAAGAAGGAGAGTCTACGTGAGTTTGTCACCCGCTTCAACCATGAGACTCTTTACGTGGATGATCTAGACCAGAAGGTGGCAGTAGCAACTTTTATTGTAGGGGTCAGAACCCCCAAGTTCCTATTCTCCCTGGTTAAGGAGACGCCCAAGACCATGGCTGTACTAATGCTTCGAGCACAGAAATACATGAACACAAAAGATATCCTCAAAGTCAGGGAAGATCCAGAGAATGTTAGTCCAAGTGTTGACAAGAAGAGACTGGCTGAGGAGAAGAAAGATGACAGGGTAGCAAAAGCCCCTAGACTAACTGAGCACAAGCCCAAGGCAGAGGGCCAAGCCAGCCAGATACAACCAGTACTTTAACCCCCTAAATACTCCCCTAGATCAGGTGCTCTACGAAATCAAGGGGGACCCAGCGTTGAAATGGCTAGAATGAATGAGGTCCCCACTAGAGAAGAGACCGATCCACAAGTGGTGCCGATTCCACCAGGACTATGGCCATGATACAATTGTTATAACCTCAAGCAATAGGTGGAAAGTCTGATCAAGCAAGGGAGGTTGGGAAGATACATAATAGGGGGCATGCATGATGAGAGGCGAGACCAACCCCCTGGTAGGCTGAACGACACAGCCTTGAGAGGGAAAGGCAGAATCAACAAACTATGAGAGAGATAAGGGTCATCTTTGGTGGATTCGCAGGCGATGGTAAATCTTCATCTACTAGGAAAAGGCATGCTAAGGAGGCCCGAAGTCAAAAGTCATGTCCATAAATCGATCAGTCAAAGGATCTAGGGTAGAACATACCCCCATCACATTCATCGATGAAGAGGCAGAGACTATATGTCAACCCCACGATGACCCCCTGGTCATATCAACAGTAATGTCCAACTTCTTAATACAAAGAGTCCTTGTGGATAGTGGCATCTCGGCAGATATCCTCTTCTTAAAGGCCTTCTAACAATTGAAGGTGGGCATAGAAAAGCTGCAACCGGTCAACTCTTTCTTGGTTGGTTTCACTAGCGACAGAGTTATCCCTTAGGTTCTATAGCCCTAACAGTGACCCTGGGGACTGCACCACAACAAGCCACCAAGAAGATGACTTTCTTAGTAGTGGACTGCCCTTCGGCCTATAATATCATTGTGGGCAGAATAGCCCTTAACGAGTTCAAGGCTATACTATCCACCTACCACTTGAAGGTCAAGTTCCCCACACCTTAAGGAGTTAAGGAAGCCAGGGGTGACCAATAGACTGCCAGAGAGTGTTACATAGTATCCTTTAAAGGGGAGATCAAGGAGGCCATACTGATTGAGGAACTGGAGGTCCGAGATGAGGAGGACATCAGAAGAGGAGAGCCAGTGGAAGAACTCGAGGAGGTCGTGGATGGAACACAAGATCAGACCAAAGTAGTGAAGATGGGGACAGCAGTACCAGAGGAATTCAAGGATGGAGTAAGGTACTTCCTCAAAAAGAACGCCGATGCCTTTGCTTGGTCTCATAAGGACATGCCAGGCATCAATACCTGAATCATTGCCCATCACTCGAACATAGCCCCTACGGTGAAACCAGTAAGGTAGAAAATGAGGAGTTTTGTCCCAGAGCGCAACAAGGCAGTAACTGAAGAGGTGGGGAAACTGACTAGAGCTGGCTTCATAAAGGAAGCCTGGTACCCCTCCTGGTTGTCCATCGTGGTCATGGTCAAGAAAGTAAATGGAAAGTAGAGAATGTGTGTGAACTTCACAGATTTGAATAGGGCTTGTCCCAAGGATAGCTTCCTTTTACCCATAATAGATCAACTGGTGGATTCAACGGCAGGGTACGAGATGCTAACCTTTATGGATGCTTTCTTAGGATATAACCAAATAAAAATGGCAGAGCATGACCAGGAACACACGGCATTTGTGACAGACAGAGGCCTGTACTACTACAAAGTAATGCCTTTCGACCTAAAGAAAGCTGGAACAACATACCAGAGGCTTGTCAACTGCATATTCAACACTCAGATTGGCGGAAACATGGAGGTGCACGTCGATGACATGTTGGTAAAAAGAAAACAAGCAACCAGCCACTTGATAGATCTAGAAAAGACGTTTGTCGCGCCCAGATTTTTCGCACTCGAGGAATACTCACACAAATAGGAAAAATGTTGTACTCTCTCGTTAGAACTCACCCTCCTAGAAGAATGAGTGCGGCTAGGTTTGAATTGAAAATTGATTTGAATAAAGGGCTTTTAGAAAAGATTTGGAGTTGCCACCTAACTTGATTAAGGTGAGTTTAAGTCACCTAAAAATTAAGAATAATTCGAAAACTACACTTAGGGTTTATGGAAAAGGTTTTTGAAAATACCACCTCAAGAGAGGGTTTTTAAGAAAAACAGGTTGTTTGGCAACCTTTGGAAAACATTTAGCTCTTTTTTGAAAAATAACTCCGTTTTTGGTCTTTGAAATCAGTGATCCTAGGTTCGGAGGTTGGTTACGTGTAGGAAAGACGCACTAAGCCATCACCCTACCCTGCCCTTTCGGTACCTACATGTCAATCTACCCTAGATTTACCTATGAGAGTCTTTAACTAACAGTGTTCAATCCTATCCACTTTGAAAAAGGAATTTTGAAAAGAAATTAACATGATGCATGATATGCAAATACAAGAAAAAGAGAATTGATTTGAAAATACATTGGAAAAGAATTCGATTTGATTTTAGAAGAGATTTGAAATTGGAATTGAAAAGAGATTTGAAAAGAGTTATGGAATTGAAAACTTAAAGAAAATTGTAAGATTGGAAATTGGAAAGAAATTGTAGGAATAGAATTGTGAAAAATGTTATGGAGTTGAAAATTTGAATAATGTGGAGACTGCACCCATGAGGATTGTCTACGTATCCTTTTGGAGGAATCAGGTCAATCGTAGTTCGGACAAGAGTCCGATTGAAATAGAAGAGTTGATTTGGAAAAAAGATTGAATTGGAAATTGGATTGAAAGATTGAGAGATTGAACTTTGATTGGAAAATTTGAAAAGACTTGACTTTGGAAAACTTGATTTTAGGAAACCTAGACTTAGAAACTTAGAAAATGAGGATTGGACTTGACTTGGAAAGATTTTCGAAAAGAATTGACTCAAATGTTGGACTTGGAAGATTTGGAAAGATTGGATTTAGGAAATGTTCGAATTAGGAAAGGTTCAAATTAGGAAAGTGTCATTTTAGAAATGTTTCGTTTAGGAAAGTTTGAATTAGGAAAAGTTCGAATTAAGAAAGTTTTATTTTGAGAAAGGTTCTGAAATAGAAAAGTGCTGAATTTTGAAATGTTTTGAATTAGGAAAGTTTAGTTTAAGAAAGGTTTAGACTTTGGATAGTTTCAAGAAAGTTTTGAATTTGGAAATCTTAGAATTTTAGAAAGATTTTAAATTAGGAAAGATTTAGAAAAGGTTTGAATTAAGAAAGTTTTGAGTTTAGAAAGTTTTGAATTAAAAAAGTTTCATTTTAAGAAAGGTTTTGAAAGAGGAAAGGTTTTGAAAATAAGGAAGTTTTGAAAATAAGAAAGTTTTAAGTTTAGAAAGTTTTAGATTTGGAAAGATTTGAAATTTTAAGAAAGTTTAGAATTTAGAAAGTTTTAGATTTAGAAAGTCTTAACTTAAGAAAGTTTTGAACTTGGAAAGATTTGAAATTTAAAGAGTTTAAGATTTAGAAAGTTTTAAAGTTTGAGTTTTAGAACATTTTGAGATTAGAAAAGGTTTGAGTTTAGGAAAAGATTGGAAAGTATAGATTTGAAGAGTTAAGATTTGAAAAGGGGTAGAGTTAGGAAAGGGTGAAATTAGGAAGGATGTGGAAATTGAGTTTTAAAATTTAGGAAAGATTTTTATGTTCAAGTTTTGGAAACTTAAGATTTAGGAAAAGAGAAGATTAAGAAGGAGTTGAATTAGGAAAGATTTGGATTAGGAAGGAATTGGATTTTGTTTCTAAAAGGGAAGGCTTAACTTTGTTTCCAAAAATGGAGGATAGGATCTAGTTTCCTAAACGGGAAGATTGGACTTGGTTTCCTAAAGGAAAAATGGGATTTGGTTTCCTAAAGGGAAGTTTGGAATTGACAAGGACTTGGAAAGGGAGGTTTTAGAAACCCTAGATTTGAAAGGCTATAATTTTGACGTAGAAAAGAGGTTTTGGAAATGTGTATAGTTTGGATGTGAAAACAAGAGGTTTTGGAAACCTAAGTTCTAAAGCAAGTTTGAAAACCATGTTTTTGCAAGGAAAATTAGGGTTTCGTAATTGTGGGTTCTAGGGCTTGACTTGGGCACCAAGAAAAAGGATTTTTTGGAAAGTGTGTTTTTTGGAAACAAGTTTTTGAAAGGAAATCCTAGAGAAGAGTTTCTAGGGGGAAGATTTTGGAAAGAGTTTTTTAGGAAAGTGAATTTTGGTAGAAGATTGTTGGAGAAAGTTTTTGAAAAGATTTTTTTGGAAGAAGATTGTTGGAGAGAGTTTTTGGAAAGATTTTTTTGGGAGAAGATTGTTGGAGAGAGTTTTTGGAAAGGTTTTTAGGGAATGTTTTTAGAAAGTGGATTTTGGGGAGAGTACTTTGGAAAGGAGTTGAAAAAGGAAATTTTGAAAAATAGATTTTTGGAGGGAGTTTTTGAAAACAACTTTGGAAATGAGAGTTTTAGGAAAGCATGTTGAAAAAGAGGGTTTTAGAAAGAGAGACTTTTGAAAAGAGAGTTTTTAGAAGGTGTAAAAACATTTCACTTTCCTAAAGTAATTCTAACCATAAGAGGGCTAGAACCAAATTAGGAAAGTGGTTTTGAAAACAACAAGATTTGAAAATATGGACTATATTGGTCACTTTGAATGTAATATTTTCCTAAAGCAACCCTAGCCATGGAAAAGCTAGAATCACCCTAGGATTGTGATTTTGAAAACATGTTTTGAAAAAGAAGATTTTGATGTAATTTTGAAAACAAGTTTAATGCAAGCTTTGAAAACGAGTTTGAAAACGGTTTTTGGAAGATGCAAAATCATGATATGCACAATGCAAATTTGGGGTCGTGAACATACAAGGTTAAGGCTTCACCATATAATCAAGGGGACCAAACCCACGTGGTCTCCGGTTAGCCTAAAGGAAAGCCCCCGACACGGTGACCCTCCAATAGTCTAATACTACACATGGACCAAGAGTCCCCTTGTTTCAAGTACGCAAAGAAACGGGGGAAAAGAGATGGGAAATTAAAATAGAAAAAATCCAAGTGGGTTAGGAGAGAGAAGAGAGAGGGGGAAGTGCGGAAATTTAAATAGAAAACCTACCTTGTGTCTTGTTTATTTTGCGCGCCTTGCTTGTCTTCGGTCTTTGTCTTGATATCCGTCTTCAATCTTCAAGAGTTGTCTTCAATCTTCAAATTTCAGATTGCAGCTCTTCAAGTCTTCAAAGGAGGGTTGGAGGCTAGTGTATAAGTCTATGGGGGTGTGTATGAGTGTATAGAAGGCTAGGGTTTAGTGTATGGTGGCTAGGGTTTAGAAAACCTAGGGAGGCTAGGGTTGTTGGAGTGTTCGAGCTTTGTATATTGAATATTGGTATTTTTAGACTGAGTTTGCAAACCTCTTTCATGCTAAAAGAGGCTCTGTATTTATAGAGAGAGGAATGCACTAGCGCCTGTTGTAGTGGCGCCAGGCCAAACATTACACTGGCGCCACTAGGAGTCGCGCCAGGCCATTTTTTGGCTTGGCGCCACTACTAGTGACGCCAGCCATTTAGGAAATATTTAAGGTCGGCAAGCAACGTATCTTTGACTAGATTTGGGCGCCTGTACTAGTGACTACCATGCAATTTTTAGTTTGGCTTCACTAGGAGTGACTCTAGAAAGTCCGGGAATGATTTGAAGAGGCTGGGAATGATCAGGAAGGCCGAAAAAGACCAGGAACACTTAGAATAGTGTCCCGGAGGTATTTGACTTGAGAAATAAGGATAGGATGTGTCAGAAGGGTTGACCGGGCCTTTAGGGGCAAAACGGTCAATCGGATCGGGAAGCTACCGGGACAGACTCGGACTGTCCCAGAAGAAGACTTAAAATTTGAAAACATTATTCAGAATGTTCCCAAAAGGTTGTCGTTTTGATACCCAGAGCCGGTGTGGTCAGAAAAGGTGACCGACCTATTAGGGACAAAACGGTCATTTCGCACCGGGTTTGCCGAAACTGACTCGGAATGACCCGAAAGGATAAAGAAAGGTTGAGGACACTATAAAAAGCATTCTCGGGAAGTTACCGGTTTAATACCCAGAGCCGGTGTGGTCAGAAAAGGCGACCAGCCTTCTAGGGGCAAAACGGTCATTTCACACCGGGTTCGTCGAAATTGACTCAGACTGATCCGAAAAGGTAGAGAAAGGTCGTGAATACTATAAGAAGTATTCTCAGGAGGTTACCGGTTTGATACCTAGAGCCGGTGTGGTTTCCTGGGCATTCGGATGCCTAGGGGCAAAATGGTCATCTTGACTGAAAAGTCTCGGGATTGGCCCAAGGGGCAGTTTGGTCATTTTTCACTGAAGTGGGCTAGTAGGCACTGGTGTTGACCTAGGTTTTGAGTGTTTCTGCCACTCTGACGGCGGTCGTCGTGACACAGGGGTTTGTTTGCAATTCCCTATATCGACCTGTTTGCGAGTATTTTCGCTACTCTGACAGTTGCAATGTTTGTGAGTATTTCTGCTACTCTGACGGTTCGCGATCATTCCCGAGACTGCCTGATCTCAGGAAGCTGCTAAAGGGACTTAGCGCCTGAGAAGCCAACTTTCTCGGAAGGCATGCCTAAACGGACATTTCTGCATTGGCGGGCTAGCAAGCACCAAAGGTGGACTATTCTACCATCTAGGGGACTTGGGGTCTCGTCCCGGTCGACAGGTTTAAAGGGACTTACCGTTTCGAAGAGATTTTTTTCGAAAAACGTGCCGAACCGTCTCGAGGAATAAACTATCTCAAGAGAGGGATTGGAAAGGGGACTTACCGTCTTCGGAAAGACGTGCCTGATTTGGAACTGTCTCGAGGAATAAACTGTCTTGAGAGATGGATTGGAAAGGGGACTTACCATCTTCGGAAAGACGTGCCTGATTTGGAACCGTTTCGAGGAATAAACTGTCTCGAGAGAGGGATTGGAAAGGGGACTTACAGTCTTCGAAAAGACGTGCCTGACTTGGAATCGTCTCAAGGAATAAACTGGCTCAAGAGAGGGATTGGAAAGGGGTCTTATCGTCTTCAGAAAGACGTGCCTGATTTGGAACCGTCTCTAGGAATAAACTATCTCGAGAGAAGGATTGGAAAGGAATTGGAAAGAACAATGCCCCTAAGGGCATTTTGGTCATTTTGCCTCTATTTGGGCCTGGCGGGCCCGCGAAGCGATGAATAGACGGGATTTGGACTTAGAAAATTGGTTTCGATTGGAATATGCCCACAATGACTTGAACACAAGTCTGGACGAAGTGTAGACTGCCAAGCGGTCAAAAATGGGGTGCTTACAACATTCCACAATTTGAGAGCCTACAAGATGAAGCAGAACCCTGCCAAGTGTGCATTTGGGATAACATCTGGCAAATTCCTGGGTTCATGGTCTCCAACCGAGGGATAGAGGCAAACCTAAAAAAATCAGAGCACTACTAGACATGTCGTCCCCAACGTCCACCAAGGAGGTCCAAAGATTGGCAGGCAGAGTGGCAGCGCAGAATAGATTTATCTCTAGATTTACAAATAAGTGTCTTCCTTTCTTTAAAATTTTACGGAAAGCTTTTGAGTGAACCACTAAATGTGAACAGGTCTTCTAGCAATTCAAACAATATATGAGCTCAGTACCACTATTGAGCATAACTATTGAAGGGGAAGAACTCTATCTCTACCTTGCAGTGTCTGCCACCACAGTAAGCTCAGTCTTGGTTAGGTAAAAGGGAGGAGTCCAGAAGCCAATCTATTACACTAGCAGAGCCTTAAGGGGCACAGAAGAGCGGTATCCTATAATGGAGCTAATGGCCCTTGCCCTAGTAACTTTAGCACGGAGGTTAAGGCCATACTTCCAGGCACACACCATAGTCGTTCTGACCGACCAGCCATTGAAGAAGATCCAACACAAACCAGAGACCTCGGGCAGACTTGTCAAATGGTCCATAGAACTCAGCCAGTTCGACATTCACTATAGACTAAGACTGGCAATCAAAAGGCAGGTTGTAGCAGATTTCATCGCCGAGTTTACCCACCTAACGACCCTCCTTGACGAAGAGTCTCTGAAACCCTAATAGATCCTTAATGTTGACGGCTCCTCCACCGAGAAAGTAAGTGGCGTCAGTATCGTCCTTATAACACCTGAAGGACACAAACTCGAATACGCCATCAAGTTTAAGTTTCCCGCCTCCAATAATAAAGCTGAATACGAAGCCTTATTAGCTAGCCTCAGAATGGCTTAGCGAATAGGGGCAGAACATATCCTGGTACGCAGTGATTCTCAACTCGTGGTAGAATAGGTACAAGGCGATTATGAGGCCAGAGGAAAAAAGATACAAGAGTAATACCAGATGGCCAAGAACCTGGCCAGGAGATTCTCCAAAGTACTATTAGAAAGAGTACCCAGGCTACAGAACAAGACAACAGATCAACTGGCCAAAATAGCTTTGTCCCAAGAGGACGACCCATGAGTCCCCATAAAGGTGCTAGATTCGTCAAGCATTCAGAGCCCAAAAATACATCAGGTGGAGTAGGAAGTTGAGTGGGCAACCGCAATTAGAAACTACTTGGAGCAACGGGCCTTACCAGAAGACAATGTTAAAGCCAGAAGGATTTAATACAGAGTTAGCAGATACACCCTAATCAACGGCATCCTATATGAAAGGGGGCACATCCTGCTTTGGCTCAAATATGCAAGAAACAAACGCTGACTATATTATGATAGAGGTGCACGAAGGGGTCTGCAGCAATCACTCAGGAGGAAGTGCTCTGGCCAAAAAGATACTCAGGGCAGCTTATTACTAGCCCACAATAGAGAAAGATGCCCAACATTTTGTAAGGAAGTGTGACAAGTGTCAAAGGTTTTCCAACATCCCAAGGCAACCACCCTATGAGCTGACTCCCATCCAGAGCCCATGGCCTTTCACCCAATGGGGGATTGAAATTATGGGGCCCTTGCTTTTGGGAAAAGGCCAGACCAAATTCGCTGTGGTGGTAGTAGACTACTTTACCAAGTGAGCCAAGGCTGAAGCCGTCACCACCATCACCGGATAAAGAATGAAGAATTTCCTATGGAAGAACATCATCTGCAAGTTCGAAATTCCCAAGGTGATTATCACGACAATGGGAAATAATTCAAAGGCGGTTAGTTCGGACAGATGTGCTCAGACCTCCAGATCAGCCATCATTTCTCTTCTCTAGAGCATCCCCAAGCTAACGGCCAGGTAGAAGTCACTAACAGAACCCTGTTCAACATCATCAAGGCCAAGTTGGAAAAAGCGAAGGGCTTATGGGCTGAAGAGCTTCTCTACATTTCATGGGCCTACCGGACAACTGAAAGGGTGGCAACTGGGCACACCCTTTTCTCTTTGACGTTTGGAGCGGAAGCAGTCATCCCAGTGGAGATAGGTCTGCATAGCCCCAGGGTCGAACACTATGAGCCGAATGCCAACAATGAGGCCCTGGAGGTGAGCCTATACTTACTTGAAGAAAGAAGGTTGCAAGCAGTCATGAAAGTAGCAGCCTGTCAGCAGAAGATGCACAGATACCATGATGCCAGAGTAAAGCCTAGGACATTCAAGGAAAGAGATCTGATCCTCAAAAAAGTTAATCAATCCATCAGGAAGCTTAGTGATGGCAAAATTGGGCGAAATTGGGAAGGGCTATACAGAGTTAAAGGGTTCTCCCGAAAATAGACCTATTAGATAACCGGACAAGACAACAAGGACTTACCCAATCGTTGGCATGCTAAGCACCTAAGGAAGTACTATGTGTGATGTAATCCCCATTCATTAATGAAATTCCTATTCTTCAAAGCCCCAAATGATCTCAGCTACTCACATGGCTCGCGAAGCAAAAAGGTTACTAAGCCTAAATGGTCAGTCTACGAGGCTGATTAGACGAGCCAAAAGGCCAAAAGACTACTAAGCCCACTTGGTCAGTCCACAAGACTGACCACAAGTCAAAAGGCCAAAAGGCTACTAAGCCTAACTGGTCAGTCTACGAGAATGACCAAACAAGCCGAAAGGCTAAAAAGCTACTAAGCCCAACTAGTCAGTCCATGAGGCTGACCAGACAAACCGAAAGGCCAAAAGGCTACTAAGCCCACCTGGTCAGTCCACGAGACTGACCAGCAAGCCAAAAGGCTAAAAGGCTACTAAGCCCAACTGGTTAGTCCACGAGACTGACCAGACAAGTCGAAAAGCCAAAAAGCTATTAAGCCCAACTGGACAGTCCATAAGACTAACCGGATAAGCCGAAAGGCCAAAAAGGCTACTTAGCCCACTTGGTCAGCCCATGAGACTAACCAGTAAGCCAAAAGGTCAGGAAGGCCACTAAGAGATCAAACTGGTCAATCCACAGAGACTGACCAGTTGAGCTGTTGGACCGAATAGGCTACTATTCAAGGCCAAGTATAGCTGGTCAGGCCATGCGACTTGCTAATCCGTCGTATGCAACAATTTGAGAAACAAGCATATATTGCCAATCACAACTAAAATGCAAAAACAAGGAACACTGAGACAAACAAAAGCTTCTTTATTAATCAAGTGATAAATACAAAAAGAAAAGAAAAGAAAAGAAAAATTACAAAAGACCCCTGTGGAGTTTAAGACTGAGTATCGTCCTCAACCTCCAGCAATAGTCTACCCTTCCCCACTAACAGCTTGAGAGGTGGTGTCATCCATAGGTTTCAAAGCAAAGAAGTCCATATTAGGGAAGAGTTTCTTGGTCGCAACCTTAGCATCAACAAAGCCCTCCATGTAAGCTTCATCGATCTCATCTTGGAAAGCTGACCCAGCCTTGAACTCTTTAATAGTTTTCTCCTAGGCTGTCTTCAGCTGCTCCTCCAGCTTAGCCACCCTCATGGCAAGGGAAGCCTTAATAGCTTCAAAGGCCTGTGCCTTAGAGGTCAGGTCCTCATTCCTCAGCCTAAGCTTAGTCACATCGTCCATCACAGCAGATTTCTCTGCCTTCGCTATCTCCAAGGCTTCCTCAGAGATCTTCAACTTTTTCTCCAAACCCTGGTTAGACTCGGTCAGGGTCTCGATCACTTGAACCTTCTTAGCGCTCTCAGTTGTTTTCACCTTCAGGCAGGTCGACATGCATAGGGCCTTGACATACAACTGCACAAGGACCAACAAATCATCAAAATCGACAAGTCTAAGCACAAATCCAAGAAGGGAAAGCAATTAGAGGCCTTACCTTGAGAGCATCGTGATTCATACTCCTGGTCAGCTAGGCATTGGTCCAATCGCTAAAACGGACGATGTCGTCCATGTTGATGAATTGCTACATCTTCTGCCAGGCAGCTTGCATACCCTCCACCACTAAGTGTTCGCCCCACTTATCGAGAGGGGTCTAGGCAGAGGGCTCCCTAGCAACAGAAGGAGGCAGGCCAACTCTGGAACTAAAGGTTTGGCCTGGCGCCTTATAAGCAAGAGGGGCCAGGGCTCCCGTGGATGGGCCAACTGTTAAAGCAGGACCCTTGTTGGTTTGGGTCTCAGCAGGTCTGCTCCCAAAGTTAATCCGGGGGCGTTTATTAGGCTTCTCTCCTGCAGCCTTAGCCTTCTCCAAGTCTTCGAACCTCTTGGAGGCACCTTTCAAGTTTTACTTGTTGAAACCCATGGCAGAACCTTGATCTGCACAGGGGGACATAGCAAGAGTAAGAACACATCTGATACAGCAACAAAAATTAAAATGCCAGACTCACTCCTCTCTCCCTCAGCCTGGATGGCCTCGACAGAAGGGTCTGGACCTAAGAGGTATGCAACTAAAGTCTCAACAGCCATAAGATGAGCCCAAAATGTGACTGGATGCTTCCTTACCCTTTCTACCCGTGCCTTCCTTGCCTCGTCCTCTAGCACAGGAAGACATGCTGAGCACAAAATAGAAGTTGGTCAGACTACTACCACAAATAAAACCTAACTACAAGAAGTACAATGGGAGCATACCCTTCCTACCTGGTCTCCCCCACTGTCTGGGTATGCGAGGGATTTGGTTAGTCACCTCCTCCGAGTGAGCAATCTCCATGCCCTCACCATACACAAAAAAGAACTTCTCCTTCCAGCGCTTGTGGGAGGCAAAAAGACCAGAGACAATAGTAGGCTGACCTTCCCTGGCCGAGAAATAGTACTGACCTGAGCCCTCTCTCTCGGTCACCTTGTAGCAGGAGAAGAAGTCCTCAAGGGTCAGGTACTCCTCTCCTCCAGTGGCCGAGGGCCATAAAGCGGCACAGCCTACCAGGATACGCCACGAATTGGGTAAGATCTGCCCAGGGGCTAGCCCACATCTGCTCAGAACCCCCCTAATATAGGGAGCAATGAGAAACCTTAGGCCCATGATAGAGCGCTCTCGTACACTTTTATCTCCCCAGGGTGAGGGGAGCAGGTCCTATCATCACCCTCGGGGACCCTATAACTCATGGATAGGGGGAATTGATAGACAAACCAGAGCTTGCTTATCTTCGACCCATCCAAGATAGAGGCAATGTTCCTTGCCTTATATCTACACTTTAGGGCTGGGGGCATTACCTCCTCAGTCTCACCCATGGGGACCTCCTCGAAAGTGTCCACTGTCGCCACAGGGCTCCTTGCCCCCCTGGCCTCATCTCCCGGGTAACGTTCTCAATATCTACCCCAGAATAATTGAAAGAGGCACTAGAAGCCTCATCTGGCCTCACCCTATCCAAATCAACTGATACTGTGCGCTCTAAACCAGTCGAAAAATCAATAAGGTGTGGATTCATGATCCCAGAGTCTTCAATCTCATGAAGAGTTTCAAAAGCAACTCTAGACGCTTCTAGAACACCCCAGTATACTGACTCAATGAGGGAAGGATTACCTACATACGCTAAGGGGTACGAAGCCCTAATCCTCCACTCGTAGTACCAAATGGCCTTTTGCAAGAGCCAAAACATAAAACCCTACTCGACAAACATAACACCTTACCAAAAGTTGGGATGGCTAAGAGAAAAAAGTTTGGAATCACTTTGAACGTGGTCCCAAGAACGAAGAATGAAGAACTTTTAGCGAAAATGGGGAAGGCAGTTGCTGGGAGTTCGAAGGGTGTAAAATGAGGGGTTTCTGGCAAACCGCCAAGTCTTAAAACCCCTCATTTCGAAAGCAACAGACAGGATCACCTCCGTGATTCAAGATTAACGGCCAACATCCGATGCGTCCCATCACAGATTGAGAACCAACACAGAAAGGCCACGTGGAGGACACCCTAAGGGTCGTACCGATTCGACAGCTATTATAATCATTACGGATTACAGCGTCATAAATGCACCTTGAAGATGACGTTCGAATTCCTTAGGCAAACTAGAGTTACCCAGGAGAATTGGAGGCATCTGATAAGGGTAAAAATGAGCAGGATGTCTGTCCTTCCTGGGTATCCTAGAGGTGTCCAAACCACGACCACCCCTGAGTACCCGTCTGACCAGCCGCACCGGATAAACTTGGACAAGCCACACCAGTGCGATGCACCAGGCGCCATCAAAGTTGTACCACGAGTTTCCTACCTGAATATCAACTCCCATGACCTCATCATTGGGACGGTTACTCCTATGACTAGAAGCACAATCCATGTCTTCTATTCACCATTGTAAGCACCCCATTTTTGCTCACTCAGCTATCTCCAGCCTGACCGGGCTGAGTTTTCCAACATCACAACACATGCAGGTTCAAGATGAGTCTTACAATCTCCAATCCAACTGACTGGTCGCTTCATGGGTCCATAAGGACCTGTTGAAGCCATAAGCACCATTATTCCAGGCAGCTTTCCGGATCGGGGGATCCCGGAAACCAATGCCATCCAGGTAGCTTCTTGAGATCGGACGATCTCTGGGACCAACACCTCATCAAGTTCCAGACAGTTCACTTCTAGCGCTTGCTAGCCCACCAACGTAGAATGTTCGTCATTTGGTAGTTCTCCGAGACCGGGCATTTTCAGAGACCAACACTACCAATTCAGGTAGCTTTCTAGGACCAGGCGTTCTTAGGAACCAACACCACCCCTACAGGTAGTTCTCTAAGATCAGGCGTTCTTAGAGACCAACACTGCACAGGTAGTTTTTTGAGACCGAGCGGTCTCCGAAACCAACACCTAGGTCAACACCGGCGCCTGCTAGCCCGACTCAGTGAAAAATGACCAAACTTGCCCCTTGAGCCTCCAGGCACGTTTTGGAAAAGTTCAAAATCCCTCAAAATGATAAGTCCATCCTTCCAAAATGATGTTAAACCATTAGGCGTCCCCCGCACGCCATTTGGTCCAAATCCGGTCCTATTCTGGCACACTTCAGCCAAAATGACCGTTTTGCCCCTTAACACCTCAACACTGCGCAAACCCCGCCGAATGGTAAAAGACTCTCCCAAAATCATCCTTGAAAAACCCTACATGCTTAACACAACACACCAAACCATTCCTGACCATTTCCAACCAATGCCGGTTAAAATGACCGTTTTGCCCCTGAAAATCCAAATATGTCCCGAAACAGCACCGCTCTTGGGATTTCGAGCAAAGGGTTTCACCATACACCCTTGTTTAACCCGAGTAGGACCCTGCGACACTAAACTCACACGACTCGATAAAAGTTCCCTGGAGCGTCTCGTAGACGCTTCGCCTAAATTGTCTTTTCTCCCGACTCCCTGATTATAACGCACAGTCAACTGACTTGAGAAATGCATAAATCAGGGAATTCCCTAAAGCTCGTTCATAGATCTTTCCATCGATACGGCTCGATCGAATAAATCGCCTTTCGAAGCCCTTTATCGTATGGCTCAAACATGGCTACTTTCGACAACCCCTAAAGCATCTCGCAGACGCTCCGCCAAGGTTGACTTTTTTTCCAATTCTTTGATTAAAATGCACTGTCAAACAACTTGAGAAATGGGTAAATTTGGAAATTCCTGAAAGTATTTTTAGAGTACTTTCCATCGGTACGGTCTGATCGAAAAGATCGCTTCCTGAAGGCCTCAATCACACGAAATAAAAACAGCCACTTTCGAACACCCTCGGAGCGTATCACAGACACTCTGCAGAAGTGTCCTTTTATGCACGTTTCCCGGGATAATATCCCATGCTTCTGAACATATTTCAAACTTTTCAAAAACATGAAAGTTTATCGAAAGCCCCAGGAGAAGATCCCGAGTGCGACTGATTTCCCCGAAACCTTCCCGATCGACTCAATTATCAAGATAAAGTTTGGACAAACCTTTCCGGTGATGGAGAGTGTATGCTACATGCGCTCAAATTTTGATCAGATCGACCAACTTTCGATCAACAGTCCATATTCAACCAGTACACAGGGTGCCGCGTGTCATTCTGGCAATGGAACAGTACCTGCGCATGTCCTACATGCGCCAGGTCAAATTTTGGTCAGGCGCATGTAGTACATGCGCCAGGCCTGTTCCAGAATACCTATAAATACCAGACCCCCTTTTACATATTCCAACTCCGATTTCTTATGCGAAGCTCTGCTGAAGTCACTCCAAAACTGCGAATCTCTATACACACTTCATCCCTCCAACACTTAGCTTAGATTCCATCATTCTCAAGCCTATATACTCATATATAAAGCCTTATACACCATCAAACACTCCCTACCAGCCCTCTAAGCCTTCTTGAAGTCATTTAAGCTCCAATCAAAGCATCCTTGGAGGACTACGAGTATGTTGAAGGCAAAAGGTGATATCCCTTTTATATTTGTGTTTACCCCCACTCTTCTCTTCTCCCTTCTAACCTACTTAGGCTATTCTCTATTTTAATCCCCATCTTCAACCCCCCTTTCTTGCATGCTTGAGCCAAGAGAGCTCTTAGATCATGCCTAGAAGAAAGCAAGTGAGAGCCACCGTATAGGGGGATCTCTCACTAGCCTACTTTAAGATAGTATGGCCTAGGAGCCCCTTATTTGTGTGGTGTACCCTAAAAGTCTTGTATGTGATCATGGCCATTTGCATATTACTATTTTGATCATGTTTTGCATGCTTGGCTTCATTTTATGCTTGTTGTCATGTTCTATGATGCCTATATTTCTCTTAAAACTCCATATCATTTTCAAAATCTATATTTCTTCCAAAAATTGGTCCAAAAGTTGGCTCCTTGAAGTTTAGAAAAACCCCTACTAACCCCTAACTCTCATTTTGGCATCATTGCATTTTAACTTGTATAAAGGTTGCTTTCTGTTTCTCTAATTTTCAAGATATCCATTCTTTCAAGTATAGTGGTTAGAATGGCCCCATGGAACCTTCTTTAGTGGTCTCCCTTTTGTTAGCCATATGAACCCTCTCTTGATGGAATGTTTCCCTTAAAAAATGGTTTTCAAAATCCTTCTCAAAAGACGATTTTCAAAAATGCATTTTCTCCATCTTTGCATCAAAAATGATTTTTCAAAAATTGCCATCATTATGTTGATTTTTGAAACCCCCACTCTTGTCAAGATAAAGGTTACAATGGCCATGAGGAAACCTTCCTTGGAATAGTCTCTAATCATCAACCATATAAACCATACTCTTGGATAGAGTCAAAATTTTCATGAAAATGATATTCCAAAGGGTTGTCCACCAAAGTCCATTGCATAACATGTTTTGTTTTTCAAAACTCTTTCCAAAAATGCATTAAACCAACTTCCAAAACCATTTTCCAATCCAACCCTAGGTTAACTTGACCCTAGTTATCCAACCCTAGTCGTCTAACCCTAAGTTAACTTGACCCTGTTGTCTAACCCTAGCCTCATAACCCATTTTTCCAAAACCTCATACTCTTCTGTTTTCAAAAAACCAACTCCATAAACTCTTCAAAGGTCCTTACACTCCATCTTCAAGACATTTCCAAAAATGCTTCCAAAAGGTCACAAACCTAAGGTGTCCTTACCCCCCCCCCCCCCCTTCCCCCCCTCCTCATGGTTAGGGATTCCAAGGACAAAGTGATAAATCAAGAACAACCTCTAAGGTTGTCCATATTAGGATTCTAAACCCTTAGCCATTTCCAAAAACCACTTTCAAAAACTAATTCATCAAAACATTCCTCCAAGATTTTCAAAACAAGACTTCAAAAACACTTTCAAGTTCTCCTAATTCATGCCAAAGCATTTTTCCAAAACTCCCTTAAGTTGATCCAAAAACATTTTCAAAACACTCCATCATCCAATTTCAAGTCAAAACTTTCAAGACCACAAAAAGTCTTCAACTTCCAAAGACCTCCAAGTATCTTAAACATTTCCAAAGATCTCCAAGTGTCTTAAACTTTTCCAAAGACCTCTAAGTGTCTTCAAACTTTCCAAAGGCTCTAATGCGCCTATTTTTCATCCGGCTCTTGCCCGAACTATGAATGACCTGATTCTCGCCAAATGAGATAGGTAGGCTACCTAAAATGGTGCGGTCATAACTCTTATTTCAACTCCAATCCCTTTTTCAAAAATTCTAATCAATTCAAAGTTTCTATTCCAAACTCTTTCAAAACCCCCATTATTTTCAAACTTCTTCCAAAAACTTGCATCATGCATCATCCATCCGAAAAGTGATGACTAAACCCCATTTTCAAAATTCTAAAGTGGATATTAAGTGGACAATGGTAATCGGTTATTCTAGTGAGTGAACAAAAGGTGATTAGACATGTAGGTACCGAAAGAGCGGGGTAGGGTGATGATCTTAGGATATCTTCCCTACACGTAACCAACCCCCAAACCATAGATTTATGTTTTCAAATGACCAAAATGGAGTTATTTTTCAAAAGGGCTTAAATCTTTCCAAAGGTTGCCAAACAACCTATTTTTTTAAAAACCCTCTCTTGAGGGAGTTTTCAAAACCACTTCCAAAAACCCTAAGTTTAATCTTTGGATTAACACTTAATTTTAGGTGCCCTAACTCACTTTAATCAAGTTAGGCGGCGACTCCTATTTTTGTAAAGCCCTTAGTCTAACCAATTTTCAAACCTAGTCGCACTTGTCCTTTTAGGAGGATGAGTTCTAGTGATAGAGTTCCGTGCTTTAGGGTCTCCGAACCGAAAGGACCTTGGACACCAAAAAATCAGGGCGCGACAACCATGCTTAATCTGGGGGCACAATTGATGCCCACAACCCACGATCCAAAGCACACTCCCTGCTAACATCACTATATAAATGGTAGTCACCCTCTCCAAAAGAAGGTACAAAAAAATACCAATCCTTAAGCATCATTATTTTGCTTGTTTGTCTCTAGCCTAACTTTAGCATCAAAGTGTCTTTGGTAGGCATTACGTCGGTGTCCCCAGTTGAAGTTTCCTTCTAGTCATCCACACCATAGCTTGGGGAGATCACGCAAAATTTACTACACCATCAGGGTTGGTGGTAGAAAATGGTAGTGCACGACGGGGGTGGATTAAGGAAGCTTATCTATATATATAATTATGGAATTCAAACGGTTTCTAATGTCCAAGGGTTTTATTGTGCTAATGTAGGTAGAAGTGATTCAGTTTGTCAAACATCAACATGATAATATTCAGGATTAAAGGGAAACAAGCATTTGGCTTTGTATCCAAGAGCCGGGGTGTCAAGTGAAGTAGCCTTATGAGTGGATCAGGAAACTTCTTAAAAGGATAATTGGAATTGTATTTGATATTCACAAGAGAGTGACTATCATCAATCGCGGGTGTCCATCAGTCACCGACTAATGATAAATAACTTAGCTGGAACTCACTAATTGATGATGAGCCTAGTTGAATTGTTCATCGTCAGGCCATGGTAGAAGTCCTCTTCACAAGAAGAAATATTTTCATTGTACTTTACACTACCCAAAAACTTATAGCAATCATAAGGTTCCCAATCTCAATTATAAAGTTTAATGTCAAAATACCAAAATAAAGACATGAAATTTGAGGTGCATGCAAGTTGGTCTAGACACCCTTAACCGTTGAACCAAAAAAAAAAAAAAACTAAAGTCAATAGCAACAAAAGATGCTACTGTTGGAAAAATCTTATATAATGTTTCTCATATAAACTGTAGTCATAATAAAGTGAAATGAAACATAATGATATTGTTGGACATAGTCTGTATAATGTCTTTCATATAGTCATCATAAAGTGAAATCAACAATATTAAACAATATGTGTAAAATAACATAATATGGCATATTCAACAAGTCATATATGATAAAATAATAAAAAATGCGATAAATAGGAGATCAAGTCGAGTGTTACATACTCTTAGCTTAAGATAGATTCATCCTCCATACAGGTGCTCATGGGATTAATGGACGTCTATCTCCAAGATAAAATGATCACAATCTTGAATAAGTAGCACTACAATGTTCAGATTCAGCGAATTAACCTTTTGATTCTACTCTCTCAATGTATAGAATGAATGTAACATGTATGACATGAAATAACGAGAAATTTCTGTCTAATTCTACGCAGAATTATGACATTTAATTCCATACAGAAACCTATGGCGTTTCTGATAAAATCAATATGGTATGACAGAAAATCTGCATGGATTTGAGTAAGTAGATACTTGTTCTTAATCTCCTCATGGAGGAAAATACAAAGCATCTTGAACCCATTAAAAAGGACATATAAGTTCCACCTTAACAATGGCTCAAAGTTGGTGTGTCACACCAAATATTCCAACAGCTACGATGTTATTTCGCAAGCCTAACAGATTACGTGCTTGAAAGATATAAGTTTAATGAAGTATAACCTCCCCTCTGTTCAGTTTATTGCTATGTGGGATAATCAGAGTTGTATCTATTCTACAGAAGAAGCAACATTTTTCATCATAGTTTATACTACCCGAAAAATTATTGCATTACAGTGAGTGATAGAGCATGGTGGGAGTGGACGCGTTTTGTTCACCGCTCGATTTTGAGTGTTCATTGTTTCCGCATTTTTTTTATAAATGTTGCCAAAAGAGTGACATCCAAATATGTTTTGTTTAGAGGGTGTTTGAATGACTAGCTTATAAGATATAAGTTAGTTTAAAAAGTTATTTTTTCAAATGATTTTTTAAAAAAATCGTGTTAGATATAAGTCATTTTTTTATCATCACTCAAACACAATTAAAAAAAGTCATAAGTTGAAGCTATAAGTTACTAAATAAGCTTAGTCTAAATACCATCTTAATTTTTTCAAAAATTTTAAATTCAAAAAGCAAAAAAATACAAAATAAAAATGTGCTTAAAAAATTAAAGAACTTTTACAACTCTTATATCATGGATTGGGCCATGGTCTAACAATTCGCTAAGATAATTAAGGATCCGTTTGGTAGAGCTTAAATTTGATTTTTTCATTTTGGTTTTTTAGCTTATAAAAGCAAAAAAGCTAATTGAAAAAAGTAAAAAATCTGAAAAAATTTAACTGTTTTACTTTTGAGCTAAAAAATTCAAGCCGAAAAAGTTATACCAAACAAGCCCTTAATTTAAAGACCGTAGCAACTTAGCCCAATGCAATCCATCAGACAAAAAAAATTAGCCCAAAACACAGTTGAGTCTGCTCACATTTCTTGTACAGACCAGGCCAGCACACTCGGCAAATAAGAAATTTGTTTTAAAACCAACGTTATATTGGGCTAGAGCTGCCCAAACCATGTGTGCTTTTGATCAGATAAATTTGGTATACGTCAAAGTCGAAGTGAGCCATTTTCTACTCTTTTTATCTTGTGTTGGCTATTAAAATATTGGAGTTATTATGCAAAAGTAATAGGATAAATAAATTGTGTTATCCATTTTATTATAAATCGTGTGAACGTCGATCTTGTGCAAACAATAAAATTGTTCTAACGTGAGCTTTAGCGTCATGGATTCGAAACACAAAATTTATTTACACACGAGTTAGGAGAATAAAGTTGTGTATATGTAACCAGTAATGGCCGGAGAATAAAGTTGTGTATATTTAACCAGTAATGGCCGGAGCCACCTTTTTTTTCCTTAAACATACGTTAGGTCAAGCCGTATCTCATAGCACAAACTTATTGCTTATGGTTTATTTTGTAACCGATGTTACAATGTGAAATTTGTTGATTACTAATGAAATTCTTAAGTTTTACCATAAAAAGAAAATATAAAGAAAGTGAAACAACCACACCATCCAATTACCAGAAATCTTCAAGATCTCGGGAGATCTTATAAAATTCATCCTTAATGATAGAAATTGGATTGTCATGTGATGGATGGGCCAAACAACTAAATCCAAAATTGAGGAAACAACCAAGTACCATATTGATTATTAATACTTAAACTGTTTTAGTTAGTCGGTAATCATCTCGACAGTGTCCTCAAATGCGTCTGTATAACGCATTATTATATAGTAGAACTGCCAAACAAACCATCTTAATCTTTCTACTAGGAAGTATTAATCGAAAGATGAAAATTAAGAATGCTAAACTTGTCCCCCACTCATCATTTGCTACATTATCACTTTACCTAAGTGACTTAATCAAATGATTAATCTACTATATTATAGTTTATTTAGCGGATAATGCAGAGTATTAATTTAGTGAAAGAAGTGTTAAAGAATCTATTAGCATGACAGGGATCATCATAAACTATAGAGCTAGAGGTGAAGATGTGGTTGAGATTAGGTGTAAGTGATCATATGTGAAGCTTAACAAGATAAGCTTCATGAATCATGACAACTTGGTGGTAAAATATAAAAATCTAATTTAATGATCATACAATTTTATATTTATCATACTGATTTAATTTTATTGAAAGCTTACATTTATATCAGGTCGGTTCCACAAATTTTACATTTACTTGGGTGGCTTTCCGTAGCCATTATGTCATTGTTATTGCTTACAAGTGCAACGAAAAAGTTTTATTCTTTGGCTCCCGAATTTATAAAACGTGTGGTCTCAATCTTTGGGTGGGGTGATTCTTATGATGCATGCATCTTTGGATTTTTTTTTTTTTTTTTTAATGGGTCTGTGAGTTCTTGGAAGCTTTTATCTTTCTCTCGTGATGGATGTATGGAAAGAGTCTCTTTTGTTTTGGCATGTGTTTCTTAAAGTATATTTTTGTTCTTATTCAATCTTTGAGATGATCAACGAGCTGCTCCTTACACTTCTGCATTTATGAGTGCATCTTGAGAGGAAGCGATAATTAAATTATAGAGGATGGGCCATCATAACCTATTACACCGAGTCACGTATTCAAAGAGGTGTGATCTATTATTAAAAGTAGTAACTACACACCTCTATTGATAATAAAATTTTCAAACTATATGGATTTACAATCACTTAGAGACACACTTGATTAATGTCAATTAAATAATCTAATCAATCACACACTAATCTAAATTACATGCAAGAATATAAAGCAATCACACAATGAAAGCACAATTTTTGCATGGAAACTCAAATCGAAAAAAAACTACTAAACCTAGTCCAGTCCAATCTCCAAACACTATAATCAATCGAACAGTTCATAACATAAAATCAACTTACAACTGTATCAAATCGAAATCCATGAATCCAAGTTGAAATGAACTTGCTTGCGTATGGCAATTCACTATTCTCTCGTGTTTGAATCACAACGAATACTACGTCACGTATACCTATCTTGATGCACCACAAATACTAAGCTTTGTTGTTGAAGATTTGGAGTTCTTTGTTTTGTACGGTTCTTGAGACTCAAGAGGCAACACTAGATATGCATATTAATAATATGATCTTTTGGTATAACCCTAAACACCCCATTGCACTTCTATATATATATAAATAAGTCTAGGCTAGTGCAACTCCTTCTTTGAAATGATTTTCGAGACATATCTAAAGAGGAATCCTCAAAATCGTTGCTTCTCACTCGAACTAGCTTCAAGCAGGTTTAAGCGGACTACATTGTCATATGCCCGGTCGAGCTAGTTCGAGCTGGCATAAAATTGCAATATGCTACCAGCCCGCTCGAGCTAGCTCTAGTCGGTTCCACTTCAACAAGTTGTACCCTCAGTTTCATATGTTTGTACTTAGCTTTGTGTGTGTTTGTTTGTTTTTGTTTTTTTTTTTTTTTTTTGCATTGGATTTTTGCACATGTTGTCTATGAGATCTAAACTAAGAAATTATACTTCAAGTTTTGTCCATGAATTACCAATACAATATATTTCCTAACAAATTAGTTTTTCTGTTTACTTTATATTGATTAATTGTATAATTTGATTTGTACTCATATTAGTTAAATTTTTTTATTTCAGTAATACTATTTGAGTTTATTTTTTTATTTAAATAATGTTTTAACCCGGTGGTTTTCCAACAATAACTTGGTGGTATTAGGGAGTTTTTTTTCCCAAAATAACATATATTTTAATAGTTATTCCCAATATACTGAACTTCAAAACTTTATTCCTAATATAAGGTAAAACCCAGTTGTAAATTTCATTTTGAAAGAAAATACAATTTGCAGTTGCGTTTTGTTTTGAAAGTGAGAGAGAGAGAGAGAGAGAGGGGGGGGTGGGGGGAGGGGTGCGAAAAGAGAAAACTTTTCTCACTCTCTCTCTCTCTCTCACTCTGTTCGCCTTTTTCTCTCTCTCACTCTCTCTCTCTCTCTTCTCTCTCCCATTATTTTTATCTTCAAAAATTTAAAAGAACAAAAACAAATATTTATCAAATAAGGCCAAAAATATAATACAAAGTACAAATAAATTAAAGAATATTTTTTATGTATTTAAAAACAAAAATAACAAGAATTTTAAGTGTTATAGGTAATATATCATTTATATTTATATTTATAAGCACAATAATAATTAAATATAATTATTCTATTTCAACAAATTAAACATGATTATTTGTAAAAAAATTTATTTAATTTATTTGTATTTTGTATTATATTTTTAGCATTATTTGGTAAATATTTATTTTTGTTCTTTTGACAGTTATTCCCAATATACTGAACTTCAAAATCTTATTCACCAAATAAAGCTAAAAATATAATATAAAATTAAATAAAATAAAATGAAAAAATTTACAAATAATCATGTTTAATTTTTTGAAATAGAATAAGCATATTTAATTATTATTGTGTTTACAAATATAAATATAAATGATACATAACCTCTAGTACTTTTAAAATTCTTGTTATTTTTGTTTTTGAATAAACAAAAAATATTCTTTAATTTATTTGTATATTATATTGTATTTTTTACTTTATTTGATAAATATTTGTTTTTATTCTTTTTGAAGATAAAAATAATGGGAGAGAGAAGAGAGAGAAAAAGGCGGAGAGAGTGAGAAAAGTTTTCTCTCTCTTCGCACCCCTCTCTCTCTCTCTCTTCTCTCTCCCTTCTCTCTTTTTCAAAATAAAACGCAATTATAAATTGTTTTTTTTTCTAAACGCCATTTGCAATTGCGTTTTACCTTGTATTAGGAATAAAGTTTTGAAGTTCAGTACATTGAAAATAACTATTAAAAAATATGTTATTCTGAAAAAAAAAACTTGATATTAGGTCCATGATTTATGCAAAAGGAAGAACTATTATCTAATAGTTTTGCCTTAAATGTGGTCCCCTCCTAATGAAAATTTCATTTAGGAAAAATTCACTCCTACATAAAGTTAGCTAGACAATCTCACCAGATTAATATAGTAATTTTAAAAAAAATTAAAAATTATCTTGATAGTATTATTGTTTTCTGACATCCTGCATACTTTATTAGCATTGCAATGATTTTATGACTGTGAATTTAGGGGAGAGAGAGAGAGAGAGAGAGAGAGAGAGAGAGTTCACCATTGATACAAAAGCGCTTGGGACAAGCCTTTTTGTTGGCTTTTAGCGAGCTCCGTTTTATTAATTTTTAGTTTTGTTTTTCGGTATTAGAAAAAAAATCAAAAATTTTCATTTTCTATCCTCGTTTCATTTTATCTCGTTTAGTCATTAAAGCAGAGGAAGGAAAAAAAGAAAAATGAGAATAATATATTTCAACAATTTTTTCTTGGGCCCAATAGTATTTCTCTTTTTTCTCTCTAAATTATCAAACAAAAGGCACTTTTTCTTATAACTTTGTTTTTATTTTGTCTACACAATCAAACGTAGGAAAATAATTAGATTCTCTCTTATCTTTCTTCTCTTTTTGGCCCTCTTTCATTTTTTGCATTTTCCTTCTCTTTCCCAACCTTTCTCCAAAATCAAATACAACTTTAATTTGTCCTAGATATTTACCTTTTGTTGTATTTTTTGTTCTTAATTTCGTAAAAATTTAAAGAGTTAATAAGTAATGACACACAAACAAAAATTTCTTGCAAAATTTTCATTACAGTTTTTAATTTTAGTTCCATCTCTTTGAAAATAAAATAGCTATCAAAGTTGCCTTGATTAGAAAATTCCATCCATCACATTATATTCAAGATGAAAATTTTTATTTTAAAAGAAACTTGAATATTTGGAATATTCCACCAAGTTAATGGTGAACTAGAGGGCTTCTTATCAAAACTCTTGTCCTCTTTTCCCTTTTGAACTTCTTATCAAAACTCTTGTCCTCTTTTTCCTTTTGAACTTTGCTTGTGGGGAGAAAATATTCAGTGTAACGGTAATGTCACATTATTACGTTGATGTAGTATCACAAATTAATAAAAATGTATTAAAAATATAATTTTTATCCTTATCACTTAGAATTAAGAAATTAGTTAAGATATTTTATTTATATTATTTCACTAACCGACATAACATCTTATTACATCATACATACGTGAATAGATTTTATCAGTTTATAATACTACGTCAGTAATAATAATGTGACATAATGGTTGCATTGAATATTTTTCGCTTGTGGGGGCAAAAAGTGAGAAGATCTTAGCATGATCTTTTCGGAACATCATTTTGGACGGCAACGATCTTAGCCTTCTAGTATGGAGGCGGATCACAACCGTCTAATCACACTTAAGACCCAACATGGAGACAGAAAGTTGGATATAGTAAATCTTAGAGAAAGGTTTTAATGATCACGTTATCATTGCTTTTTCATATAGTACACGCGCGTGCACGTGAACAGTGCTCCTGACACGTTGATTTTGCCCTGTGGGATCAATTAATTCCACGCGCTTTCAAGAGCGTGCGGACACAAAATTGTATAAATCTTATGGCGCGTGGTGTAACGTACCTTATTGAGAGTGTGATAGATATGACCTGTTCTAATATAATGTCGTCACTCGTATCTACTATAGGCTCCACTTTTGCAAGTATTAATATAGGGTTAAAATCTTAATAGGAAAGAAAGATTAGTAGATCATCTGCCAGCACATCTATGGATAACGGTTGTAGATAAATTCGTCATGCCACGTGGCGTACCACTGATGTACCAATAGGAAAGTGCCACGTGAAAGGGTGCGAACTATGTAAGGCCGGGAAGATTTGGGACCCACAGGCGAATCTACAAAGGTCCTGCGGCTGCGGCTGCGGCCCTGCCACTCGATTCTCTTCTTTATTACTTAATTTTCGTGAAAATACGGAACTGCCCTTACGTAATTTTTCTTAAAATGACATCAACCGAGAGTAATTATTAGAACAATCATTACGATTTGATATTTTATTTAGATGGTGACGGTATTGACATTTTCTCAGGTCAGAAATTTAAAATTTAAAAATTAAATTATACAGTTATCATAATATGTATAAAATTTTTGAAAGTACTCTTTCTTGTTATTTATGACATCACATAAATTAATAATTAAATCATATATATATATATGACATTATATATAACGGTGTAATTTTTCTAGAGATGGTCGGCCACATTATTATCGAACACTGCTATTAAACATGATAGACAAATAAAAGTAGGAACAATTATTTGTCCTATCTTTCCTTAGAAAAAATTGATGGGTCGACTACGTCACATCTCGTCAATCCCTCACCTATTAGTTTGAGTCGGTGAGTGTGTTCGGCACCTAGTGTATTTCGAGTACACCTACTGAATCTACCTCACTGGCAACTCTCCACATTGTGAAAATGAAAAGATGATGAGAAGTGACATGACACTATAGATATGAAACCCTCTCTCACATAATTACATGATAAGGCTCTCATTGGGTGACAGAGATCAGCTACAAATTCATAAATAAAAAATTGTTAGGATTTAACAGTCTCTTATGTTTAACTTATCTTTCTTTCATTTTTTTAATATGTTTGGCTTTGTTTTTATTTTATATACATATATATATATGTATTTTTTTTTTTTGTCTTTTAAGAAAAATGAGAAGTTGAAAACACAATCATTATGAATTTTATTTTGTGAAAATTTAAAAATAATTTAAAGTTGTTTCTTAAAAATGAGATTTTTTCAAAAAAAATTCAAAAAAAAAAAATTTATAGTGAAATTGCTAGACAAGTATTTTATTATAGGGTGTCCAAGCCTTTGGCCAATTACTCCTTCAAGTTTGTGTCAAATTATATAATTGCATGAATGGTGACTGCTTATAAGGAGGCGTGAGAAATTAAACTTGAGAATTCGTGCTTAGTATGAGAACAAGTCGATTACTGGGTCACCCCTTATAATTGAGGAGTTGTTGACTATTTATAAATTTGTAATTTGTAATAATTTAAAAGTTAACACATTATAGAGACAATCTTAAAATTGCCTCCTAATTTCTCTGTTTAGGCTTTAATCACGTGCATAGTGCACCTGCACCGTCTCTATGGAAAAAATGAAGTGGGATAAGATACACGTATATTGTGCATGATGTCCTTCTATTACAATATAAAAGGCGAAAAATAATGTTTCTACTACTAAGATTATGAGACTAATTTTCATTTAATTCTCCAATCAATTGTTCCACACAGAAAGGTTAAAGAAGGTTTATAACGCCATCAATAAATTAACAAACAAGTGTTCTCTATTTTTTTTTTTCTCTCACATCTCTATTCCTCCTTATTTATATTTCTTAAAATTTCTCTTTATGTATTTTGATCACTCAAATCAAGCAGAATCCATGTTGTTTCTCTCCTTTCCATAGTGTGCTTCATTTTCTATCCCTTCAATGGTATTAGAATTAGTCCAATAAAGGAACAGACAAAAAGAGACACCAAAAGAGTCAAATAATTTGGATTCTTTTCTTTTTTATTTTGCTACAATGTATCTTGACATTTAACTAACTATATCGATTTCAGCCATTATTTACACAAATAATATAAATTTTTTGTTTTGTATAAATAATCACTAGTTAGAAGAGGGTGCAATGAGGGACTAATTTTCAAACATCACAGTTATCATAAAGAACTAGCTAACCATTTAGCCATCTCTTATGATTAGAAGTTTTGGATTCTATCAATAGTTTGGAATTAATTAAAGCCCATAATTAGTCATTAATGTATTTACTTCCCAAAAAATGAATTAATTAAATAAAATGCCAAAAAAAATTAAAAAGTGGAGATTTGGCAATGCCAAAGGAGGAGAAACTAAAGGAATCGCGATCTTATTCGATAGCGATGTTATCTTTAATTGATTCTGTAGGATGAAATGCGTGCCAGACATGTGAAGTACTTTTTAGAATGAGATGGGTAACTTTAGGTGGCTGTGAAGCACATTCCTCGAGTTTTTTTCTTCATTGGATAATGAAACCAAAGTCCAAGGTTATGAGTCTTTTCATGTAAATTATTAAGATAATCTCCTCCTAGGTTTGTTACCATCAAAAGGGTTACCTTAGATGTCAACATCAGACACATATCATAAAAGCTTTATATTTGCGTTAGATCACATAGGATTTCATTTGATTTTATTAAGAAAAAGACTGTAACTGTCACAGCAAAACTAGAGAAGCTCAACACTCCAACAAGGACTGTTATTTTAAAGAATCTCTAGACATAAAAGCTTTTTTTCTGCACAAGCATGTATGGCCCATTACAGCATGGCTTAACAAATAAGGTTTTAGAAATTAATAAAAACTGAAACAAATTCCAACAATTCTCCACTACTGCAAGAATATCCAAAGAAGGTTAAGCACAAGGTGGATTTCATTTGATCTAACAGAGCATTAAATGATACCAATCAATGTAAATTTGTGGGCATGAGTGATGAACAATCGCATGAATTTGTCCCACCTTGTTGTACCTTTGCTCATGTGCACGCACAAGGTTTAGCACATGTACCTGAATAGGTATAAAACTGTATATATATATATATATATAAACAAAAAAGATATTAACGCGTTAGTATCATTATAACCAATATTTTCTCTCCACAGCCTACCCAAACTACTACAAAGTAGAAGTTGTAAAAAATATATAAGTTTCAGTTACCCAATTACTTTTAATTATTTATTTATCTTTTATAGCTATTGCGGTTTAAACTCTTGAGTGTCACCCTATAATTATTAGTAAATATTCAAAAAGGATTAATATTGAAAACATGTAGGCCATCATTATTAGGGTTGGTTGTGAAACGAACCAAGTTAGAGGTTGATTCGTATTCTACTACTTAAAAATTTATTTGAGATCAACTCATTATATAAACAAGATAAGCTTGAACATATTTTAAAACTCATCAATTTTTTTTCACTCGATTCGATAAGCTTACATGAATCAAGAAAATTAAGTTACTTAAACTTGTCTTAATTAAAACTCATTTGAAGTTAGCTTGAAAGTCAAAAAAATCAAAACTTGAATAATTTTGAAGCTACGTTTTCAAAATCAAATTTGAACAACTCACTACCCGACTCATTTACAACCCTGTGATCATACTTAATGGCTATATAACAATTTTAAACTCAGGTAACCGGCTTATGTTTGTGATAATACCATGAGTTTAAACATTTACTTTGAAAGTAGAATATCATCTCCAGCCTGAACTAGTTTACTCGTCTATTGAAAAAAGGAAAAAACAACGTTAATATTTTTTCTATGAACCTAAATAGATAACTATGAAGTTTAGGATAACACCAGATGATAGTATGACAACCCTCCAAAGAGAGGTGAGGTTGGCAAATGAATCTCAATCTTTTTTTGTGGACTTGATAAAGAAAGGGAATTGAATCTTGTTTAAAGGAGTGAATCACTGCAGTTTCTTGTCTTACACGCGCTCAAGGTTCAGGTGAGCATGGAGTCATGGACTCTCTCTCTCTCTCTCTGACCCTGTCTCTATCTCTCATCACTGGTGCTTTGGTTTGGCCAACAGGAAAATGTTATTTAAGTCACTCTCTATCGCACATGGAAAAACAGAGAGTGATTTGATCTTTACCTGACTTCTGGAGGGAAAAACCTGTTGGAACTTGGAAGCCAAACCCACTGAATATAGAGAGATATATAGAGAGAGCGAGAATTGACTCAAGAAAAGACCCAACACTGCAGTCCACAGAGAGAGAGAGAAGATGTTTGCAGCAGAGAATGGACTCAATGGAGATCCAAGGCTTCAAGGCATCTCTGAAGCCATTAGAGTCATTCCTGATTTCCCAAAACCAGGTTTCTTTGTGTTACTGCTTCATTTCCATTTCTTTTCTTTTTCTTGTTTCTATATAACGATGTATATATATACACAATCACATCTATATATATCTATTTGTAATGTATTCCGCCATAGACACACTTCATGGAAACTTATACAACTCTTATTGCTGTTTATTATAGGAATAATGTTTCAAGACATAACAACTTTGTTGCTGAACCACAAGGCTTTCAAGGACACTGTGGATATTTTTGTTGATAGATACAGGTACATGGACATCTCTGTTGTAGCAGGTAATACGCCTCTCTCTCTCCCTCTCTCTCTCTCTCTCTCATTTACATTTTCTCCTTTTTCTTATTTTTTTTTTATTGTTTCATTCGTTGTTGTTTTTGTTGTTGTCATTTTGTTTCCCTTTTCTAACTTTCTGATTCCCTCTTGCACATTTATCATATATATAAAAATATGTTTTGGTGTGTGGCCTTTTTAGCTACCTATTAAAAGACTGAATTGTGTGTGATTTCTATTTTCTGATTTGCATCCTTCTTGCCTTTTTTTTTTCTCTCTCCTAGACTAGCAAATGAGCAATAAAGGGTTTTATTTCTATTGCTTCAGTGGGGTCTATTTATTTATATCATACGATTTTATATGATGTATAGGGTGGGCTTGGCCTTGAACAAGAATGCCTTTTTTTTTTTTCCTTTATTGTTTTGGGACTTGATGTGTTCTTTTTCATACGGCATTGTTTTCCTAACTTGACTACTTCCTTGGTTAATTAATTTGTCTTGCAAGCTGCAATAGTTTTGCCAAACTTCGTTTATCTCAGCCAAAACTTTTATGATTTTTACTTGCAAGCAGTCTTTTAAATTGGCTTACCTTTGCAAATTTGGCTTTATTATTCCAAGACTTTCTCACCATATATGAACAAAAATAATGCAATTTTGAATTGCCGTACACTTGGAAATTTATGTCTGTAACTGACATGATTTCTGGTTTTGTTTGAGAACATGTTAACCTTGTATACTACCACTGTTCCACATCATACTAATTTTAACAAGTTTTCAAAAAATTTCCCATATTATTTTTTTTTTATCTTTTTAAGTTGACACAAGATTTTAAATGTAACCCTGAATAAAAAAAGAAGTGATGCTGTACATAAACCAGTTTCTTAATCCATACAATGTAGTGGGACTCACGTTAATAAATGTACGTGGGATCCATTCACTTGTATCTTGTGGGTAAGAAAATAGATTGAGAAATTAGTTTATCTATATAATTTTCCAAAAATAAAAGATGAGATGTTAAGCTGCTAGAGATTTGCTGGGTTTTAGGCTATTACTTCCAAGTTGTTTGAAAAAAATGGGATGGGTTGAAATACCAACTGGCTTAGCAAAGTGGTGCCCTGCCTGGTGCAGTCAAAAGAGAAGGCTGCATTAGCTGCATTGTTGTGTTTGCGTATTGGTTAGTAATATCTACTTGTTAATTGCTCATCTGACTCCCATGCATGGCCAGAGTCAAAATGACTTTCTCAGTTTTTTTGTTTTTGTTTTTGTTTTCTAAGAGACAGAATTTGACTGCATGTCTGTTAGGCTTTTGCTCATTAGTTGGAAGATTGTTTTTTTTGTTTCTCTCCTCTTCTCCTTCTTTCTTTCTTTTATTTATTTATTTTTTTGTAAAGAATTTCAGATTGTAATTAGCTATATGACCTCTCTATGCTTTATAATGATTTCTTGGGCTATTAGTAGCACAGTGATGTAAAATCAAGTTAGTCATACAACAGGAGGGCAATTTTCTTGTTGAGGCCTATGATTAACATGAAAGTCGTTAGTGACATATATATATACATATATGTAGCTTCAATAATAAAACTTTGTAGCAGTATGATAGTGATCTTTCACTTGGATAAGAATCAAAATTTCCTATTTTCTTTGCTTGGCTTGACTGAATGTTTTCTTATGTGTAGGAATTGAGGCTAGAGGATTCATGTTTGGCCCCTCTATTGCCTTAGCTATCGGTGCAAAGTTTGTTCCATTGCGTAAACCTAGAAAGTTGCCAGGTATGCATGCCTGTTTCTTGTTGAATTTCAAATTTTAGTGCATAGGAATTTTTTGTTTTTTGTTCTTTTCAAAACTTAAGAAACTAAGTAGATCTTTGCCTGAGGCATTCGGTGCCACTTAATGCTTTTACTTGGTTGATTTGGTAAGTTCTTGAAGCAAATCTCCACTGAATGATTATTTAGTGGAAAAACAAAAAGAAAGCATTGCTGCAAATTCTCTCTAGATCTTCACATTCCCCACTCCAATCATCCTAGATAAAATTCTGTTAAAAAAAAAGAAAGAAAGGAATGTTCCAATGCTGTTTATCAATTAAGATAGAATTAGTGATTGACATTCAAGTAATAAAGATAACATAAAACAAAGGAGAAAAGAAAATTTAACATTGAGATACAATTTTCAGGATAGCATATAGTTTAGTTGTATATGTGAACGTTCTTTAAGATATCATGCTTCTTCTATATGGTACAAAGTCCAATTGGTCTAAGTGATATGATGACGATGGAGAATGAAGTAGCTATCGGAAGTAAATGGACTGAGTTTCTAATAGAGAATTGAGTTTGTAGGAGTGGTAAAAAAAAAAAAAAAAAAAACCCCACTAAAATATGTACTATAGGCATCACATTTTAGTAAGAATGAAAACATAGAAAATGGAATGGGCTCTAAGCCTCTAACTTTAACATTGTTGTGTGCACAGAATAATCAACACCTTTTATTTTCACTAATTTGTTTGTCTGCAATTAACATATAGCAGAGTTCTCTCTCTGTGCAGGAGAAGTAATTTCAGAAGCTTATGTGCTCGAGTATGGTACTGATTGTCTAGAGATGCATGTCGGTGCTGTCCAGCCGGGGGAACGGGCAGTTGTAATTGATGATTTAGTAGCTACAGGTGGGACTCTCTGTGCAGCAATTAGACTTTTAGGTAAATTGAGGCCCTTTCATTGAACTTGTCATCTTTCTCTTTTATTGCGTTCTCTTCTTCTATACTAGTTATTCGGCTCACAAAAAATTCCTGTTATGCTTTTCCAGAACGTATGGAGGCTGAGGTGGTTGAATGTGCATGCGTTATTGGGTTGCCTGAAGTCCAGGTAATGCTTACAAAATTGTGACGTGTGTTGGTGTTGTCTCTTTCTTTCATGCCAGAACCTGTTCGGTTGAAGAAAGTTTTTCAGCTATGATTAAAACTTTAATGTGATTTAAGTTGGGATTTTATCAGTTTGTATAGCGTAGATTCAGACTCGTTTGATATGTTTCAGGGAGAGCAAAGACTAAATGGAAAGCCGCTTTATATCCTTGTGGAGCCACGGCAAATAGAAGATTGCTGTTAAGGTAGAATGCCCATTGTTCTTCTTGATCATAAATCAATAAAATGCAATTCTAAGAATTAGCATTGCATGTTCATGGAGTATAGTTTGTTGTAGAGATGAATAATCTCAAGGAAAAGTTTGAATTGATTCTAGTACTTTTGAAACCTTTATCTTACTACTGCTACAGTTTGAATATGTTGATCTTATCAAATAAGGGGACAGAATGCTCCTTCACTTTTGAAATGAAAGGAATTCAAGTTCCTTGAAACTGCTAATGGCTTCAATTAAGTATACAACTTAGCAATGCATAGTTGTGTCAAGAATGAAAGGAATTCAAGTTCCTTGGAACTGCTAATGGGTTCAATTAAGTATATATATTTTAGCATTGCATAGTTGTGTTCTCTCTCTCTTTCTCTCTCTCTCTCCAAGTACGGATAAGGCTGTGTAACCTCTGCAGACCCCGCAGTAGTGGGAGCCTGATGCACGGGTATGCCTTTTAATAAACACTATAGGTCTTTTAGCATTTGGGCCTGATTGGTATTCCATCATATTGTAACTGTGCTCATGTTTCCTTTCTGGTGTTGCAGGTTTGTGTAATGCTTACGCTGAATTCTCTGGGCCAAAAAAAGACAAAAAAGGCGGTGTTTGGGCAAGAATTCATGTTGTTTCTCTACCAATTTGTCTCCCCAACTTTCTTCCTTCCTATTCTTTTGTCCTCTTCATAGTTTTCCTTTCATGGACAACTTAATCTTCCCTAAGCTGCTATGTTCCAAGAAGAATTCTGAACAAAACATGATTGAAAAAAATGATGTGACGAGATATGATAGTCAATCTTAAATCATATGATGAATCCACCCAGCTAAGTAATTTGTACGGCTTGCAGCAGATTTCCAGTTGATCTTCATTTGAATATTGCATGTCTGTCTTCTCTTTTTCGAGCTGCTTTTAATTTTTCTCTCCACTCTATTTTCCTTTTTCTTCCTGCGGCCATTCTGCTTTTTACTTCTCTCTTTTTCATTTTCATTGTCTGAGGCTGTTTGGCCTCTTGCAATTGAACCACTTCAATTCCCCAAGAAACTTTAAATGGATCAATTTAGAACTTTAACCCACAGCATTTGATAATTCTATGAGCTCAAACTGAAATTGAAATTTCAATCATACCAAAAACAGTCCATGGAAATGCGGACGAATAATCCCATGGACCTGTTGCGATGATATAACCTGGTTTTCGGATCATTCTTCACCAAGCACCGTGGAATGGATCGTACACAAAAGTTATGAATGATATCAAATTTCATTAATTACGGTATTCTCTTTTTCCACTTCCCCTGTTATTCATGATCAGATGAATTGTACAAGACAAATACAATGATCTGAAGGGCCATCTACCTGAAAATTTGTATACATGTACCCGCATGATTACATGGACAAATAACAGTGCTTAGGGAGATCATCTATTTGAGGTAGGGAATGATTAATGACCTGCCATGGTAATGGTGATTGCGGGGTGCATCGTAATGTCACAAAATTTACAAAATACAACCCCAGTTTCATCTCTCTACATGTGTGTTTTGTACATTTTTTGTTGGAGGACTATCTTCATCATCTTTCTGAGATGACACGACCATATTGAGAGCGCAACGGAGAACCGAGTTGACCTGTTTTCTCAATGTAGCATTATCAATAAATATATCTTTCAGTATCTTCCTCAACTCATCATCTACTACCCTCGCCTCATCATCAATCTTGTCAACTTTATTAGCAGAAACAGGGTAATCATCACCTTGAGCTAGAAGTTGTTTCTGATAAATTTTAGAAAACAGGTGTAAAACAACTAATGGTACGAGAAAAAAGAGAAAAATTAGGACAGGAATATGCATGGGGAAAAAAAAATCTTTACCAAGAAGCACATAAAACACACTGCAGCATAACAAATTCAAACTATAGATATGGTTTACTACGCACAATGAGTACCAACAGCTAAACACTTCTGAAGTGAGTATTATTTACTGCACTGCATGCAATGAGCTCCAACAGCTTAACACATCCCGAAGATCAGATATAAAGTGATGTCGTGACATCAATATTCAAGTTGGGATAGAAATGATGCAGCTGCATCTGAGAGCAGAGTGTTATCATGCACGACTGTTCCATAGCAGCATGTCCTCAAGACAAAACAGCTCGAGGAAGATTGAGCCAACTCTTGGGTTCAAAGGGCATATCTTTGTTGAACCATCAATCACCAAGTCCATCATCAGTAAACTTCTCCATATGTACTTAAATATCACATAGGCCAAATCACATTAGTAGACCTTTTCCTTCTTGCATAAACTATCAATAATAGTGCTTGTTAAAAACAAAGTCAGTTTTCAATGTACCTCCAAATTATCATTCCACCTCATATAATCTCAAAACTCATCCTTCCAAAAATACTCATCATTATTGCGCATGTAGTCTTAAGGCAAAAATATTGTTCATGTAGTGTTTTCAGGTCCCTGTAATACAAAATTTAGGGGTTCCATGCTGCTACGTCTTTCGGGAGCTGACCTAATCTTCTTTTATTCTGCAGCACAAGTGTATTTTTTTTCTTTATGTACAACTCACAAATCCTTCCACAGTAACCAAATTTAGGCATTATTCAGTAATGGAAACCATCAGATCCAAGAAACATGTCATAACATGAGCACAACTAAAATTAGGATGGTAGGAACCTAGGAAGCACGGACACACCAAATAGGGTGCCGTTTGCGTATCCGACACATCGCGGACAGGCCAAAATACGTGTCGGACATGCTAGGTGGCGTGTCCTATTTTATTATTATTTTTTTAAGCTGTGGACATGTCGGGGTCACAGCTGGGACACATTTAGGACACGTGGGGGTATATTTTGAAATTTTTGTAACTTCAATATAAAATACACAAAAGAGTCCATATCAAAAACATTTCATCGTTGGAGTTTGTACAAGCCCTAGCTGCTACTCAGTTGAAGAAAGAGGCGAAGTGCGAAAGAGAAAAAGTAGTAGCAACACACCACTGGACCAAGTAAGGTCTTCTTCTTCTTCTACTTTGCTGAAATTTCTTTTCTTCTTTTTCTTTTCTTGTTCTTGTTCTTCTTCTTCTTGTCTGCCAAAATTTCAATTCTTCTTCATCTTTTCTTCTTCTTCTTCTTCTTCTTCTTCTCCTTCTTTGCCCAGATTTGCTGCTGCTATAATTCTTATTTTTTCCTTCTCCTTCTTTGCCCAGATTTTCTGCTGTTGTAATTCTTATTTTTTCCTTCTTTTTTTTGTTCTTCTTTTTTAATTCACTGCTGCTTTTCTTTTATGTCCAATGTCGAATTGCTTGTTCATGCTTAAGACACTAATGAATCTAATGATGTATTGGATGATGATCTTCTTTAACTTGACTCTTTATTTATGCTTGATGTATGATGAATTGATGACCTGTTGTTTATTCTATTGAGTATTGACTATTAGATTTTTAGATATTTTTGGTGGTATGTGCATGTTATATTTATATATGTAGAAAATAAAATATATAAAAAATTAAAAAAAATTTGCCATGTCCCCACCATTTCTGTGTCCTTTATTTTTTAGAATTGCCGTATCCCGTGTCCGTATCTGTGTCTATATCCGTGTCCGTGTCCGTATCAGTGCTTCTTAGGTAAGAACATTTCAGTTTTAGGAAGATTCCGGTTTTTCTTGTTCTTTCCATTCAGTAAGAATAGGGATGTGAAAGCATTGAGCCTTTTATAACTACTAACATGTTTAGTCACATGCACACATTAGCCTCCCTTTCTATAGTTCATATGATACCTACTCATGCTGTTTTTTTTTGCTTATGATAGAAGGCCTTCTGTACTTGAGATGCATGACCTTACCACCTGCATGGTTTACATAAGCTCTTGCAATTTACAGGTTCCTTACTTTCTTCTTTCTACAAGGCAAGGATGCCTCAAAACTCAAGGGTACAGCTTGGATGTTGAGATGAAATGAGTGTAGCTGAAATGATAATTTTGAGATGGATCAGTGGTGTTACAAGAATAAATAAAATAGGAAATGAATCCATCAGTGAGAAGTAAGAAGTGGCACCAATTGAAGACAAAATGAGGGAAAACTGTTTGAGATGGTATAACCTATGTATCGAGTATTGTAGACCAATTAATGCGCCTGTAAGAGGAGTAATTTGATCAAAGTGGAGAATAAAGAAATAGAGGAAAGCCAAGAAGAACATGAGTTGAGGTAATAAGCAAGGACTTGATTGACTTAAAACTTGATTGAGGATACGACTGCAAATAGAACCAACCGGAGGAAATAGATCAGTGTAGCCAGCCCAAAGTAATTGGGACAACGGCTTGTTGAGTTGAGTTGCGTATAGGGCTTGGTTGTTGCAACTTCCATAGACAACGAAAGGCATCTAAAGCCATGCAATCATGACATTGAACACTCTTAGAATAATACAATAAATAGAAAGAACTGAGGAAACAACGAGAAAAGAAACCCTGGAGTTGCTCTTTGAAATAAAACTACCTGAAAGAAAAACCTACTTCTAGATTCTTACAAAAAAGAGCACTGCATACAAAGTGTCAGATCATGAGAAAAAAATGCCAAAATCAAGATGAGAAACAGAACATACAGGAGGGGAGGATGTGAAAGGTACCTCAGCAAGGAGGTGGTCAATCTGTTTGTCAGATGTGACTAGGAGATCCAAGGCATCTGATAGTGATGAAGAATCCACAACTAATTTATCGCCATTTTCATTGAGAAAATTAACGCTGCACTCCTGAAGCCGGTTGTGTAGAATCCGACATTCATGAAGCAGCTTTCTCCTAGCAGTTTTTGCATTCTCCCCACACTGTTCTTCCCGTTGAAGGAGTCTCTGAAAGCATGGACCAATTTCAAGAACACACGATAAGTAACCTATTTATGACAAAAAAATTCTGATCCCAGATTGAATGAGTTTAACCATGAAATGGAACTAAAAGAAGATGAACAAAGGTTTAGAAGTGAAATAAAAGTGAATAAATAAAAATGTCCATAGAACCGAAGCAATTAGTAGAATTTTCCAGTGATGAGATATTCAAGAGATATCTAATATAGTACAATAAAATATTCAAGTGATATCTAATTAGTAACAATAAGTAGAAAATTTGAGTCCTTATAATACCTCTGCCTCAGATTTTTCCTTCTGGGATTGACTAAGCTCCGCCTTTAATTCTGCTTGAGAACTTCTCAGAGACTTAACCTCTTTGACAAGGACTTTAATATCTGCTTTTGATTTAACTTCTAGCTCTTCGTGTCGCTTCAGCAAGTCATCAAGCTGCTTTTTGGTCACATCCAACTCTTGCAGCGCACTATTTTCCCAAGTGACAGAATCATTTGTTGACTCTGTATCTAATATTTCATCCTAGCAACGTTTGACATATCAATCGTGGAATCATCAGTGCAACTATTAAGGATAAAACAATAACATGGAAGCCAAGAAAGTAAAAATATCCCCAACCTGTTGCGACTTCAATTTTAACTCCATTTCCAATGACTTCCGCCGAAGATCCTCCATATCCCACTGCATTTGGGTAACTCTTTCCCTTTCAGTCAAAAGAGCTTGATGAAGGTTATCTTTACTTTTCTGTTTAGTAGTTTCAAGTTCCACTTCCAAATCCTTGACCTGCATTGATCCAATCATCATGACCATAATTGCGATCATTAGAATCTCTCAGCAGGACATTGCAGGAATAGCAAGCTATGGAGGTTTACGTTGAGGGCTATCTGATACCAATTTTGTACCCCAATAAATAAATAAATAGAGTAAGAAGAAATAATTTTTCTTCGTTGAGTAAACAAGACGAAACACTTAATACAGATGTAATGAATATACATTCCATATTTCACGCTACTTAACCTATATAGTAAGTCGTACTCATTGTTGCATCTGGAATAACAGAAACCTAAACTATATATGCAGTTATCAAGAACAACATTTAAGATTTAAGTTAATTTGAGGCTTATTGAAAATTATCAATCGAGTGGATGGCAACTAGATTTCTAGAAACATGAATTTGACTTTTCCAAACCAAAATAAGACTCATAACTGAAAACTAGTTGCATAAATTGATCAGTAGTACAATCCACTGGTGACCCCTACAGTCAATGTCCAGAAAATTCAGAAATTACCACCCAAACACCCCTAACCTACAAATATAACAAACGATACAGAAAACTGACCAGACCTTGTCTAGAAATCATGACAACTTCCAATTATTGCAGCTTGTTTAAATTTACTTTTTCCTTGAGCTTCTTATAGCCTACATTAGATATAGATCAAAGCCACCCATCTCACACTGACGCCGCACGGGGCTCTAACACAATTTATGACCCTCTCCTCTGCTTCTCGTTTCTGACGAGTTGCATGGGTTTGGGTTCCCTGGCTGCTTTGGGCTCTATTCAAGTGCTCAGTCGCTCTGTGGTTGGGTTTACCCTTTCCCTTCCCATTATTCTTAGCGAAAAAAGAAATGGCCTTGGCCTCCCCCCATCCCACATCAACTTCGCATGGGGCTCCAACGCAGTTTATGACCCTCTCATCTGCTTCTCGTTTTTGACGAGTTGCATGGGTCTGGGTTCCTAGTTGCTTTGAACTCTATTCAGTGCTCAGTTAGGTTTACCCTTCCCCTTTCTCATTATCCTTAGCGTCCTCCCTCCCGCCCAAAATCCCACATCGAGGTAGCATGGGGCTTCAACGCAGTTTATGACCCTCTTCTCTGCTTCTCGTTTCTGACAAGTCGCATAGGTCTGGGTTCCCTGGCTGCTTTGGGCTCTATTCAGTGCTAAGTCACTCTGTGGTTGGGTTTACCCTTCCCCTTCCCATTATCCTTAGCGAAAAAAGAAGTGGCCTTGGCCTCCTCCCCATCCCACATCGACGCCACACAAGGCTCCAACGCAGTTTATGACCCTCTCCTCTGCTTTTCCTTTCTGACGAGTTGCATGGGTTTGGGTTCCCTGGCTGCTTTGGGCTCTATTTAGCACTTAGTCGCTCTGTGGTTGGGTTTACCCTTCCCCTTCCCATTATCCTTAGCAAAACAAGAAGTGGCCTTGGCCTCCCCCCCCCCATCCTACATCGACGCCGCACAGGGCTCCAACGCAGCTTATAACCCTCTCCTCTGCTTCTCGTTTTTAACGAGTTGCATGAGACTGGGTTCCCTGGCTACTTTGAACTCTATTCAGTGTTCAGTCGCACTGTAGTTAGGTTTACCCTTCCCCTTCCCATTATCCTTAGCGAAAAAGGAAAAAAAAAAAGATATAGACCAAAGCATTTGACACATTAAGGAGTATCCACAATTCTACACGAATGATAAAATGAAAGAGAACATATTGAAATTTGTGTTGTTTTAAGCTAAACTATGACAGAGAGGGCGACGCTTCGAAGGTTCCACAATGATCTAGCAGAAGGAAGTTTTAGAAACAAGTTCTACCAAAATAGGTGGAAGCAAAACATGATTCATGTCGATAGCTCAGCTCAACTAAACACATCCTTAATCCCAATAAATCTGGAATTTAACTACATGAATCCTTTCTCTCCAATCAGAGTTATCAAGCATCATATCCTCTTTTAAATCCAAGGCAACCATGTATTACTGCTCAACCTCAACCTATGTTCTTTTTCTGGTCTTTTGCTCATCTTTTTAGCACCATCATCTTTATGCAACTGTTACAATTCAAGCTTCTCATAAATGCATTACCTTTTCCTGCATTGCCATCTGTCCATCTTATCATCTACATTGAGGCTACACTGCAAAAACCCCAACCACACCCACCCCCCCCCCCCCCCCCCCCCCCCCCCCCCCCCCCCCCCCCCCCCCCCTTCTCCCTCCTGATGGATATAGAAAAATATATTGTTGTCAATTTTCACAATTCCTCATTTCTATTTCTACTATAACTAAAATCATGCTCCTATCTTCCATCTTGGTCCTACTCAACTCAAAAATCTTCAATCCACGGAGAATCATGCTCCATATGTCCCATGTTGGTCCTAGTCAACTCAAAAGTCTTGAATCCATGGATTATCCTTCCATACTAGGGACTTATCTTTAAACTCTGTTCATGCTTTATCAACTAAAATTATGTTCACAGGAATAACATATACCACAAAACAACCTTTTGAGTATGCCTAGGAAGGAGAAAGTACATGCATAATCAGAGCAAAAACTTGAAGGATTTATGTAAGCATATTGTCAACGAAAATTCACTTGTATATCCCACATACTAGTCTTTATCTAATCATGCATGTCCTCAAGCACACCAACATATTGAAATCCCATGCACTTCCGCTGCAAGTCCAACCATATTTTGTGCATTTGTTACATTTTACACCGATGAACATCTTTCGTAAGGTTTAACTACGGAGTATATTGTCAATGATAAACAGAAGCAACCAATGAATAAGCTCGACATCCTCCGAGTCGCACATTTCATCTAAACAAAATTCCCCATGAAGCATGGAGGACAAGGGACCAAAGTCCCTTGTCCCACTAAAAGTACTCAGTTTTATCTGAAATGATAGTAGGTAAGGTACTCAGTTTTATCTGTCCCATTAAAAGTCCCCAGAAAACAATCTACATCATTTTTGTTCCCATTGATCCTTTATATAACAATTACTGATAAATGGTTTAAAATGAACTAGAAACATGTTCATGTTATGTAGTGAATTAAACTGACATAACCACTGAAATCAGGGTGAGCAAAGTTAATATACTCCTGTTGTACCTTTGTTGCAAGATAATCTTTCACTGCTATTTCTTGATTTAATCTAGATATAAGATCCTCCATGTCTGTTTTAGTTGTGACCAGTCTCCGCTGCATGGTCATAAGAGCCCTGTTCATTTTGTAGCGTTGATCCAATGGAAGGACTAATTGTACATCAGTAGACTGGAACTCTGTGTTGCCAAGACCTTCCATGGTTGTTAAAACCTCAGGGCCTCCAAGATGATCAATGGGGCCTTCCACAAATGAATTCGGAAACCCTGAATTTGACAATTCACTGCCTCTTAAAGAACCTATGTCGCTTCCAACACTTTCAGTGGAGAGCTTTCGAGCATGACCAATTAACTTACCATGCTCTGGTTCATAGAAATGTTCAATTCTAGTGTCACCAAGATAAGCAGCTTTGGAAGCATTTCCATTATCTGTAATATTCCCTACGACATTGTTAATCTCTCTAGCATGCAGTTTATGCCTAGGTAAACCCTCGAGCTGCTCTAAAATAGCCTGTCCCATAAACAAGCCTTCATCAATGTTGGACATCCCATACTTCACAAGCTTTTCTATTGGACTAATCAAATCTTCATCCAATGACAGATCCTCTGCACCGCCTTCAGAACTGTTATCCCTTCCGAGGCTCGGTGTTCCAATCTCCGATGTTTCATAAGCAGTGTCACTACCACATTCTGATGTGAGTGATGTACTACCAGCAAAGACAGAGAGGCTTGAATTGGGATGAACTTGAAGTGGAGAAACTGTGCCATTCGCAGAAGGATTTGCTTCTGAAGTGTTTTTAATTTCATCTTGGAATGCTGAAAAGAATTGTAATGTAGAACCAAATGTCAAACTGAGAAAATAGCTAAAGAAAAAAACTTAAAAATTCAATGTTCTCTAAATTTGAACTTAAATCCACAGGTACATTTGTTAAGTAAATGAAATGATTTTCTACAGCAAACTTGGTTCGGTAGATACACATACAAGATCTAGCAGCAGCTTCTAGTTCAAGGAAGGATGCCACTGCAACACTTCTTGACAAATCAATGTCAGATAGTAACTTTGTCATCCACTCCTCCAGAGAGCACCGTCGCTGCAACAAAGTCAAGCTTTTTGAGAATTTTAATAATCTGCATAAAACTGCAACTGTTGCATTTCAGATTACCTGACAAGGTTCACTTACTGTGATCACAATAATTAAGTAACCTCATTTAACCTATGCATATATATGGCACAGGTGCAAAGATTTTCACGTTTCATTCACTTCCACCAATCAGCTCAACTTAGAGGGAGACATATAGATCTTACACTAACTCTATACATAAATAAGATAAAAGCATATCCTTCAAAGTACAATGAACTGAAAAAAATTTAGGACTACAAAGCACAAAAAGACAATGTTGTTCACAGCATCAATAAATCTGACATCAATACAAAGCCTCATATTACTGGAAGATGCCATCCTGTGGGTCAACCAATCCATAATACAATTATTCTAGGAAACATAACAAATACACTGACTACCTCTTCCAACAGCGCTCTGCTTTTTATCCGCAAGAGTCCCTTGGGTGGAGGTGGTGGGAGATTCTTCTTATGAAATGCTTTTTTAAGCTGCAAATGCAAGTAATAAGAATACGACAATGTCCAGAAGTAATTTTTTAAATCAAAAAACAATAAACTTGCCCAAGTGAACAATAACAGAAGAACAGCTACGTTGTCAAAATGTCTCAGTTTCCTAATGTCCAACAGAGCGATCATATTACTGTAGTATCATAGGCTTTTTTTTTCTTGTTGGGGGCTGCTTTGGCGTGGATGCCAGGCTTTGATCCCATTGACTATGAAAAAAAGAAGCTTCATAAACTTACTACAGCAAATAACCTCTGGAAATCATTAAATCTTCTTAATACTCCTCGTGTAGTTGTAATCCCTTCTGGTGATTGAATGCCCACCTGAACCCTGTAAAACTGTGCCTTAACAATGTTAAAATGGAACATACCTGAAGCTACAGGAAATACACAGCCAGGTTATAAACAGTTTGCAGACAGCATTTTTACCAAATATAGAAATATAGTTATCGATTTAGCAACATTTTAGAGAAGAATAATTACACCATTTAGCTAAGTGCATTAGCTAGATTACTATACAATAACCTCGATTTGGACTAAATGTCTTTGAAATAAGAGAATGGCATGACTAGGGAAGAAGTTGAACCACAATATAGAGCTCCCTACCTAAGTATTTTTCTTAGCTTCATTTTAACCAGGTGTTGAAACTAAGTATGCCTCCAAAAACAACACCTGAAGTATCTTCCTAACTACATAAAACAATTTTGATGACTTTTACCAATAAATTGTACCATCTCTTTAACAATTGTTAAAGAGTCTTATACTGCTATAATCTGTAATAATGAGTTAATTACTAGTGTAGCTTGGGGTTGAGAACCTGATGCTTTGGGTATATTCGGATCGCATAAACACTTGGTCCAAGGCTGAAAAATTTGCAAAACCGATTTTATGTCAGAAATCTGCAAACTCCAGCATCAAAGGCTCAAGGCCCCAAGGGATAGGGTTCAAACCAAGTCCTAACTCCTAAGACAGAAGAAACAAAAAAAACTTAAAAGAGACACAAAATCTGAAATTCTCATTCAGCAGCAGCTCCCTTAAACACTATCATAGCAGATACATATATGTCTCCGATTGCTGGGCCTGTTAGTCTATTATAGCGGCTACATAAGCTACATATATATCTCAGATTTCTGGGGCTGTTAGTGAGAGAACTGGGCCTGTAACACTATTTTTTTTTTTTTTTGGTTATGTAATAAAAGACTTTAATTAGGAAGCATCAAGGGGATGCATTGCATATGAAAAAGGAGACCCAAAACAGAAATTAACAGTCAGCATACAAGCCTATATACTCCTTAAACTTCCATGTTCTCTACAGTCCAAAAAATGATCTAGGTTAGGCTGGACCCGCATTAAAGGCCAACTTTACAAAATAAACAAAAAGTTGCTCTAATTAGTCCTACCATAAGTAGAACCCATGGCCACCAAATTAAATGATCCTGTAAACCAGACTCGGTCCTATACCTATCAAATTACCATATACCCCTCTATAATGAATACGAAAAAAGTCAAATCAGCCCCTTCAATTCCCTTTATTCTCTCTCTCTCGAAGTTCAAGAAGTGTGCACACACCAAAAAAACAAAAACAAAGAAAGAAAGAAAAAACCTCGGACATGGATGACATCAGTTGCATTTGGTCATCCATCAAGGCTCCAAACTTCATAAAAGGCTGCAAAATGTGGCCACTCCAAGATTATTTTTACCTCATTCCCACTAGCCTTCCTTTAGAAGAGAAGAAAGCTAATGAGTACAAACCCAGATTCGTTAAGGAGCACTCTCTAAATTCACACCCAACCAGTAAAAGGAAGACATGATCCCCATTGGTCTTGTTGCAAACCACAATATACAATAGATATAAATAAGTAAAACAAGGTTTTGGTCAAGAACGGGATGACTCATCCGGGCTGTATTCGTCTCGCAGGTCGCCGAGACAAAATCCACACACTACAAAGAAATTTTCATTAAGTGGTCAACCACCAAGACCTCTGCCAGATCAGGCCCATACTGTGCAGGTATTGTAAGATGTCCCATTTTGGAAATTGGAGCCTCCAAACACATACCCAGACCCATTTCTCATTCTTTCTCTTGCTTTCTCACTAGTTGTACATTCATTCCTAGCATACAATAGGACCTTATGTTATTCTTTCACACTCCAACACCAAAACATCATGTTTGTTTTGGGTTGTAGAAGAAATCAAGCCTTGGTATGATTGGGTCTTTGAGTAGCTTTCTTCAACAATGAGAGTTTTTTTTTCTCCAATTCTTCGAGTGCTTCAACTGCAATTTATGTTTAAACATGGTTTCTGGTGTGAAATCATTTATGCTTCTTACAGAACTAGGCAATCATGTATTTTTGTTTTTTTTATAAGTAGAACTAGGTCACAATGCATATTTATTATCTAATTAGTTTGTAATACTACCATTTTACTAATCTTTTAAACAATGTTACATCCGTTGTATGATCCACTTTTTTGGTCCTATTGCTTCTAGAGGTGTCAACCAGCCCAGCACGGTTTGTGCTTGTGCCCTTGTTGGCCCGGCCCACTTTACACCTCTAGTAGAATGTATTATTCAATACAATGGTCATTTTAGGGCTTTTTTCAGAAAGCCGTTGGGCATGTGCCCTAGCTAGCCCAATGGGCTTGGAGGCACGGCACAGCATTGCCTGCCAGATTCATGTAGTGCCGTGCCAAGCCTGCTTTTTAACAGGCCGTGCTGATTCGGTCCCCTTCATGCCTCTAATTGTTCCTAGCTATACACAGTGCATCATTGCGTATTGCTCAATAGTGATCTGATAAGACATGGCCAAGCCATCTCAAAGTCCACCGAGTCACTGAATCACACACACACGCACACAGGAGGAGGGAGAGAGAGACAACCACCAATGGATTATTAAGATACTTGTGTCACAATTTTAATGAGACACGAATATAGTGGGTGCACTGGAAAGAACTTACGGAGATGTATGGATATGACCATTGTCTATATAGCACTTTTCCACTTAACTTTGACCTCATCTTCATTAAATTGTGGCTGCTCTTAAAGTTTATTTCCAAAACTTTACCAGATCCAGTACCAGCCATTATGCAACATATCACTAAGCCAAGGAGTAAGGATCCAAATTTAAATCCATCTAACAAATAGCATGATTATCAGTGCATATATCTCACTACCATTCTTCAGTGTAAACAAGGTGGAAGACTGTGATGAAAGTACCATCTGCAAATAAATTCATGTGATATGAAGGGATATTAGGCAGTTGAGACCTTCACACAACTGCACAAGATATATTTAAATGTTGGACATTAAGGATGGGAAGAAGTTATCTAGGCAGCTTGCTGGGTCCAACATCAAAGAACCCTGACAAGGGCTTTACCAAATAGGAGGCATGGTAAACTGGTAATGGTGACTGTCTTTATCACTTCCTTCATGAACACAAGACATGTTTATTTTCTCTTCCTCAAATTATTCCAGCTAGTAAAGAGGGCTGGTTCTTTATTGTTATCAACAACACTATTTTGGTTTGTCCTCTAAATGTTTCTTCATTTTGTATGTTCGCCAAGTCTTCAAGAGACTCTATTGGTTGTAAAATAAGAGGAAATATATGTTTGCTTTCCGAATATGAATCCATCACATTGCAAGTCAACCAAGAAAAGTAAGTCATACATGTAAAGCTTACCAAGGACTTGTGACTTTTGTGGAAACTAAGTCAGCATAAGAATCTACAAATCAGTTCAACCACTAATTCATAGACAAACACTTCACATGGTTAAGGGTGCAGGTTCTTGAAAGCTTGAGGCAGTCAAGCTTCATAACCATGCTAGTTGAGATGTTTGATAAAGATTTAACATGTACTTTTCACAGTTGAACTCCAATTTTAAGTTCCATCAGATTTTTTTGTATTCCTCAAAACCATGCATCCAATTAACAATTAATTAAGAACATTCCAGGTAAGTGGTAACTTGGTTGTGGATACTTCTCTCAACCAGTTGATCAAAGAGCTTGCATGGTACTTTGATGGCAGATAATTCTCTCAGAACTGGCCGTTCATCTCTTTCCATAAGCTAGTTGGTGGTTATGCCAACCTCCTAACTATTTCTACCCTGTACCATCACAATTTTGCTAAGAATACAAGCTTTATTACAGCAACCATCATTCTCATGCCATCAATCCTGTCATACCAATCCAAGCACTCAAGAATCCGAAGCAACCAAATCAGACATTTAATTAGATCAACCTCAACTTGAAAGTTCAGCACCTCCACACATTGACATGGCCCCATATGTTTCTCTCTATCAAGTCTCTATTCTGCTAAAGAACAAACTATTTTGGAATTTCAAAGGCTTGATCAGCCCTTAACTCACACACTAGGGGAGAGTTTGGCAATTGATCAACCTAGTGTTCCATACTGTCCCTAATTTGAAAGTGTCTTCTCTTCCTGATCAGTCAGTTTTCACCAAAAAGGTATTCCTTAACATGGTGGCATGATGCCAGTTTGGCTCTGCTAAAAAACTTAAATATAGGCTAGCACAAAATAAATATCATAGTACTCTCTTCAATCACCAAAGGTCAGCCAAAGTTAATGGCAGCTTAGGGTTTAGGGGTTTCGATTATTTCTTCTTTGATAAGTAAGATTTATTGTGTGGCATCTAAAGGGAATGCCACCTGTATAAATCCAAAAGTATACCTAAGGAAAACCCAAAAGGAAGCTATACATCCTCTCAAGCCTCAAAATTCTCTATAAAATCCAAAAAACCCACCTGTACAGAAGTCCCTACAAACTTGATATTGTCACTAACAAAAAGGGGAATTGAGTTTCTTAATGAAAATGAACTAAAATAGACTAGGTTTAAATTATACAACTTGCCAGAGTTTGTTAAATTGGTTGCTGGAATCTGAAGACAGCAATAACATAAGGTAAAGAAAGGGTTAGGGTGATGGAAAACTAGAAATAAAGTTTTAGTGCTCCACATTAATTACAGCAAAGAGGAGACAGAGGCTGATCATGGCATAACCAGGGAACACATCAGTCAAAGAAATTATGACAGGGAGAAAAGTCAGAAAAAAGACAGGAAGAAATTAGGTATGATCAAACCTAGAAGCACTTAAGGAATCACACCCGAAAGTATTGCATGACAATATCTTTAAAAAGCTTCAATTGTTACCAAAAAATTTCTATGAACTACCCCAGTTAAAGCGAATTTTCTACCCAATATAAAACTTTAACCTCTCAGAATACAACTATGCCCATCAATACGGATACATATATGGACATGGGACACGGATAAGACACGATATGGACTGGGGAATTTTCAAAAAACAATATGACATGACAAGGTAAGAAGATGGCAATAAATATATATGTGTATATATATATATATATATATTTATATATATAAATGAAAATATCAACTATTTCTTTATTTTTTATATTATGAATACATTCATATGTTATTATATCAAAATAGTAAGATATCACTTTCCATATTCCACATATTGGAAAAGAAGTGGAACAAAATGTTCTAATATCTATTTTAGAAAATTCAATTCATGAACAAATCGAAAGTTTTGCTCTTCAAAATTCCTAAAATTGAAGTTTAAAGAACAAGAGATTAATACGTATAAATCTGCATTGTTCTTGTTTTATCATTGAATCTCAAGTTATTTTCTTCGAACTTGCAACATGTTTCGTGTGTAACCCCCTCTTTGAAGCATGTTCAATTCTAAAAAATTTTTAAAAAGAGGATGACATGTTGGACATGTGTTCATGTCTAAAAAAATTTAAAAATAGAATGACAATGTGAGATCTGACTCTTTCACCTTGAGGCATTGAGTTTAATTGCATGTAGATTAACTTAATCAAGAAGCTTAAGTACCATGGTTTAATGTTCATTATATTTTTGCATTCTAATAGTGATTAACCTCAATTAATTAACTTCAGTGAAGACCTATTAGTGTCAATTAAGAGCTTGTGTAGGAATTGAAGAGCTTGTTAGAAATTTTGTTTGCCACAAGAGAGCATAAAGACAGAAAAGAAGAGAAGGAAAAAAACTTGAACAGAGAAACGTGTGGTAATGTAAGAAATGGAATCCTATGTCTATATTCTATTCATCTATGTGTTAGAAATCCCTTTTAAACAATCCTATGTTAGAAATTTATGCATTTCAATAATTTATTCATATGTTGAAGTAGTATAGGGCTGAATTCATATGTTGTCCATCAGAACTGACGCACTTTCGAGAAAAGGGTCATAACTCTCAAGGCAACTCGAAAACTTGTCCTGTTGATGCGTTAGAAACTAGAATCATAGACCTCTCCATTGGTCAAAGGCTCGCAGTCTAGACCATTGGAGATTGGCATGGAATTCAGTTTAAATTTGGGCTAAAAGTGCTGACCACGGACTCTGATTTTAGACCCATAACCTATCAGTTTAAATTTCTTTAAGTCTACTTTCTAATGAAACTAGTTTCAGTAATAAATTTTCAAAGCTATAAAAGATATGAGGAAAAGAGCACACCTAAGTCAAGGTGCTCATCGTAGAGTAATCCACATTTTGCATATCTTATCACTATAAGTGAACCTAGGAAACGCAGACGCTTCTAAGGGAAAACAATGAAAATTTTGTTTTGAGAGGTCGTTTCAGTTGGCTCAAAAAAGAAAACGTTTCAGAAACATTTCGAAAATATTTCGGGATGTTTCAAAAACGTTTCAAAGTGACAAATATTAAAATACTAAAATACAATCTTTTGTATTTTTCTCAATGAAAATTGTAGAACCTTTATGAAAACTTCTAAATTTTGGTTAACACAACTTATTGTTCCTATATATAGCGTTGTGTTTTGGTACATTTTTCTATATTCCAGTGTGTTTTGATGGACATTATAACGTTTCGTTATTCCTCTAGTGTTTCATTTCGGTCTCGTAAGAAACAGAAACGTTTTGACCGTTTCGATGGAAACAAATGAAAATTTTATTCCTTGCTAAGAGGATTCTATATCAATGTTATACACATGTCAGACACATATACTCCTTAGACACGTCCAGATATGTGTCGAACACCTTGAATTTTTGTTTATTTATTTTTCAATGGACATACTAGAGACCCCTATCCATGGACATACAAATGCATTACAAGTTTAAATTGTAAACATGCTTCATCTTGTTATATGTAAAATGATGATTAAATATGAATTCAATGTGTTTTTCATGTTGAATTTAGTATTATTTCTCTATATTTTTGGTAGTGTATATACATAGAAAATAAAGAAATTATTGTAGTAAATAAAATATACAAGAAATCTATTTTTTGTTGTATCTCTGCCATGTTTGTGTCTGCATTTTTTAAAACTGCCGTGTCTTGTGTCCGTATCCGTACCCGTGTCAATGTCTATGCTTCTTACTTCTTAGAAGTGGATCCTTAGCTACTTTAAAACATATTTCACTTTATGTATCACATGTTAATGAGATTAGAAAATCTTAAACCTTGGAATGACTTATGAGTTATGCATATACATGCATGTGCTTTTGTAATAATGCATAGTTGATGGAAAATTGACTTGGATCACACTTAAGCATGCATTTGAATAAAAATATGAATTTATTACTCATTGCATCATGTGATTTGACTTGTTTAGGTCTGAAGAGTCCTATGCAAGAGCGGACCGACGCTTGGCTGAGCGGTGTCAGCCGCCTGCACTAGATTTTGAAAGAAAATTAATTTTTTTTTAAACCTAACCCAATTAAAACTGGACTTTGCCCGACTAAACCCAATACCTATTTCAATTTTTTTAAACCCAATCCAAACTTATAACCATCTAAAATACACCGAAAATGGTATAAGCCCTAAAACATTCCCTATCTGGTCAAAAATTAGTTGAGATGAAAAAGGACATTGTCTACCCATTAATATATTTGTTGGTGAAGTTGGCACTTATCTTACCGGTTGCAATTGTATCGATTAAGAGAACTTTTTCTACAATGAAAATTATCAAGACTTTACTACGTAATCGCGCATGGGAGAGGAGTGGACAAGGCTAGCTCAAATATAAAGTCATCAAAGCAATCGCTTTAGGTCCCCAATTTTTGAAAATCCTTTCAAAAACCCTACTTATTATAGTTAAAATTCTATATAATTTTGGCATTTTTTTTTTTTAAAAAAAAGCCTCAATCTAAACAAGAAAAAGGCCCATAAAAAAAGAAAAAAATGGTCTCAATCTAAATGAGAAAAGACCCATAAGAAAAGAAAGAAAATGCCTACTTCGATGAAAAAAAACCATAAAAAAAGTCCCAGATTAACCACTCTAATTAACTTGAAAAAATTATTTAAAAAATTATAATTACATACACTTATATAAATACAAGGAAGATCAATAGTCTAACCTATACAACTCTCTCTCCCTCTAACGTATACATATTTAAAAGTTTAAACCCTCACAACACTCTCTCTCTCTTTCTCTCTCTCTCGCGTACAAAGACAAAAGTTTCAAACTGAAAAATAAATTAATAAATCTTACCGATAACCTTATCAAATGGCTTGTTGATGTAATATTTTTGTATTTTTATATAGATCAATGTTTGTTTAATTTTCTTTTGAACAAAGTGTAATTTTTCTATTGTTTGTGGGTCTACAAGTAGAACTAAAAAGTAAATTATTTACTCTGTTGGTTGAATCACCAAATTTTTATAATGATGGTCGAATTATTTAGTGAATACTTCACCAAAATCAATTTTTATTGGATGGTTAAATCCATTGTGATTAAGTGAATACTCCATTGAAAAGAGAAAAAATAAATTATTTAATAATTTTTTATCTAAAAAAAAATATAATTTTAAGTAAAAAATTTACACTAGTATTAAAAATGTAAAAAATCTCATTTAAAATTTTCATTTTAGGAATATTTTCCGCCTCCACTGGAAAAAATTCATGGGTCCGCCACTGGTTATATGTCCACTTCGGCTCCGTCTAAGGATTAGACAGAGACCTAGAATTAGGCAGCTATTGGTTTAAGGTGAGTATACAGAATTATATGAACTAAAAATTAAACTATTCTATAATTATGAATCTTATGTTTAATATAGCTATAGAATGGTTTTATATATGGAATTGGTTCTGTGGTAAATATTTCTGATTATTGCATCAAGTATATTTCTTAATTGCGATGATGGATTCATCCTATAATAGCCTTGCTATGCTTGGCTTTTGGGCTTTATAGGGAAGTAGATTATGCCTGGCTTTTGGGCTTTATAGGGAAGTGGATGCCTTACTTTCAAGCTTAATGGGAAACTGATCCCTAGCATTGGGAACAAATGGCCCTTAAGTCTGCTAACATTAGTAGTTGAGCCGATTAACAGTATTGCTATAACTTTGGTCAGAGGTTAATCGACCCTTGGCTATATGGGATGAGTTGTTTAACCTATAATGGGTGTTTATTATAGTTTGATTTCGCAGCAATTATAATTCCATTGATAGATCAAATTATATATCCTTATTACGGATGGATTTCTTGAATGTTCTTATGGAGAGTTATATGATTTAAATCTCGATCCATAATTGTTCTATATGTTTTCTATTTCTATGATTTCAATATACTAAGCACGTGGTTAGCTTACCGTTTTATGGGATTACCTTTCAAGTGTGCTGTACTTGAAGTGGTCTACTGTACAACTAGAGTCTTAGAGAGGTTTTGTGAGCAATGCCCATTGTCTATGTTGTATCGCATAGTGAGATATCTAGTATTGTAGAGATCTTGTGGGTTATGAGTTGTGGTTCAGGATGTGATATCTTGATGTTTTGTAACTCATAACTATAATGTCATGAAGTATATTTCAGTTTTCAATTTTCTAGCAATTACTTGTCTTTTTATTTTAATCAGGTTATTTATTATAAGTTATCTGTGGAGTTAGTAGGTTTTGCCACTGCACATTTTAGGGAAGGTGGCATTAAACCACTCAAAATGGGGCGCGATAAATGCATTTGGATGCGTGTCTGACAAGTGTCGAGAAGTGTCCAATAAATGTCCGACACAGACACCACATCGTTGTATAAGCTTATTTACTTCTTAGACTAAGACCTATACACAACTACTACAACCCAAACCCACAGATATAAAATTCCAAAAATACCACCAACCAAATGGAGCTCAATAAAAGTAAATTAAAGCCACACTAGCAAGCATCAAACCCTAAAAAGAGAAGCAATAGTTAGGTCCTATTTCAATTGATTGTGGAAGGTTCAAGCCGATCCAACAACATTCAAAATATTCAAAATGAAGGCACGAGCCTACAAAACATCCTGTCCATGCCTTTAATATACCCTCAAAAGCCCAGCCACTCTGCACCCCTATAATATATATCCCTGCCATTAATCTCCCATCAGCCTCAAGGCGGATGGCAAGCAAATATTCAAGGTTTCAAAACTTCCAATTTGGGCTAAATTTTATATGGTGTAGAAATACAATCATGTTCTTGATGTCAGGAGATTGAGAGGTGAAAAACACAACATAAGAGGGAGCTGTAGGAAGTTTTCCACTCAAACAATAAAAGACCAGAATGACCCCTTAGCCTAGAACAGAAAATATTGCCTTTTGCTGCCAAGTCCCATACAAATACAGTCATTAACAAGCAAACAGACTAATAAAATAAAAAAATATTTGGAAAATATCAATTCAAAATATCAGAGGAAGCTGTTGGAAGTTCGCAAAGTACATGATGAAAACAGCTGAAAAGATCCCCTTAGCCTATGAGAGAAAAGACTGCCTCCGGCTCCCAAATCCTATCCACAAACCGTTATTGGTGTGCAAACAGCAGAATACACAACAGTACAAACAATGGACCTTAGAGTCGAGCAAAACAGAACTGAAAAGTTTTTCCTTTTCATTTGGAACTTCCCAATGATTGCATTCATGGTTTCCTCAATGAGTGATAAATTTGAAAAAGGAATATACGCCTTTGATGCAAAAAAACAACATAGCAGACCAAGAAGAAGACAGTAACATTGATGTAATTATGATTTGTTTTTTATTAATTAGATTCTGAAATTATTTAGATTATGTAAGAAGATAATTGATACTGAATATCCAACAAAAATATATAACATGAAAATATATACTAGTTCACATCTTGAAAGTGAATTCAGTACACAATTATGTCGAATTTCAAACGATAATCAAAAACATCTAACCCTAGTATAGATAAACACTGAATAGTCATTCAATTTGAGTACCACTATGGGATCTGAATCTTTTGATTTCGGACGGACAACCCAGGAAGGAATTGTGATGCAAAAACTCCATCCTGTGTGTGGATCATGTGGCCAAATGGTGTCCCGCCCATTCTGCAAAAAAACAGATGTTATCAAGAAGACCTAATATTAAAACTACCTAAGTGTAAGTACAAGAGAGCACAATAATTAAGATTAATTAAGCAAAAAAAAGAGCCTCAGGTATTTGATCAATCAATTAACATTATTGAGAACAAAAGATCTAAACTTAGCCCCTATAGAGCATTATAAAAGAGAAATTGGTCAAAGTAGTAACGTTGTCAGTCTAGATAGATTTTGAACGAAGAATCTTTATGGATGTAGCATTGATGGCCTAAATTATAACTAAAAGAGAACCACACTGGAAAGTACTTGAAACATCATACCACCATCACCACCACCATTACACCACTAAATTAGAACTAAAAGAGAACCACATTGGAAAGTACTTGAAACATCATACCACCATCACCACCACCATCACTTTAAACAATCTTTTTATAATAGACAATTCGATTAACTGGGTAGTTATCATATTGTTTTTAACAATTTTTTACATTCAGATAGAATTGTTGATACGTATAACAATAGTGGTCAATAGTGATAGAAATATACAAGTTTGATCGCTGCTAGCAACGGTGACGACGACGGAATAAACAAGACCAACAAGCCCTCACTAAGTAAAAATCAATGGACTAATTATTATTTCTTCCAGGAGAAATTTCATATTCAGTCCAAAAATCACAATTATTTTCATTTTTTTTTGGGAGTAATTTCATTCAGCACCATCTTATCTTCACCATTTTGTTTCAGCACTTACGTTGTAGTATTTAGAATCTCCCTCTGATATATGATCTATTCAACAATCATTTGCCAACATTGTTCCCAAGCCCTAAGTCAAAGTTATCAATCCAATTCATGCTATAAAAAACTGGCACAACAACAATAGTACTTCAGTGGTATATTATATAGCAATTTGTTCCTTAGTCAGAAAGAATAATATCACAAGAATACAAGAGTTCGTCTTAGTAACTTGTGAGAAGTCCTACAATAGTGGAAGGAGTAAAAGGATATTGTTGTGATTTTAGATACATATAAGGATTAAGGACAGTAGGCAAAAGGGTGGCAGATCCCCTTTCCCCACTACATATTGTATAGATTTTTACTTATTTTTTATTGGACAACAGGCATCTCTCTACTTTAATAAGTAAAATTTTATATACAAAAAGTACCAAAAGGGGCATAACAAGCGCCAAACAAGAGACATTCATCCTGTTAAAAGCAACATAGGCCATCTTCCTTTCAGATCATTTATTCGATTTTTTCTATTTATTAGATGAGTAGCATATATGTAATACTTAGAAAGGCCAAGGCAATGGGGTTCCCTATTATAAAATAAGGACCATATACATAATATGTTAGAAATGACAAGGGCAAAGAAGGAATATCATGTCACTTCCACCCCTTAGCCAACTGTTTTCTTTTGACATATGCAATGTTTTAAAACCCAGACCGTTGAGAGAATCGAAAAAATGACCAAGTTGCGAGTCACCGGTTCAATTGTCAGGTCAACCGGAATCCAACCGTGATGTCTTAAATATTTTTAAATATATAAATAATTAAATATACAATAAAATCACAGTAATTGTTAAATATTTCCACTATTTTGTTTTCTCTAAAATACCAGAACACTATAAATGCATAATTTACATGGTAGATACCAAACAAGTAATATTTTTGCCTCCATAAAGTATGTTTATGAGTACTTAATACATCTTCAGTTTGTTATTTTGAGGGAAGAGAAGAGATATTATTTGAAAATACTTCCAACACCACCTTTAATTTTATCATTCTCAAGAAAGACTAGAGAGAGAGACTAATTGAATGCAAAGGAAAAGCTGACCTGACATATGTAACCCCATATATTAGCTAAATCCAGCAACCAAGTTTGTTTTCCGAAACCCAGTGCACATCACGTGCAACTGTTTCACATTAGGAGTGCACATGGGTCGGTTTGGTTCGGGTTACTAATAGGCTCAAAACCAAACCAATCTTAATCGGTTCCCAAATTTTGGCACCAGAACCGAACAAATGAAAACTTAGAACCAAACCGAAATTAATCGGTTCAGTTCGGTTCAACCCGCGAATTTTATAAATTGATTTTAAGCTTCAGCTTGTAAGGTTTCATTGAGGTTAAAATATAAGGCCCAAAATGTGAATTTGGTCGATAGGTAAAACACCATCCAAGCTAGGCTGTTAAATAATAAGTAGAGGAACGAAATCTTTTACTGGTAAGTGATGTGGGACAAATGCCAAAAAGGAATGAAAGCTCTTGTTTTGTTACAAGTGGGACAACAAATTGTAAATTGTATCTTTACCAAAGAGGACGAAGAGATCATCAGACAAATCAAATACATCACTACTTGGCTGGCTAATGGAACAAACAACATCTTCCATCAGAAGCAAAATTCCTTAGAGCATGAATCACAAAGAAAGATGAAGCACTATCTAATGAACTAATTGGTTCATTCAAAAACATGATTGGAGGGTGTTTCTATACGGAGACTCATCTTTTTGCTTGGGGTGTCTATGACTCTTTATATATATTATATCTGCATAATATGTATGTATATATGTCTTCTTACTTCCTAGAACAAATTTCTGAAGCACACAATTGAAATCGTCCATCACCTTCCCAACAAGGGGGTGTGTATGCATATGCACACACATTTATTGTGTGAAGCTTCAGAAATATATATACATATAAATTTGTCATGGTGGGTTTCAAGAATTTGCTTTGCACAACAAAGGTAGTAAAGAAGTTGAAGAGGTAGGGCCGTCATCATGTGTAGAGACCAGCATCGTAGTTGCATAAGTTTTTGAAAGTGTCATCGATAAAGTCCGAGAAGAGAATTGAGATCTAATTGTGCATTGTCCATGAAAACAACGATGCCGTTGGTGTTCCCTTTGCTTTTGCCGCTGAGAACCAGCAATTTTAGCAACTTGCGTCGACTTCTTGAGCACATTACTATAATTGTTCCAGCTCAGCGCTCTTTAATACAAGCATGAGGGAATGGAGAACTTGCAGCACTTTTTATTCTGATTTTATTGCTTTACATCACAGTTCTTTTTCCCATTTCCTGATGTATCTATTAAAACTACTGCTCACTTGTTGTTGCTATTGTTTGATTTTGGGATTAGATGCAAGAGAATTTTTTTTTGTACCTTCTTGTTGTTTGATCCAAGTTTTTCCCAGGTTGCACTTGGTGGGAGTTTTGAACTATGGAATCCCACATCGACCAATGTGGTTGAAAACTTAAAATATAAATCACCAGCTTTCCAACGCCTCAGATACATGGCACTGAATGGTACACTGGTGTAGTGCATAATTTTTTAAACAAACAGCTACACATAGGTCGGTTCCTAATTGGTTCGGTGCCTTGATTGACCAACCCAAGAACCAAACTGATGTGGTCAGTTCTCCCAAAATGAGAACCAAAGGCACTTAAAATCCGAACCAAGTGGTCGAGTTCGGTTCGGTTCTCGGTTCCACCGGGTCTGTTGTGCACCCCTATTTCACATACCCAACCAAAAAAAGAGATTTCCCAATGCACATATAATGATGAAGCTTCTAAGGGAGTTTTGAAGGATTGAATACCATCTCTTCATATAGAACCATCTCTTGGGGAACATCACAAAGGAAAAGATCTTTTATCTTGGGCCAAGCAACGACTGACCAAGAGAGAGAGAGAGAGAGAGAGAGGAATGAGGAACTGCAGAACAGAGAAGGTAGCTTTGGCTGCCAGCAAGTGGGAGGCAATGACAAGTTCACGATGGCGATCATCAAATGGTGAATCACAGTCTTTGAATCAAAGGCCCAAGATCGAAGGGTTGAAGGTGGATGATAGGATCTTTGATTCTCTCCGTGCTTTTTGAATATTAAATCTTCATCTCTTTTTTTCTTTCTCCATCTTTTTTTCTTTTTTTGAAAAATCTCAGATTTTCTAACTATCTGTAACGGTTGTAAAATCCGTGGCGCTCGCCGTAACAGGATCAGATCTTGCCATTACCATTCCATAATGTCCCTTACGGCCTTTATGGACGTTACCCCACGATTTTTCATTCTATGTGCACAGATACTGATTAGATTAATTCAAAATGGAGCTATTCAAGAAATAAGGCAATTTGCAGAAGAAAATGGACCATAAATAAACGAACCCATGTAAGGAGATGCTTCGTTCTAGTTGAATTGTTAATTTGAAGCTGCTTTCTTATATCTAAGCCCCTTGGCAAAGTTGCATCCAAAATTAAGCACAGCTGAGGCCCTTCACTAAAAAATTGATTGGTAAGGAAATAACATCCCTTACCAAGAATAGCCATATGTTTTCAAATTCATTTCTCAAACTTATAATCAGCTTTAACTTGCAACTTCCGAGCTCAATACAATTAAAGTAGTTCAATGCAGTCTACAAGATTCATAAAGTGTATGGATAATATGAACGTAGCAATTATACAGACGAACTCTAACTAATAGAAAGCAATAATGATCACCATAAAGCAACGACAACATTCACCAAGCCCATGCTCAAGCTATCCCTAGTCAAATTTCGAGATCATGCAGAAAAGGATCGTTGCAGATACCAAAAGTAATTAATGAACTCAATTCACAAACTAAATTCAATCAAAGAAAATTATCGAATTCAAGGAACATCAAAAAAACCAAGACTGACCCATTTCCGAGGCGGTGGACTCCAATCCATGCCCAAAGGCAAGGGCGAAGTCCCATCGTGTCGGTGCTTCGGAGGACTTTCTCTCTGCATCGTTCGATCGTTCTCTCTCCTCAAATTCAGTCTTTCTCTCTAGGTTTCTGTGTTTGATTCTCCCTTTCTCTCACTAGAATCGGAAGCGAGCATTCTAGGGTTTCGGTGATCGAATCGGACAGACCAAAGAAGAAGACTAGGTGGAAGAATACCGGTGGAGTCCGTATAAGCTCGTCCTTCTCGTGTTGAAAGTTTGACGCGGCGCAATATAAGATGGAAAGAGATAACGTGGCTAAATGGAGCCCCCAGTGTCGCCTGCTTCGATTCTCTCACTCTGAGCTTATGTCTTTTCTAGAGAGAGATTGTAAAGCAAAAGTGCCAAGAACAATTCTTTCCCCAAACTGTCTCATCTGTTGAGATTTTTGCACAATGGTTACGGCAAGGGAAGGAGAAAACTATGAGAAAAATAAAAGTTAATTTGAATCCTTTTGTGTTGGTCATGTATTTTTGTCTTGATTGGTCATTGTATAATTTATTCTAATGTATAAAAGAAAAATCTCAATTCGTGTCGAAGCTGAGTAAAGCGTGTGATTTTTTTATTTTTCAAATTATTTTATTAAATTAATTTTATTAGTGCTTCAACTAGTTTGTTTCTAATAACTGAAAAGACAAGTAAATGAATAACAAAAACTATTTATCTTGATAATTGTTTTAGTTACTTATAAATTTTAGACTCTACATATCATATTCATTTATTAATATTGATAAGATTATCATCTCGGTGTTTAAATAAACCATGACGGCTACCACATTTGAGAATAATAAAAAATTACACACATTCCTAGTCATTATGATTTTAGGATAAAAAAAAATTCTATGCTTCTTGTATTTTTATATAAGGAACTCTACAAGACTTTGTTATTTTTTAAATTATAAACAAAAATGGTGTATGTTTTGATATGAATTAAAAGGACTATAAATAACCACATAATCTCTCTATGAAAATTATGTGTAAATTCGATTTGTATGGCGTTACATTTTTAGTATTCATGGTGACTCCTATATAAATCTATATATACTCATATCATAAATGAGCACATATGATTGGTTTTGTGGCTTTTCTTCATTATTTTTCCTTGTATGAAATTGGCTAACAAGGACAATTTTCTAGCCATGTGCCATGTTTTGGGTCTTTTACGACCATTATGAGTCTTGACGTCAAGCATTAATACGCTTACGAAAATGTTTCTTTTCGTGTGCTCTTTCATGATGTAACTAGGAGAGTGGCATTCATAATGTACATCCTGTTATGCGATGAAACCTAGTTATAAAAAGTCATTTTGACGAATTTTTTAAATCTAGACAGAGTCTTGCTAAGTAAAGATATAGGTTCTTAAGATCATGGAAGTCCCAGTTCGGTCCATATTTGGCATGAACATTAGAGCATTGAGAGGACCTTTTCCTAGTACAAAACGATCGGGGAGAACGCACCTCTAGTATACTTAGTTATCGTGTCCATGATAAACTTTAGGTAGCCAAGTGCAGAATCCTTCCTAATTCACATTTTTGTTGATCATTGCCTACACAAGCAAATTGTTGATAAAACTCCAAAATGGCATTTTCTTTTGACCCAATTTTTTTTTTCTCCTTATCATTCAGAAAAGACAAAAAAATTTCCGGATAACAAACATTCTCTAGAATTTCTCTTAGATTCGAACCCATAGCTGATGATAGAACTAGAATAGATATTTTTTGTTTTCTATTGGAAACGTTCACCTAATGAATTTTCTGAAAACTTCTATAATATATGGAATATACGAAAAGAAAATGTTGCTCCTATAAAAAAAATTTATACAAAATTTATATACAAAATAATGTGACAGTGATTGTTTTATAATTAAATACCATTATGATGGGTGTTTGTTTTGAAATGAAATTCCTTCGTTAAAACACATCATTTTATATAAAAATTTTATATGAATTTTTTGTTTATATAGTATTATCCTGTACAGAATTGAGATTAATCTAATATTGCAAAACCTCAGTATTTATTATTGGTCAGAATTGGATCAGAAAATCATTTGGACAGCAGTTTAAAAGAGTTAAGGAAATTGTGAAAATTGAGAAGAGCTTCGAATTGATGAAAGGATTTCGTTAACCCTATAGAAGCTAAATAACTGACTGAATTGATTTTAATTGTTAATTAGTTTTGGGGATACTTTTGGGCATCAAAAAATCTTCCTTGGGCTTAATAACAGTAATATACTAATATATGAAGCGATATTCGGTGTATGGTGCCATTTAAATAGAGTTTCTAGCACTTGATTCTTTTGATGACAAAATTGATGAAGAGGGTGGAGTAGGACTGAAGGGAACTTGATTGACCAAACCTAACATTTTGAGGGGAAAAAACTGAAGGTTCTATGTGCACGTACATATTTTTTGTATGCCTCAAATTCTTAGTTTGATCTAGATTCTATATCATATAGTTTTTTTTTTTTTTTTTTTGGTTATGGAAATATAATATTGTTGTCCCGTAACTAAAGAACTTAACATGTAACCTATTGAGTTTGTTAATACATTATGAATAAGAAATTGAAATTATAAGGAGTAGCTCGATCGGTATAAAAAAACAAAAAAAAAAAAAACTAAGATAAGCTCCCCAAGAAATGTAGGTCTCTAATTTGCATTCTCATAGAGAGTTATATCCCTTAAGGACCGTCCTAGGATGGAGATATCACAGCTATATACCCAGGTTTACTACCAACCACGGGTCCACATGGTCCATTCGGTGCGATCGATTCCTCGCTCATCCAAAATACAATATACATATATATATATATATATATACATATACACATTAATGGTTCGGTACGTGCGAAACATTTTCTCTATAAATATACATAAAAGAAGAGAACAATATGAAAATATTCATATAACCAATGCAAAAAATATTAATTATAAGATGCTAACTCAATAATTATACATGATGTGAATTAACAATCACATATGAGTAATATCATATCTGAATTAAAAAAAAAAATAGCCAGCAACTAACTACCTTCCAATCGATTTTGTCAATTCCCTAATCACGCAAGCCTCTATCTTTCACCTAAGTTGTTATCTTTATTATTTTAATTTACTAAAAAATCTTCTTAAATCATTATTCAATTTGTAAAATTTTATCAGCTATTTCATCCAACTCATCGCCCAAAAATTATAGACCCAATATTAGATATGTTTTCGTAGCTTACACCAATTCATTAGTCATTAACTATACACCCTCCAGTCAATTTCATCAGTTCTCCAATCATGTGAATATATATTTTTCTCCTAACACAAATTTGTCTTTCACCACAGTTGTGAATTAACAAAAACATGAGTCATATCATATACGAATTAAAAAAAAATGGCCAGCGACTAAGCACCTTCCAATCGATTTCATCAGTTTCTCAATCACGCGAGCCTCTATCTTTCACCACAATTGTTATTTATATTATTTTAATTTATTAAAAATTCTTCTTAAATCATTATTTAATTTATAAAAATTTATCAGTAGTTCATCAGACTCATCCCCTAAAAAATTATACAAAATTTATAGACCCAAGATCAGATACATTTTCATTGCTTACATCAATCCATTGGCCATTAACTGTATGCCCTAGAATCGATTTCGTCAGTTCCCCAATCAAGCGAATATATGTTTTCCTCCTTAACACAAGTCTATCTTTCACCCGAATTGTTATCTCTGTTTTCATAGCTTACTTCAAATCATTGGCCAGCAACTAAACACCTTCCAATTGATTTCGTCAATTCCCCGATTATGCGAATATATGTTTTTTTTCCTAACACAAACCTTTGTCTTTCACTACAGTTGTTATCTCTATTATTTTAATTTATCCAAACATCTTCGTAAATCATTATTCTATTTTTAAAAGGTTATCAACTATTTTATTAGACTCATAAAAATTTTCTTTTTAAGAATTTATTTTTTGACAAACAAACGGAGACTTAGCTAGCACTAAATACCCTCCAATCAATTTCATAAGCCGGTTGGGATGTATGAGGCGGCAAGCAATCTCGTCGGTTGGTTAAGGTGCGCTGTGGAGTTTGATTGGTTATGTGTTCTGTGGGGATGAAGACAAAGAGAATGGTTCAATTGTGAGGCGGTAGCCGCATAGGATTCTGCCGCCTAATGGGTTAGTTACTGGCTACTTCGTTTTGTTTTTAGTGTTAGGAGTAATTTGAAAGGAAATTTTACACACTGCATGCCGGAGGAAAAAAAACTGGTGATTCCGGCTTTTATTATAGTAGAAAGATATATATACACATATATAAAAAATTGATAAATTTGTAATGGTACCCCTTTCTCACAACATGGGACCCGGGTGTAAGTGAGGGTACTAGTTACTTTTGGGAAGGGGGAGATTTGAATTCTTGATGATTATGCAGGTTGATCTTAGGGTTAACACTTACATGTATAATTTCTCTATCATTATGATTTGGACAATTAACCCAATATGCATTGTGATCCAGTTCCATTTCCAATTTGGTTTATCGTCTGGGTCAAAAAACATCAATGAGAGTTGCCCCTCAATTTTTCACCCAACCAATCTGTCCCTTATTTTTACACTTACACCACATCTTTAGAGATGGGACACCTCCACTTTTAGAGCAAAGATTGCTACAACCACAAATGCAAGTAGGATGTAATCCCAATGATAATCATATCCATAGAGGAGCCAATTTTAGCGACATGGTATAGTATAAATTGCATTTTATTTATGATTTATATTAAAATGATTTGTTCGAGCCTAATTTGAAGTTGTTTGAACTAAATATGCACCCACCAAAAGACAAATTTGTTTGTTTATTTACTATTTTAATTTCGTTATCTGCCCATAAGAAGATATTACTAAATTTACAACCATTAAGATTATATCCATAACCCTCCATACTATTGAAGCTTCATGAGAGAGGGAACGGCTGTGAATTTATCCTTTTTTTAATAACGTGTTTAATAAATTTAAAAATAAGATAAATAAAGTTATATTTTCTTTAGCATGCTTTTGGCCAATATGCATATTGTTCACATAATTATGCAAGTTTGTACTTTTTTTTCTTTATTTAAGAATCTTTTCTCATTCTTTTCAAGAAAAAAAGTCAAAAAAAATTTTGGTAAGAAAAAAGATGAATATAATGCCTATACAATATACATATATCTATGTGGATATATGATTTATGTTGGATAAGCTCTCGCGCAACTCTTTGACATTCTACCAACCTTTCTGCAAGTGAATTTATCTTTGGGAGGCTGCCACCTATATGTGAGTATACCTTGTTGACATCTTATCACCTGAATATACCAGATGACCATGTGGAAAAACAGACGTATATATATATATATATATATATCAGTTGTCAAGCTGATCAAAATAGAGGTCCCAAATCATTATTTTGCCAAATGAGGTGGTCTTTTTAACACATTGGCGAAAGACTGCAATTTAGACATGCCATCCGAAATGTAAGGGCTGATGAAATCCCCAGATTAAATTTTAGTATACTTAATAAAAAAATACAATTAAAGAAAAATAAATAAATAACCAAAACTCGCCAATTAATTAGTCCCTTAAAAAAGTAGTTCCAGCGCACAAGACTCACTATGTAGCAGAGTCTGGAAGTAGTAAGTAGGCAACTTTACTCCTGTTCTTGATGACGCTCTTGATGTTAATATTTTGAACTGTATTAACTTAATTACTTCAAGCTTAACAGAATATAGTTCACAAACCCCATTCAAATCAAGCCCCTACACAAGAAGTGGCTGAACATAGATTTCAATGTGGAAGCTAGCTCCTCTAAAGGTTAGCAGAAAAGCAAAAGAAAAGGTAAAAAAGCTTCAAAATCTTTACTTTTTTACTAATTAAATAAGCTTGAAAAAAGCTCAACCAAATGGGTCTTAAGTACTATTATCATCAATATAAGAATTTAAGGGTACTCCATTATGAAAATAAAGGTTATGTCCATAGAAGCATTGCATCTGGTAACCTGAGTGAAAATTAACAGCCAACTTGTTATCACCATGAAACCGTCCAAGAACTCTAGCAACAGCCAAGTCCTTCGTATATAAATGGATGCAACTTCCATAAAATAAAATGGATGCATCTCCTTAAATCATTCTACATAAAATGTGAAGACGACACCAAAGAATCTAACTTCTCTTTTATTTTCTTTTCTGTAGAGGCTGCTGTGGGGATTCTTTGCAAGAAAATTGCATGGTTAAACAATATTGTCAAACATCGGGACGAGTCTTAGTGTGTATGTTTTTATATACTTACACTTAGCTTTTCTTTTAAAGAGCATAATTAACAAATACTCATACAATTCACGTATAATATCCGTACGTACGTGTAAATGAAAAAAACTTTCATTTTCTATTTAGATCTAAAACTTAATAAAAAATACACTTTTTTTAGTTTGACCATATAATATACGTACTACATGTTTTACGTATTATACTTTTGAAAAAAAAACTTGATTAAAAATTAGATATAACTTAATATAATTTTAATATATTATTAATCATATACTCAATATATAATTATAATAATATAATTATTGACATTAAACCTATTCAACTTTATCAATTTTAGAAAAAGCTTATATAACTCATGACTTGTGTATCTTTACTAGTATCGTATCATATATGATAAAGCAATAAACTTGTAAGGTCAATCCCCAATCCAGTGACGGGCTGCTCCGGTAACCTAAGAGGGAAAAAAGAATGAGGGGCACCGCTGTGATGCCTGCCAAGCGCATTTTGATGTCAAAGTTAGGTTTCTGGAGATATTTCAGCAGAGTTTTAGTTAGGGTTTATGTTTGCGTATCTCTTTGGAGAAAATGAGTTTTCCTTTTATATGAGTAGGTATTCTGAAAGTTCTAAGATGGCGTTACATGCATGGAGATAGTAGAAGATGGTTGTCTCTCCACATGGCAGCGTGGCATTGGAGGACCTGAATGGTGTTAGGGGAGTGGGGGAGTGGTTATCCAACTTCACATATGGCACTCCCTTAGATGTGCGTCAGAGCGAGCGAAGGTGACTACCTCCTGCTACACGCGAAGTCGTGGAGCTGGTAGCACGTTATTGTGATTGAGTTGTCAGTGGTGGCTCCCACTAGTGCGGTAGTGGGGGAAGATGATTGGCAACATACCAGGAAGTCTGCTCGATCGTACTCGGCAAGGTCTACTCGGTCGTGCTCGGTGCGGTCTGCTCAGTCGTGCTCGAGTCAGTTGGAACTCTCAGGGTTGATGTGATATCCCGAACCTCTATCTATTTCTATTAATGAGAATTTCTAGTATATATAATGTTTAATGATAATTATTTCTCCTTTTGGGTCAAAATGACCAATGAGAGCTTATGGTGTAACTTAAACCTATGGGTGAGACACATGGGATTATTCTCATGTGTATCATCTTTTATACACATAAGTGCACACAACTCACATATGTTCAGCCGATTGAGAAGGAAGAGAGGGAGAAGAGGAGAAGAGAAAGAGGAGGAAGAAGCTTGAGGAAGAGCTTGAAGCAATAGAAGGTTTAATCAAGCTTGAAGAAAGGTAAGGTTCCATTTTCTCCTCCAATTGTATATGCGTATGTATATGTCTTTGTGGGTTATGTTGTTGTGATTGTTATGGGTGACTCTTTTGAGTCCTATTTTAGCTAAGTATAGAATGTTGAAAGCCCCATTGAAAGATTTGAGGGTTTGGGATGTGAAATCCTCAACTTATGCAAGTTAGGGCTTGAATTCCTAAAACCCTAGATCCCTTCGTTTTTCTTGTTTAAAGTGTTTGATTTTGAGTTATTGTGGCCTTCTTGGGTCAATCTTTGGACCCTAGAAGCATTGGAAGAGTTTATGAGAGTTTTGATGGAGTTTGGTTTTGATTTGAGTGAGATTTGGAGATTTTCGGATTAAAATCTGGGTTTTTAGCTTTGGAGTGGACTCCTTGATTTTTGGAGGCGACTCATTGTTCCAGTGAACTCTTAGACTTATTCATTTAGCTTTGGAGTAGATTCCTTGATTTTTGGAGGCGACTCCTTGTCCCAATGAACTCCCAGATTTATTCGGTTAGTTTGGGAGGAGACTCTTTTATTTTTGGAGCCGACACTTTTGCCCAGAGAACTCCCAAATTCGTTTCTTCAGCTCAGGAGGCGACTCCTTTGTTTCTGGAGGCGACACCTTCGTCCAACCCCTGGTTTCAATTTTTAGCTCAAACACTGTTTCGTAAAACGGGCATAACTTTCTCTAGAAAACTCGGATTGATGCACCGTTTGAAGTATTGGATAGTAGACTCATATATCTTTGTATTCATATAAATTTTGTACTCTAATTCCTTGTGGTTTGGGAGATATTGAATTTTGAATTGGACCCAAAATTCTGCCAGTAACATTCTTCTTCCAAAATTTTAACCCATTTTTTATGGGGCATAACTTCTTCATCCGAAATGTGTTTTTAGCCTATGAACTATCAAATTAAAGCCCTTTAAGCCTATTTTCAAATGGAACTAAGCTAGAGTGTGAAATCTTCCTTGAGAGGTAGTTGAGATGCGATGAAGGAGTCGATGTTCCGGCTTTCATGTATTATGCAAGTTATATTGTGTTATGAATTGAAACACATGGACTAAAATACTTATAAGAACGAGATGCAAGACCTTTTTCAATGTATGGTGCCAACTCGAGATCTTTCGTAGCAAGACCTTAAACTAGCAACGATGGTCCTACGATAGAGGATGTGAAATAAACTATCGCCATGTTCGAGAGACGTCCTATGGCCTAAAGAGCCCTATTTGTGACCTTTAAGGTCACTGATGTGGAGCATAGCTCTGATGTCGAGTTGTAGCACACTTATGTTTTAGAACGAGAACAATGATACGTTCAAATGTTTATGACAAGTTATGTTAAGTTTTATCACGAGCAAAGATATGTCGCATCTCTCTTTTATGATACCATGTTTTGAAGCGATAGAATGCTGCAATATGATGTATGCTATCTATAATTTCAAACCTATGCTTACACGTTTCAAGTTCATGCTTTAAATACATAAATGGTTATCTATTGTTTTATACATTAGACATAACTACTAGTCCATGGTATTTTCATGCTCATGCATCATTGTTATTCACTAAGCATTAGTTTACGTTTTCTTAAATGATTTTCAGGTAGCCAATCTGGGAGGCCCTAGAGCGAGGCCATATGTGAATTTGAGCTACGGCCCACAGGCCTATATTTTGTATAATGTTTGAGGGCTGGACCTAATGTTTTGTAATGATATATATATTGCTATAACTTTTGTGGACCTTGATTAGGTCCTTATATATATTATGTTTTGGATTAGGCACAGCTCTACCATGTATGACACGAATTATGTTTTTAAATTATCAAAAGTTCTATTTTTTGCAATCATGCATCATTTTAAATGATTATGCACAGGTGATCAACCGATTTAATATAATGCGGCATTGGGTAGCCTTGCTACTGGCCGGCCATGTAACCTAAATCCGTGTAGGCCGGGTTATGGGTCGTGACAGTTGATCTCCATTGTCTTCTTGCTTGACATGTTCTCTGAAGCCCTATTCTTGATATGGGAGGATTCCTGATCGGTCTTCATCAATATATATTTGTAATATTTTCTAACACTTTGTATATTTAGGATATATTTGTGAACATACTTTTCTATAACTTATTATTAATACTCAAAATATTAAATTAAAATTTAAAATTGATAAATTAAGCCATTCTTATATCAAGTATTGAAAACAAAAAATAAAAAAAAATAAAATTTATTTATCTACCACTTTAATTTAGCTAGTTGTTAATAATATGTTTTTAAAAATTTATATATTTGAGATAAAAATACTACCTACTAAAATATATAAGAAAAAATTACTTATAAATATAACCTTTTTTTTTTGTCTCGGCTTTTTAACAAATGATCGTATGATACTCAGATAATTAAATATTCGTATTTTTGTGCCGAATTTTACTACTTTATTTTTTAAAAAAATCATATTAAAACCGTACGTATTATGTATTGTTCTTTTGTTGTCTCGTATTTTATTAACTATATTAAGGAATTGTTAAGTAATTGATTCTTTTCAAAATTAAAAAAAAAAAAAACAATATTGTCAAACTGTAACTAAAACTTAATTAGAACTCTTATAGCATCTTCTCAAAATAAACTTGTGTGGAAGGACCGCCCCTTTCTCGATTGCCTTAATTATTAACACGCCTTCCCTCTTAAAAATAAAGTCCGATCCAGTTCTTTCTTGAATGCAGAATCATTTTAGGTCGTAACTGAGTGAAAGGTTGTCTGTATTTTAATGCCAATGAGAACACCAAAATGAGGAAACATTTTGAACTTACAACATTCATTTTTTCCAAAACGGAGCAAAGTATAGTCATACACGATCATTACATAAAAAACTAGACACCAAATAAGTACAACATGTTGGGGATTGTGGGTAAAATCCTGAACGAATAGAATCAATATTGCGGCTTTGAGGCTTATCGGTTGACATTATTTTAAAATAATATTCGCCTTCAATGTATTTGCTGTTGGATTGATTGTAAATCACTTCCATTTATATTATATAACAAAGGCTCTTAACAAAATTTACATACAGCAAATATGAAGATTTTTCTTTAGAACTCTCACATGAAAATTGTATTTTAGACTCAAACTTGAGAGGGTGAGAGTACAAAATCATAATATCTCAACTTTTAGTTTTGATAATCAAAACCCACTATTTATAAACATGCAAAGGGTGTGAAGGCGCCTTTTTAGTTTAAACTTAGATAGTTGCGACTGTTCAATTTAAATCAACAGTTGCAACAGTTTAATTTAAAGTACTGAACTAAAAAAAATAAATTCAACCTCTTAATAAATCCAAACCATTTGATCATCACTCAAAGCATTCTAACTCAAACTTACTCTAGTGATGTTTATTATGTAAACTACAACACATGAATCCTCCAACCACTTAATATTACAAGTTACAATTGTGAAATATCTAACACAACCAACCATTAACAACATCACCAATTTATTCGCAACCTACTGTAGAAAGTAGGGATACAAAGAAGAAAACTTGCATATACATATAAATATATATATATATATCCAAGTCCAGGGTCGATCCTGAGATTTTAAGGATCTGAATCGAAGTTTGAAAATGAGGCCCTCTATACAATTATGAACTTGCGACTATTAAAGGTTTTTTTTTCATTAGAGCAAACGACAATTTTACAAACTAAACATCCGAGAACAAGAGCAACCGAACTCCTGTTTTCTCTTATTTTCTTTCTACCTTTTATTTGTTTTTGATAGACCCCACTAGTGTTTAAATGAAGAATGAGCCTCTTATTCGAAATTAGGCCTTTTATTTGAAATTGGGTCACTTATTAAAACGTCATTTAATTTTTTATAATGAACCATTATATAACACCTATAAACAATTAGAGTTCCAAATTTTAAATCTTTTAGGGGGACCTAAAATCTGGGCTGAGCTTGCTTCAGCCCAGGGTCAGCTCTGTCCAAGTCCAACTCATGCACATGAAGTCCGGTGGGAGTGATTTGTTGCATGCACTATTCAGTAGACTAAGCGTAACAGGCACGTCCAAGTTAATTCCAACCACATTGGCTTTAATGGCAGTGCAAAGGCAAATGGCCGCTTCCAAGTCCGCCAAGCCTTTGAGCAAAGCGCAACACTTGCTCGAAGGAGTGGTTCCTACAGCAAGGTTAACAAGTCCAAGAAGGTCAACACAGGCTCCGAGCTTCAACGTGTCCCTAGGGCAACTCGGGCTAGCTATTGGAGCCGGCAACGGAGGTACGGAGGTCCTGGGGTTGCATGTGCCACAAGAACTAGTGAGAGATGAAAATGAGAGGAGAGAGAAAATTACAATAGTCACCAAGAGCTTGCTGGAAGCCATGGCTAGACTGCACTGTATAGGGCTTAGCGGTTTGGTGCATGGCCTTGTCGGAGGGAGAGTACTATATATGATCTTTTATAAAGGGAGGTTGAGAAGTGGGTGAAAGGCAATGGTGTATGATTGAGTGGAAGAGAAGGAGAAAGGGACCATTATTGTACCATTGCGGTCCTTTGCAATGGACTTATTTGCTTTATTTTTTCTAAATATTCTCTTAGTCATGTTACTGTGGATGGTAAAGTCCCAGACAGAGATACTGACCTGACAATCGAACCCATGATTTGCCTCGAGGAATAGTCAGTGGTGGATTTAGGGGCAATCGTTAATTATAAAAAAAATAAATTTTGAGTGTAATTAATAATAGAATACTTGACTTTTATACATGTATAATGTATACAAATTTATATATAAATGAGTTTTTAAAGCAAAATAAATATTAAAAGAGCATTTATCAAGTTTTAGTGAGTAAAAATTAAAAATTATTTTTAAAATTGTAGGTAAAAATAGAATATTTGAGAAATTTAGGAGACATTTATAAAATTTTAAAGGGAAATATTGAAAATATTTATTTAAAATGTAGATAAAAGTAAAATATTTGAAAATTTGAGGGGAGGCAATTCTAAATTTTTAGGGACTAAATTAAAAATAATTTAAAAAACTATAAGAAAAAGTGTCATTTTTAAAATTTGAAGGGGGGGGGGAAGGGGGCGTGCCCCCTCTGTAGGAATGACAGTGGATCCGACGAAAGTGGAGATTTGATCGAACTTATCTCGTTCGGAGAAGGTATGGAGGATTCAAAAAAGAGATGGAGGTGTTAAACTAAACCTGTGCGGGTATAGAAGCGCGGAGATGGACTTAGATTTTCCTCCGACCCTACCCCGCCCCACTCATTAGAAGGCGGATATGTGCTTGTACCCTTACATGAAAAATTACCCCTTGAATACTTTAACTTGTATTTTGAGCTTTGAATTTTTAATTTTGTTGTTAATCTCTTTAGTTAAATATAAAATCAATTCATTTTGAAGGTGTTATGAGGGGGATAAGAGTTTTTGGAAGAAGAAACTTTCGGTTAGATGATTAATTTGGGAATAAGAGTTTTAAATTGGGTTTTGGCCGGTGTGGGTGTTGAGGCAAGGGTGGACGGAGATTTGTACCCGTGGAGCGATGATGGACTTCCAAAAAAATCTCCGTACCGATATAGAAGCGGGGATAGAGGTGAATTTTGTAGGTAGAGGCAGTGATGGAGGTGCCATCTCCCATCCCTCCCCGGTCTACTTCCATCCCTACCCCTCTGGGCTCATGCTCCCTCCACCCCTGGGGATAGTCAAGGTAAAAATATTTAAACTTTGCAAGGACCAAGGTAAAAAATTTTGAATTTTAAACGGACAATACACTTTATTTGGTTATAAATATCCAAAAATATGTAGGAGATACAGGAGATTTTAAAGTTTTGGAAGGCTGTGGCCTTGCCTGCCTCTACATTCAACAGCGGTCCTGCCATAAACTAGGCTCAATTAATCCCAATCTAGATTGTTTCAATTTTTTTTTTTAAGTGTCCAAGCCTTTAGCTGAGTACTCCTCAAGCATATGTAAAGTCATCATTTATACGAATTATATAAATTTCATGCATTATATAAATGATGGCTAAACGCAAGGCGTCATCACATATCAAAATAGATTTCAGGTCCCTAATAAATCTCACATTTCTGCATGGGAGTAGCCCAAAAAGTTCTTGATTGGGTAATAAATCATGCTCCTATTAATTAATTCATTTAAAAAAATTTAGACCTGTTGACAATGCTTTTGTAGAGTTGTTAGACACACAACGACTAATTCCAACTAGATTAATGGGACTTACATTATGTTTGGATCTTGAATTTTGAAAAAGAAGATAAGAAAAGACAATGGAGCAAAAGAAGTTAAATTGATTTCACTTAGGTAGAGAAATGATAAGAACATGAACATATATTTGTTAAAAAATGAAATATTTTGTTCAGTAACTTATAAGAAATAAATATGTATAATTAATTTTATTTTTCAACTTCAAAATCCGAACAAAGCATTAAAGTCCAAGCTCCTAGGAATTATTGACTAATTTGGGGCAGGTGGCCGTAGTACCTTGGAAATTTAGGTCCCTCTGTTGCAATGGGACATCACAATATATGGTACCACAGCTTTTGAGGTGAGCGACAAACACGAAGTCCTTCACAAGTTTTTCTTTGTCTTGTGTTTGGGAAGTTTCCTCTGAATGACCTTTCTACCAATGAAGGCAATAAAGATTAGTATATGAGACGGGTCTTGTATGGTGATGGGTCGGTGTTCATTGACTTGCCAGTAAATATATTGGGGTATTTTATTACGAGTAATGTTATGCGTAAATTAATTTTTAAATTTTATTTTCTTTTGGTATCATTTCAATCAAATATCGTGCAAAAGATGTTCCAGTGGGCCAGTATTTGCCCCTTGGAATTCAATTTCTTTCCCATTTTCTAGCTAATCCAGTGCCCGACGGCATGTGGCTACTTCACACAAAATGAAAATTACTGAAATTTGAAAACGATGGTGTAGTATAGCCATCATTTTGCTAATATTTTCCCCAAATGTCTTTGCCAATCAATTCACTCTCCTTTCACACACACACACACACACACACACATATATATATATATATATGTACATTCATTTATTCTTAACAGAGAAGTGGTGGCTGAACCTTTGATTGCCTGAGCAAGCTGCAATTGCCCCAACCGCGGGTAGGATCATATACACTCCGATTCATGTATTCAAAAACAGTACAATTTTAGTGTCACGCAAGATTTACTGAACAAAAAAAGTGAGTTTTAAATTGTAATTAGTGACACACTAAAGTGCATCTTTTTTTTTTTTTTATCGGTTTGAATTTTTCGTAATTTTACGAAAAATTATGCTAAACGATAAATGCAGGCGTTTTTCGGAGCCCTGATATCACCCTCTAAAATTCTATGAAGTATAATTTGTTTACAAAATCTGCACTTCCCAATGTATTGCCCCTTGGAATGAGTAGTCCCTTTCACTTTAAGGTTTCCTAGCAGCTTCTTCAAATTGCTGTGCTTTGTTTTACTTAAAACAACTGCAATCATAGAAACTGATGAGGTGGCTTATGATTGGGATTTTGACATTATATTAAGCTCAATACATAGAATCCATGCTAGGCATGCCAGTGGTTAGATTATTTTTACATTAGGCACAAGGTTCTAAGTTTTATATCTGCGCACGGTCTCATGTGATCAGTCATCATTTATGCAATTGTATAAAATTTGCATGGTTTGTGTGGATGATTGCACTACACGAATTCAAGAGAGTAGTAGGTTAAAAGCTTGGACACCTGTGGTCAACGGCAGGCTCCCACCACAAGCGAAGATTAGTCAAGATACGCATAAACTGGCTTATACATCTCATGGAAAACCAATAAAAAAGTGTTTTGAGGTGGCAAGCCTCTAAATATCAAACATGCTTGCAGCATGCTCAATTGATTCAGAGTTGTCAAAAAAAAAAAAAAAAAAACCACTGGAGAAGTGTGCAAATTACACAACCCAAATGTAATGTGAAAAAAATTATAGGATCTATGTTATCCAAATATGAACCCTTCTTCATGTGGTATGTTGGTTAAGGAATTGATAAGATAAGGACCCAAAATATCAAAATGTGTGAACCCATCCCTCATATGGACCACTCCTCATAAGGACCCAAATATCCAAATATATAATTAACTCATGCATCCTCATATTCTATCAACAAAATAAAAACCTTGTATGGACAACTTCCAAAAACGGGCCACATGCATGAGCCGTGCAACACACAAAAAGTTTTGTAAGCATGTGTGTGAACCACAGCAATGACCTGGGGCAATGGATAACACAAAAAGGAAGCTCATATTTTTTTAATTTATCTTTTATTGTATGCGTTTGTTATTATTAAATAGTAAAACAAAATCTAATACACAAAATTCATTGGTGAAATTGTTTTCAAAAAATTTAGCTGAAAAATCTCAATTTCAGGAAATAATTTTAAATTATTTTTGAATTTCCGAAGACGTTTTCATACTAAAACGTAAAGGATACGAAAACAATGGATTTTAACTTTGCATTGTTTTTGTGAATAAAACAGTGAAAAAATGAAAACGAAAATTTGTATATCGATGCTAAAGAGAGATATACCTCTTTGAAGAGTTATGTGAAGAAAGAAAAAAATTTACAACACATTTATGCTATCCTTAAAAAATTCAAGCTTCTTCTTCATCACTTGAAAAGTAAAACCTTTTATCAAATTAGTACACGGGGAAAAAAATAAGGCGCTTAAGTGATTCAATTTTTGTTATGTCTCTACAAGATGTAAGAGATCAAATCATATGAAGCTCCTTGTGCAATATTGCTTGGTCCCCCAAACGCTTCTTTTTTGGATATGATATTTTCTCTAAACAAAACTATGGCAAAACATAAACAGCTCGAAAGAACATCAAATGTTGCTAATTATCAATATGCTTGACCTACTAATTATGACCATAATTTATCTGCAACTTTGACAATGCTAGTGGAAGAAACTCGACACAAGTCCATTATTATGGTGGAAAAGTTTATAAAATTAAATTCTCTATGGCAAGCTTTTCTTCATTTTATCACACTCTCCCGGACCTAGTCAGATGTGTTATCGTAATTACACAATAACAAAATATAGAAGAAGTTAGTAATTAAGGTTTTTTTTGTTAGAGGTTTGGTTAAGATGGCTTTATACAGTCCACAAACAATAATCGGCCAATAGGCAAAGAAAGTAAATAATGAACAAGAAGAAGAAAAAAAACAACAGTGTCTTTGAGCAGGCTTCTTGTCATTGTTATTGATAATTAGTTATCGAGAAAATCCTAACTTTGAAGGAAAACTATGTTTAAAATTAAGATAACATAGGACAAACAAAACAATGCGTAACAGATTTAATTATATAGACAGTTAAATTACATTTTCTTCTAGAATCAACACATCACACTAATGCATTAATCTAATCGAATTTACAATAATTCAAGAGATATTGAATTGCGATAAAAATAACCACATTACACAAGAACAAAGCAAGACATCTTGCCATGCTGTTATTAGAACAAGTCACACATCACCCTGAATAGTTATTTAAACGACCCCTCCCAATAATCAAAAGAAATAAGAAGAAAAAAAAGACGACAAAATGAAATATTACAAAACCATGCAAAACACAAAACAACAACCAAAGAGGTTCAAGACCACAATAGTGAACCAGTAGGGTTTCTAGCCACACTGGAAGCCAGGAGGAATAGACTTGCCACATGCACTAATAAGCAAACTAAGCGTAATGGGCACGTCCAAGTTAATCCCTAGCACATTGGCCTTAATGGCGGTGCAAAGGCAAACCGCGGCCTCCAAGTCGGCCAAGCCTTGGAGCAAAGCGCAACACTTGCTCGAAGGTGGCGATCCAACAATAAGGTTAACAAGTCCTCCGAGAAGGTCAACGCAAACCCCGAGCTTCAATGTGTCTCTCGGGCAAAAGGGGGCAGCCGGTGGAGGCTTGGGCATGCACGGAACACAAGCGCTAGAGAATGTCGAGAAAAAGAGGAGAGAGAAAATAAAAATGATTGCGGATAGCTTCGAGGCAGCCATGGCTGTCTAGGCTAGGTTTAGGGCATGTATGGTGCCTTATTGAAGGGAAGATAGTCCTTATAAAGGAGAATTGTGAGGTGGCTGTTAGGTGTTTGATTGAGTGGAAGAGAGTGACAGTGGGGGATATGTGTAGTAGCTGGAATTTTGTAAGCTTCTGTCAAAAGTTACGTGCTTGATATCTCCAAGTAATTTGTAATCTTCGCTGTTGAAAGTTGCCTTACAATAAGATTCATGGATGCTCTGTTTTAGGCCGGCCCAGTACAGGAATAACCATTTAGGACCACTATGTTATAATTTCAGTTCTAACCTAGAGATCAATCTATCAATTACCTTCATTTGTTGTTCAAATTCACACATGTCGTATGGTCTTACACGAGCTTGAAGGAAGAGAAGGTTGAAAGCCAACGGTAGCAAGAAAAAAGAAATTCACATCAGGATATACTATAATACTTAGATATTTGCTTTCTACACCATGTTTGGAACTAAATCCATTTGGAAATTGGATTCGATAAAGGGAAAAGAAAATAAAGAGTTCAAAGAAAATCTGTCTTTGTGTTTGGGACTAATCGGAGTTTAGATGAAAGGATTTTTCTTTTTCCCATTTGGGTTTGATGAAAAATTGGGGAAAAATTCTAAACCATAATCCCCTTGAACATTAGAGGGGATGAAATTTATATAAAAAAAAAAAAAGAAAAAAGGGGGAATAATTTGGGTAAGTGCATTAGATTGAGTTTTAGTAATTTCAAATTCGTCAAAATCCTGCTATTTTTAAAAGGACTAGGTGTTAACCCATACAATACATAGAAGAGTAAGAATTTTTCAAATTCGTAACACAAATATAATAAGTAATTAATCCGAAAACAACAATAATTAAGAATAGAATGCAAAATTGACAATCCTATTTGTTCTATGATAATAAAATACTATAAAATAATAAAATAACTTGTAAAAAATCTAGTAAGTTAATGTAATAAAATTTTGCACAACTATTATCTTCGTATTCTTTTTCAATACTTTGCCCGAAAGAAAAATTAACATACTTGATGTAATCGAACGGTCCATAAAATATGCAAATTTGCGTCACATCGAATTTGCAACACAGCAAATTGGGTCAACGCATAATTGGCTTAGCGTGTAGGATTTAGGTGATGGCTAATCATCCCATTACTAAAAGAGAATAATTGGATCTTGTTATGGAAATAGGGAAATCATTGTTTAGGGATGACTTTTCAAAATCATAACGTAAGTATTCATGTATTTCTCTGATTTTCGTTTATGTATAGAGCTGAAGAAAAGAAAAAAGAGAGAAAGAGAAGAAGAGAGGGAAAGAAAATAAAGAAAGAAGAGAGAAAGAATAGAGAAGAGAAACAAAGCATAAGCATATTTAACAGTTTTCGAAGAACTAATTTTATTATATCTTGTATTGAACTGCTTTATATTTCTTTTAGTTTTATAACATTTCCAATTAATAAAAGTGAATAATTAGATGAAATTGTCCGATTGTATTGGAGGGAAAAAGTGCACTACTAAAATATTTTTTAAAATGCTTAAATTTTAAACCTTAGCAACACTAAGAGGACACAAAAAAATACTCTTAAATTTTTTTTAAAAATTAAAAATTACCTGAATTGAAAATGATCTTTGCTGTGAAAGCAGGGCAGGCAATAGATTGACTTCTAAGAAAAAATATCGAACATGATTATAAATAGAGATTACCAATAATGGAGATTCATTATTAAACCTTATCAATAATGAAAATTACTTTTATTAGTGAAGAAAGTTACCATATGAATAGTAATATATTACTATATATATTGTACAATGAAGTAGTTTATAAAACTTAAAATCTTGCAGCACAATCCGATTGTATCTTTAAGAAGTTAGGCTATATTTGCTACAAGGGAAAGGAATGAGAATGGGAATTGTAATGAGAATAGAATGGAATGATCATTCTCATTCCCCTGTATGGTAAGACCAATGAACAATGCTGTAATGAAATTAAATGAAATTTTAATGTATAATATGAAAATTCAATATTATATCATATACAAAATATTAAAAGTATTATATATTATTTATTAAATATTATTAAGAATTTGTAGTGGTGGTGGTGGCGTCAGTAGGCGTCAAGTGGTGGTGGAAGAAGCGACGGGGCAGTGGTGGTGGGTGACGGTGGGTGGTGGTAGTGGCGGGGGGGTGGTGGTGGTGGGGCGATAGGGGATAGTGGTAGCAATAGATAGCTGGTGATTGTGGCCGACGATAGATGGTAGCGATCGTTTGTGACGGTGGTAATCGTGAGAATTTTTAACTTCTATTTTTTTAATTTTTAATTTTTAAAATTAAAAAAACGATTACCAAATATGTTTTATGTTTTTTAAAAGAAATTTAACAACAAAAATCTTATCAAATTTTATTTTATGCTCTTTTATGTGAAAATAAAATGACCATTTTTACTCTTAAAATAAGAAATAGTCATTCTAACAAAATGTGAGAATGATTACTATATGAGAATAGTCATTCTACCTTTAAATAGTAATATCAAATAAAAAAATAAAAATAAAAATAAAAATAGTCATTTTATTCTATTATATTTCCTTGTACAAAATCCCTCAGTGAAGTTGAACTAGAGCCATTTAATGCCACTGAACTGGGGCACCGCACCCGAATTTATAGCGGTTGCATGTAGAGTCCATTAAACTTGTAGCAACGGCTGCATGTCCCTCCACCTGAAATAAATAGATATATATATATGATCTGCTTTGATGTAAACTTACCTTATACATATCTTATCTATTTTATGAAATTAATAGAGAGGTTAAATAAATTAACAAATTTCATAGTTATTTAAATAATTGTCTTTAATAATTATTTAACTAATTATTCTTGTAAAGTAGTATTTTGAAAGTATCAAAGTAATTTTTAATTATTTTTTTTCTTTTCTTCTCTCCCATAATTCCAAGCAGGTTTCAAATTAAAACCTCAGCGTTCAACACCGTATTTCATATAATGAAAAATACCAGTGTAAAAATTGATTTCTTTATATACAAGTGTATATATAACGGTGTTAAAAGTTATAGATATGCACATAAGTGTGTATATATATATATATAAACAAATTGTAATGAAAAATGGAGAATGTACAGCAAATGGATACCAAGGAAATAATAAGACAACCCAACACGAATCAACAATCAATCCACAGATCAAAACAGTGCTCGTCCTAAACTCGTGCCGTGATGACCCAAGAACAAAAAGGTAGTCCGAATCAAAAAGTTCCCAATCATTGACCATGTACACGAAAAAAATAAAAATCACAATCAATACACTAAGAAACGGGTGACATAAAAAAATCACATGAAAAGGTCCAAAAGAGAGACAAAAAGCAAAGATAGTATAATGTTAGTTTGCACATAACTTATCAACTATAATCATATGTATATGATAATATTCTGGAAGTAGGGGATGAGAGTGATGAGAAGGAAGGCAGTAAGAGCAAAAAATTTTGCTGCAATATAAAGTACAGAGAGTTTTTATCAGTTGGTATATATTTATGTATAATATATAGAAGAGTTTTTAACCATTAAAATATAGCTGAAAACAGAGATTTCTTTTGGTGAAAATAAATCGCATGGTTGCTCCCAATTATATATAGTATACATATATATATATATATGTTATATTCTTTTAAAACTTAACTTGTATAGAGTTGTGATTTCTTAGCTTAAGAGACTTAATAACTATTTATACGTATAATCTCATTGTGTAGAGTTATGATTTATTCAGTTAAAAACTTAATAAATATCTATACTTACTGTTTTAAATTAAGACTCTTGTAACAAATAAAAAACTTAAACAGTAAGCATATACCTGTTGTTTTCAGGCTATTGGCCTAGACGAATCGAAAGAACATATCATTTGGCTGATTCTGATTATATAAACTATACATACATATATATATAATATACTTTAAAAATATTATGTGCAGAGTTGTGATTTTTTTATTTAGAAAACTTAATCATATATCTATACGTGTAATCTTATAAATTTTTTTTAATAGTTATCTAATTAATTACCTCTGTGACGTGATATTTTAAAAATATCAAAGCATTTAGAGTCCTACATAAGGGAGAGACAAAATATAAAGATAAATACAACTTATATATATATATATATATATATACTAGCATTGACTCGTGCGATGCATGAGATTCATAAGATTTGTAGTTAACATAAATTGTGAGACATTATCCCAATAAAATTTCCTAATACATTATCAAAATTTTATGTATTTGTATTGCACATATTATACAAATATCTTCAGGATTCGCAAGATTTGTTGTCATAAATTGATTGAATAATTCAAGAAATTCGATGAAAATTGTAGGAATTATTTGTAATATTCATCATATTACAAATATCTTTAGGATAATGACGGAACTCAAGATTTATTTATATTGACAAGGAATCAAGATAAATTTGATCATTTTTTAAAATTTTGTTACTATGAGATTACTAAATAGGATACAAATACACAACTTGAAAATGTATACATGTACAAATTCAATAATAGATACATACAAATACGGAATGACCAACCACTTTAAACATAAGATCTTGGTGGAATGTGATATGTAGAATAAGAAAGAGATTTTAAGAATGTGATAGAAATATGGCGATTAGATTGATTTTAGGAATTAGAGTTGGATTGTCTAACCAATCAATGGAAGTGTGATAAGTAATATTAGGCATCCTTCATGAATTTTTTCTTTCTTATTCTTATTACTGCGACATGAGCTGCATTGGTAATGGATTTATGGTAAAATCAAAAGGCTTAATTAAATTGAAATATAATTATCAGTGTTATGGATTGATTGTGCGGTTTTGTCCACATTCATGGAAACCAAAATCCTTTGAATCACTCATTGCAGACTCAGCCTGAAATTTCATTGAAAATTCTTGTGCTAATTTTAACTGCCATGGTACCCTCAGACATCTCCTTCAAGATGTTACTTGGTAGGTAGAGAATTAAACCTAAAAATAATCATTAAATATAAATCGGACCATGAATCAAATATAAAAGATAATATCTTGAAATCTGAGAGCTCAGACCAAATCAAAGAGACTCTAAAAACTCACCGTGATCTGCACCCTGTTACCACAGTTTTAGAACCCACATATTATGTTTCTAAGGAGTTAGAAAGAGGGGAAGACAATAGAATTGAAGTTGTTTTCAAGCACAGAATCATGGCTCATGAAGGCATGGCGTTAAGCGAATTATCCTCAAAGAGTGGCTGGTTACAAAGCAATAATGCTTCAGACTGCATTAACTGTACAATACCTTGAAGCAGCCACTTGTAATACTGATGCAATGGGTTCAAACTGGAAAAAAAAAAAAAAGAGGATACATGATTTAGAAAATAATAAAAATTTTAAAAAAAAACAATATTTATGTGATTCGCGAAAAAAATTAAAAAATTGATGGATCTTTAATGACAAAAAAAAGTTCAACAACATATGGAGAGAGAGAGAGAGAGAGAGAGAGAGAGAGAGGATCAAGTTTCGGTAACATTTAGAAAATAATAATGTGCCAGATTTTAGGGAGAAATCCTATAAATCATATACCTATTACTGAGATTTTTTAGGAAAGGGGAGCACAAAATCAATTGAAATAAGTCTCCAAAAAATGAATGTAAATATGACCGCCAGGACAAAGGGAAAATAAATAAATAAACTATTTATAGCAAAATGCTCAATGTAATTCTGTGCTTCGATCTATAAATAGTATAAAAAAAAGTTTCATACTTTGTCCACTTCCCTGGCTTACAATGTGCTCCGCAATGTAGAACTTAGGATAAGTCAAAGTTTACGATGTGAGAATGTAAAATTTGATTGAATTTTACGATTTGAAAATGTAAAATTTGATTGTCATACGGCCATAGCTAATGAAAAAATATATATAAAAAAAAATAAAAACCAACAAAATCATTGTATCTAACCAGCGACGAAATTAAAGCTGACGATTTATAGAGAGAAATATTCATATAATAAGCTTAATAAGCCGTGCCATACATTGAAGACTTGAAGTATCCAATACAATAAAAAAACTAATCAAAACATATTCCTCAAAATAACCTATGCCATTCAACACATTAATTGAAATTATCCATTCACTGGTAATTAAACAAAATGTTGATACAATTTAAATCAAATTAGATATACCCAAGTCTTACTCAAGCGAAATTTGAAGTCTGGAGTAATTTGAAGTACACTTCGTAATCTCTATGCTGCAAAGATTTTCTTTCGTATCAGAGGACCTTTAGCTGTAAAGATACAAACTCATCATTTAAAGCTGTACTTATTATGCAAACAACATATTTATAGACATAAATAAAAATCAATGGAGACTTCAAATAAAAAAAATTGAAAAAGGGAGCCATGTAGTAGAATCACATAAATAACTTAACTTGCTTACATTTGCATTTAAACATAGCCTCCATCTCCTACATTACAACAGAAGTCAATAATCAATTTAGATAACTGAAGAAAAATAGTGAAAAACAAAAGGCATATAAAACCAATTTTAAGAAAAAATAAACCTTTTGTTTGTGCTTGTGATCTTTCCCTGAATATTTTTTTGGGGTGGATAGACTGGTGAGTCATCGCTGCAACATCGTCCATGGCAGAATCGACCATTAGAGACTGCTACTGCCGCTCTGCTGCATCTTTGCTATTTTTTTTTTCAGTTAGTGAGGGTGGTATAAAGAATAAAAGACGCAGAGAATAATGAATGGTTGGGCCTGCCCATTTATTTTTCATTATAAAAGTAGTAAATTAGCCATTTATGGACTTCTCGGGAGGAGAGGGGAAAATGAAGAAGAAAAATATTACTTCATCGATAAACCCAATTTGAAGAATGGTCGAGAACCCTCTCTCTCACCATTCGGTTTCTCTCTTTTATTCTCTCTTCCCCCACAGACTACCCTCACTGCTTGAATGATGTGCACGTTGAAGTTTTTAATGACAATACAAAAAATTAGAGGAGATCAGCAGGATATATTTTGTAATCAATAAAAGAGAGATTTTAGGAGTTTGAGAGATTTTAGGGATGTGACTAATTTTTAGCTATTATTAATGGATTTTTTTCAAAAAAAATTTCCTTTTAGGTTGATTAATTTTTGTATTTCCTTGTCAGTATTTAACTCTTTTAATTATTTTTTCTGTGACTAATATTTTATTTAATTATTATTTTATTTTTTTGGTTTTCCTTTATAAAAGGGGAGAAAGGAGCTTGATTGGTTAGAGAAGCTAAGTGTGTCAAGTGGCATAACAGTTATTTAGGATTTTTAAAAAAAGCAAAGATTAAATTTTAGAATATTGTAATACTCCCACTATATTTGCATATAGTATGGTATAGATATGATTTCAAAATTACTTTTTTTTCTTTTCAAATTCTTTCAAATCAATTCCCATTTAAAATCATTCCAATCATTAATAAAACTCATTTTGAAGTACCAATTCTATGAAATCAGCTTAAAATTGGCCATGGGCCTACTTTAGGATGGAAAGTAGACCCCTCAGCCCATGGTAGCACCCTATACAGAGGAGGACACATGATAGGCAGACATTCTGCTGGACATTGCTACTAGCGAGTGCCAGCTCGTGACTTGTGACAGACATTTGCCCATTTGGTGAAACATCAACTTCTTATTTTTGTTTTGTTTCCTTCGTCTTTGTGTTGTGTCAAGCAGCCTCCAATCGAATGCCTGTCAATTATTGGAGCAACTGAGGTGGTCCAGAATGCGGCTTGGATCACTCGAAAGTGTCCTTCAAAATTCAATGTGTGCTTGGTTTAATCTGAAGGGTATTTTTGTCCATTTATAATTTTTACATTTTGAAAGTACTTTGTGAAACAAAAAAAAAATAGTAGTAACACCATGTTATGTGAGATTTATATAAATAAATTTTATATAAAAGATAAATGGACTTCACTTTGCGGTCTGGTTTTATGCTTTGCAAAAACATATGTCAATTCATAAGCGATGAAATTAAGACAATTACTAATAAAAATAATTTATGAAGTTTAGATAGCAATTAAAACAATCCTCGAAAGGCTCTTGCCCGTATAAGGGTAATGTGAAGTTTTGTCCTCTAGATATCCAATCCTCTCTCTTGATTGAGTCCAACATAGAGGTATATATTCCATATTATTAGTTTTCATTTTGATATACATTTATCTATTTGAATACGAAAAGTAAAAAAGAAAAGGTATGGTCTCAGAGCACCGTGGCAAAATAAAAAAATTTATTTAGAGAATAATCATTAATCACAATGTAAAAAATCTCTTTTCTTAATAAGCAAATTGAGCATTTGACGTGGGGGAGTCATGAAATTGGCCTTATCATCCCCCAGCCAGTACCATGCCTGGGCCCATGGATTGACTTTGTTCTCCAATTTGAGCAATGACTAGGGGACCGACTTCAGATTTTCTCATCGAATTGTCTACAATTCCCCTGCTAGTGAATGTGAGTTGACACTTTAGCGTTTCCTGAGGGTAAGGGGTTCCGCATATGCATCTGTCATGTTGTATGTCACCTAGTTAATAAAATACAGGACAATAAAAAAATAATATGTAATAAGTAAGAGTTTAATATAAATTTTTTTAAAAATACAATAATAAAATTCTATATAAAAATATAAACACATAATTATTCGGGTATCATACGAATATCAGCTATAAAGTCGGGGTAAAAAATATAGTAACATGATAAGCAATTACTTGTTATATATGATAATAGGTAGTATTTTTGTCTCATATATGTATTAATTTTTTAAAACATATTATTAACAAACAACTAAATTAAAGTGACAGATAAATAAATTTTATTTTTTTATTTCAATACTTAATTTAAGAATGGGTTAATTTATCAATTTTAATTTTTAATTTCATATTTTGAGTATTAATAAGAAGCTATAAAAAAATATGTTTAATAATTTAAGTATACCAAATATTAGAAGTTATATGTGACATGATACTAATAAAGAAACACAAATCATGAGTTACACAAGTTTTTTTTATAATTGATAAAGTCGAATAATTTTAATGGTCAATAATTGTACTATTATAATTATTTATTAAGTATAAAATTAATAATTTGCTCAAATTATATTATATTATAATTTGCTAATTTTCAATCAAGTGTTTTTAAAAGTATGATACGTAAAACATGTATTACGTGTACTATATGATCTAATTGACAAAAATGAATATTTTTCACTAGATTTCAAATATGGACCAAAAACAAAAAAATTGTTTTATTTATATGTACGTACGGATACTAAACGTAAATAGTATGAGTATTTATTAACTAAGATAGTTACACATCTACTATATATGTAATGTATATTAGCAGAAACTCCATGCTATGATAGATTTATATAAATAGTTTTTATATAAAAGATAAACAAACTTCAAGCCGTGGTTTAGTTTTCTATTGTGAAAAAACATATGTCAATTCATGTATATGAAATTAAGGTAAAGATCAAAATTAACAATGAAAATCTATTGCCCTAAGGGAATTCATATGAAGGTTAATGTGAATTTTTGTCCTCTAGTTATCTTATAATAATCTCTATTAATTGTGTATAACATCGAGCTATATATACATCTAATGTTGTTAGTTTTTATTCTGATATATACTATAAACTCTTATCTAAGCAATTTGGAACCTTATTTCAAATTTAGTTATTCATATAAAAAAGGAAAATGATATACATATACCAATTTCTTAATTCACTTTTTTACTCACAAAATACAAGTGAATGGATCTCACATGCATTTATTAATGTAGATCTTACTGCATTGTATTGTGAGTAAAAAAATGAATTGAAATATTAATTTATATATAGCATTACTCTATAATAAAAAAAAATTTGTGTTTTCCAAAATAGAGCCGTATTTGCTTAATTCCTTTTAAGGTAAGTAGGCAGTTTGGAATCTTCTATGGAGTTCAATAATGAGAGCGAGAGAGAGAGAGAGAGAGAGAGAGAGAGAGAGAAGAGAGAGAGAGAGTTGTTTAGATAAATCAGGTTACCATTTATTTCAACTAAGAAAAGATGTTTGTTACTTGACAAGATAAATATGTTGCTAATATAAACCAAGAAAAAAAACGTTTAAAGTATGTTCCCTCTTTTCGACTTGCTTCTAGCAATACTATCATGTCTAGACTTAAATTCTCAAGCCCATCCAAAAAAATAAGTCAAGTGTTCAAGGCCTGTCTATATACATAATTGTCAATCTTGCATCGGTTAATTTATCATTTTTGTTATTAGAACGATACGTATTAATACCAGACTGTACTAATGCACCGCATTAGGTTTGTCACTATAAATATTATACATTTATGTCAAAATATATATGTGCATATACTATAAATGTATCACATAAAATCTCATTATTGCAAAACATATACAAGTTATAAGTAATTTAAAAAGTCTTTAAAACAGTAAATCATAAATTTTAAATATTTTAAAAATACTTAAAACGGATGTTTATTATCTATTACATTTCAACAAAAGGTCTAAATATTTTGATATAACAAATCATTATCAAAAGGTCCTAGTCATTCTTATGTGTGTATATATATTCTAAATATAGAAATCATTCATATTAAAAATTTAAAATCACCAAAATGAAATAACTGATATAAAATATAATAATAAATTAAAAATGAGATAAAAAAACCAAATTGTCTACTACAGTTCGGTACATGTCGATAAGTTAATCGGTGTTGTATTTAAATCTCTTTACACGGTATAAGTAATGGTATAGTGCATACTGAACTGTATCGGTCGATGTAGTGCGAGATTAACAACTATGCCCTTGTAGCCTTGAAATTGTTTAATAAATTTATTCCTTTGTCACATTTTAAACCAAAAAATAAGATTGCTTTGATGGTTTAGGCGCCTATATATGAATTTTAGATTAGTTCAATTTTTTTTAAAAAGTTCCTTCGAAAAACTAGTAATGCATTTTTTATATTTATAAAAAACAAAGATAAATAATTATATATATACATAAATAAATTTATTATATATGTAAAATTTGCAGGCCGAACTGTGGGCCAGCCTTAATCACTTCTCCCAAGCCGTGCCTGCAATTAAAACCGACCCTAAAAATTTGTCCAGCCCATACGAACCCGCACCATGATGTCAAACCCAACAAATCATGGTCCGGCTCAGCTGACTCGTGGGCCTCAGGCGGATGTCCGGCCCTTTATCCACTCCATCTTCCCGGTGATAAATATCTGTACAGTTCAAAAAAACATTACGGTTCAACAATCGGCTATTTCTTCTTTCTCTAGCACTAAAAATTGTTGGACTCAGCCTTTAGAAGAAAACCCAACAACCCTTTTCGGCTATATTTACAAGAAAATAGAATAGAATGAAATAGAATAATCATTCACTTTTATTTTTATTATTTTATTTGATACTACTATTTAAAGTTAGAATGGTTATTTTATAGAAATGATTATTCTCACATTTAGTGGAATGATCATTCTCTCTTTCAAAAGTGAAAATAATTATTTTATTTTCTCATGGAATGATAATACGCATAAAACAAAACTTGACAACGTTTTTGTTGTCAATTATCTTGTAAAAAATAAAACATATTTGGTAAATATGTTTTTTATGTTGGTAATTCAAACTTAATTTTAAAAAGTTAAAACTTTTTTAAAAAATCACTTTTATTTTTTAAAACAAACTTCCGCCACCACCACCACTACTCCCGCTGCCGCCAATATCGCCGCCACCACTATCACCACCCACCGCTGCCACTCCTTCATCAGGTTTTGGCCCCTGTTTTGATACCCCGACTTCAAATCTGTTTTTCTCATCCATTTCTTGACCCTTTTTTTGATGATATTAGTGTCTAAATTGAAGGATTATTGGAGACCTTTCTATCCATGATTTCGGAATCGCGATGGGACTCCGTTTGGTCCACCAAAACAGCGTCGAAGGATAACTGTTCATGCCCCGAAACTTGGCAGCAACCTGCAACTTCCTTGTTTTCAATATTTTCCATTGTACAAGTCCATCCAATGCCTTAGAGCATCAAATAGACTAGTTCACTAGCTGTTTTAATTATTGTTGAACAAATTCATCCCAAAACATGGTTCTAGTGCTTGTAGCCGATAAAACTTGTTTTGACAAATGTTTATTAATCCTCGACTGCACAAACGATTGTTTTAAACTAACAGAATAGAATGGTTGTCATCAGACTTTCATTTATTATGGTCTCACCATCACCCACCGGCTGTTATCGCCACCACCACCATAGGATTATCAAATGGCCAATAATATTTAAGAAATAGTATATAATATTTTTAATATTCTATATTATATATAATATCAAAATTTTATATTACAAATTAAAATTTCATTCCATAATAAGGTTATCGGGGTGATTATTCAATTCTCTCTAAGCAAACAAACAAGGGAATAAAACAACCATTTCAATTCACTCAATTCCATTTTATTTCTTTGTACTAAACATAGCCATGCACAACTTCACTTGGTTCATTGATGAAGCCTAAAGTGCACATCAAAAGCTTTTTTTTCTAAGCCCCGATTTAAGCAATTAAGCAACAGTAGCCCATCACGGGTTCAGTTCTTTGAATAAAATCTAAGACCTCTTTCGACCTGGCACAACTTTGAGAGTTATTTCAGCCTAATGTGAGGCCATATTTGGTTTGCCGTTAGTTTTGAAAAATTTGTTTAAAATCGTGATTTAATACATAAAATGGATACACACGGGTGTGTATGCACTTATATATATACATTAAAGACCTAAATTGTATGTTTGGTGTTGGATGAAATGCCTTTGGACCCGTATGCTTGATAGCCTTCGCCAAGAACTCCATCTTTTGTTCTTTTTCCTTAAATCTTAACGCTTTTTTTGGAATTAAAATTTTTTATATAAAAAGTAAAAAAAAATATGAAAGAAAAGTGAACAAAAATAAGAAAAAGAAAATATGAAAGAAAAGTAAATAAAAATACTTTTTATTTTTGTTCACATTTCTTTACATTTTTTTTTCACCGAAAATTCGAATTCCAACTAAAGCCTAAGTGTCACATGATTTTACTATTGTGTCTCTCAATTGTAGTCACGTAAGTGACACATGGTCATTTTTCTATGTAATCAACTAAGGCACGTTTTCAATTGGATATACTAGAAATGAAATTGTAAAATTATTGACAAATATATTATAATTGTAATTATAAGAACAAATTTGGGACTAGGCCCAAAGTATAGTGATACGGATGTAATAGCCCTTTTAAAAATCATAGATGTTGCCATGAGCTTAGTGATAAATCAAGGAGTACATTGTAGTAGACGCTAAGGTTTTTCTAAATTACCTTTTTGCACTTAATTTTTTATTCGATGGTTATGAGGTACACAATTGAATCAATTCTCTCTCCACTCACATCAATTTGAACAAAGGTGAGACCAATCCTAAGCCTGTGCCACGACATACTAAGGAATTTATTTATTTATTTTAGGCTTAGCTTCTTGGCACCTTTAATTGGGAGAGATCCTGAGACCAATAGGGATGATTTTAATCTAAGCCGTTAACACATCAAGAACGATGATGACGTGGCACTATCAATGCCAGAGAGTGCACAGGATAGAAATGGGCAAATCAGAAGATCTTCACTGAGCACGTGCAGTAATGAATGGGTCCTAGTGCTTGTGGGTCCATGCCCACGTGCACTCAATCTATACACATAAGACTCATACGTCATCCACACGATCAGTCCACATAACAAACGGCCGGATTCACATAAACACATGCGTACATAATAAAATAAGCTTCACCTGAATAATATCACCACCCTACTTAATTAACCCCTCGAATCGAAAGCAGTTTAATCTATTTTTATTATTTTTGTTTTAGATTTTAAATGCAAAAACAATGGAAATTTTATGACCTATATATGTAGCACAATTTGAAGAAATCATATTTTCAAAAAATGAAATTTTTGTTGATAAATAAAAAATTTCAGTTTATTTAAGATATGTAATTGAAACAAAAAAAAAAGAGAGAATAGATAACAATTTTCTATTTTCAAATATTATTTTAACTATTTAAAATTAACGCACAGTCTATGAGAGTAACAGACTTAAAAAGAAATTTTAACCATGTTTTTATGTAGTTATAAAGACAAACGTTATTTTTTAGTGCGTCCACCAAACATAATATTAGAAATATGATTATTTATTAATCCTATTTATTTATTAGTGTAACGAAATTGTACACGCTTCCAGATTATGTAAAACAATTTCGTATTATAATTCATATTTTAGTATGTACAATAAATATATCTTTTATTTTTGTTTGCAAAATATTTTAAAAAACTATTGGTAAATTTTTGTCCTAAATTAATTCCAAAACTAATTGGTTAGGCCAAAAAATATTTTTTAATCGACATAAATTTTTAGTAAATAAAAAAAAATGTTGTGTTTATATCCTTTGATCATAAAATAAAATCTGAAATTAGAAAGAATAAAAGAAAACAAGAAACAAAGGTTACAAAAAGAGAAAAATCTGAAAACTGATTTTTAAGTTAAAAAAACAATAAGGCAACCTATTTAAGCTTCTCTTCTTGAGGAAGGGAGGTGCGCAGCTTTAACTATCATGCGCCGCACTTTGTCCAAATCCCTCGTGTTACCCTCTCAGGCTCTCACCACATAATCTTACCCTTCCCCTCCTTTCTGTACTCTCTCCCCCTTCCTCTTTCTCTCTCTATATTGATCAGAAAACCAGACTGACTATATCTATATACATAGAGATATAGAGAGAGAAACCTAGAATATACGAAAGCGGAACAATGAAGAAGCAGCAGCAGCAGAGCTTATCGTCATCTGAGGCTGTCTCATCGTCATCGGACCAATCACAGCCGCCCGTACACATGACGGCATCGTCGTCGTCGGCGGCGATGGCGATGGCGATGGCGATGGCGCAATCAGAGAAGTCGTCGATGGTCTCGATACCGGCGGCGGAGGATCTGGCTATGTCACGGGACGCAGCGGGGGGGCAAGAATCGGTGACGGTGGAGCGGCGCGGCGAGTTCGCGGCGGTGTGTAAATGGAGTATCTTCAATTTCCCCAAGGTGAAAGCTAGGGCACTGTGGAGCAAGTACTTCGAAGTCGGAGGCTACGATTGTCGCCTCTTGGTTTACCCTAAAGGCGACTCGCAAGCTTTGCCTGGTTACATTTCAATCTACCTCCAAATCATGGACCCTAGGGGAACCTCGTCTTCCAAATGGGACTGCTTCGCCAGCTACCGCCTCGCTGTTGTGAACCCCCTCGACGAATCGA